>VZRN01006449.1:196281-277305 GCA_013397935.1 Dasyornis broadbenti
TTTTTTGGTGGGAATCTGCTCTAGTTTCTCATTATTTGACAAATTTCTATCATTTGTATTTCTCTGTTGTCAAGAACAAGACAACTCTATATATCCATAAAAAAGAAATACATTCCTCTTTGATGAGTACTCTCTTTTAGAAAAAGTATTCTTTAGTTAAAAGGAGGATGGAATTTTCAGGAGAAGGAAGCGTTTTGGCTTGGATGTAACTTTTTTTGTTTGAAACGTAATCATTACAGATATATGTGCATGTTTGCCTGCCACACAGGCACAGACCTATTTCTCTGAAACTCAATGAAAGTGTTACTTTTGACATCTGTGTTAGCAGGGCCGTTTCTGCCACAGTCAAAGCTGTCAGTGCTGCCAAGTACTTGTCCCTCACTTCCTTTATTAGGTCCTGCAATACTTTTTTCCTGTTATCCTTGAAAACCTAAACTGAAGGAGATTGAAATTGTCCTGGCTTGATTATTACAGAAAAAGAAATGAAAAAATCAATGTGTGGAAGATTTGAATCAACTTGTCAAAGTGGCTGAGACTGTGATCCAGGAGAAGAGACAGAGGCAGCGATGTGGGGTGAAACTGGGAAACACATTGGGTTTAGTGGCTGGGAGAAGCTTAAATAATTTGGGCAAAATATGGACAGCCTGAAGAGAGAGACACTGGAAAATTCAATAAACACATGGGCAGATATACAGGCTAGAGGGATGTGAACACTGAGACCAGTTCAGAAAGCAAATGGGCACCAAGAACCATGAAGCAAGATGGAAAAAAAATATCTGAGGAGGTGCTGTAAGAATGGTAAATAAATCAGGTGTGATTTGGGATATAAAATGAAGTCAAGGAGACACAGTACGGAAAGAGTGAGAGAGGAAAATGGAAATGGGAGTGGGTAGGAAAGGGATGTAAATGGGGCTAAAATTGAAATGAGGTAAGGTGCTTCAGAGGAGTTAATGGAATTAATGAGTAAAGAGCTGCAAATTATTAGCTGGATCTCTGTCTAACTCTGTGTTCACATACACTTCTGTTCTTCTAAAAGAGACCTTCTTTCTTTTCATAAGCTTTTTGATCTGTGACCTTGGGTATCCATTGATCACAGCAAAGTTCAATTGGGGTATTTCCATTTTTTTTCTCAGTTTCTTTCTGCTCCAGGTATATTGCCCCATTCAGCTATGGCTGGGCCGTTCTGTACGATCCAGACACCTATGGAAACCCACCTCTGTATTTTATCTCTGTGTTGTTGTTGGGATGAATTTAAAGTCCGATCCCACGATCTCTTAGCAGAGGCTCTCCATTCCTTGTCCTCCTAGCCACTTTTCCCCAGTTTTCCTGCCAGCTTATTTCTAACATAGCATTTTGTTGTGCAGTACCACAAACAATTGTGTCTGCACAAAGTAGTGGTTCTGGGTGAGGAGGACCATGGGGGGCAGATGAGTGGCAGGCAAAAATGCTTCAATTAACACCACTGTTTATACAGCCTCATGTCCTATGATACAGATACCACGCCAGTGCACGGATACCAAAACAGACAAAATGTTCCTAATTTTGCTACAGAGCATATTTCCATTGATTTCAGTGGGGGTCAACAGAATACTTTTCCCCATGGGGAATGTGGACTTGCAGATCAAGCATTTTGGAGGTTTCACTGTGCTCTGGTACCAATAAATAAATTTAAAAGGCATTGTCAAAATGCTTTATCAAATCTAATATCCTGATGCACAGAATTACAGCCTGTTAGGGTTGGTATTGCTTCTGGTAACACAGGTGGTGGCTGGGTGTAATGACTCCACTTAGATGCCAACAACACAGGAGCTGATACAATGCCAAGGCATGGATCTTTTCATATATATCTATGCACACATATTGAGCTCCTAGGCAGAGAAGTTTGTTTATGAAGGTGCACAAATGGAATGTATTTTTCCAGACTGAGAAACAACTGATGACTCTACTTCTTTTAATTTAATCTGATATTATGAAGGCTGGCATTATTTTCCTTGGACTAATGGGTAACTAATCAATTCCTTCAGCTGGTTACAATTATATTTCACTTAGACACACTTTGTTACAAGAAATCTGAACTGAGCTGAACTCTAGCTCTTTTAAATATGACAACTTGCTATTGAAAGTAAAGATTTGGGGTTTTTTATCTTTATATTGCACTATTTATTGGAGTTGATTTTTCAAGTAGATCAAAATAAAATTTAAAATCTGAATTTGGAATCCTATGTCCCCTAAGCATATGGTACTAGTGAAAAATAAAAAAAAAAAAAAAAAAACAAAACCCCAAATTTGTTGTGATTATTTTCCTCTATTTAGCACTTCTAAGGATGCTCCTGGAGTACTGTTTTCATTTTGAGACTTCCAAGTCAGAAACTGACAGAAATGGTTAGGAGTCTGCAGTACATAATGTATGAGGAATTAGACTTGATTTGGCTGATCAGAGAGGCTGTGGGGTTTCCATCCGTGCAGGTTTTCAGATCTTGACTAAACATTGTCCTGTTCAACATGGTCTATCTGTTAAAACATCCCTGCTTTGAAGAGGAAGTTGTCCTGGGGATCCTCTCCAAACTTAATTATCCTATCATTATTTAATGAAACAATACTGTGTTAGGCATAGTTACATCAGCCTATCCCCCTTTTATTGGTTACAAAAATTTTTTTATTTGCCGTTAATTATTCAACAGAGGTCCCATTGCCACTTACATGAATTGAGCTGCATATAGTAAATGTTCTTGACTGAACAGTAAACATTACTTCTTGAAGCCTCCTCTTTATTGCCTCAGCTTTATAGACAAGGGAGATTTAAAGACAAAGTATCTTATTATAAGACCTCACTTCTACACTCTACTACCTTTATTATTCTACATACTTCAGGTAGAAACCTGAACTTTGAAAAAACATGTATTTTTAAACCCTCCAGTTTTCACATTAACTTTTAAGAGGTAGAAAATCCATTAGTCCTATCTTTCGTGTCTTCTCACTATTAGTCATCCTTTCTGCCAAGAGTATGAATATAGTTATTAATTGGAAGGTTTTGGCTTGTACTGTACAAATAGCAGGTTTTCATGGCAGTGGGCTACAGGATGCTTTGGGTGGGAAGTGATGCGAGCTGCCCTCATCCAGCCACAGCCAGGACCAACCCATGCAGGTGCTCTCATACCCCCAGACTGCAATTAGCTGGGAGGCGTGTGCTGAACCTTTGCTCAGACACATTTAAGGTAATACATCAAGAGAATATGTTTGGAGATAAGATGCTCTTGGGAAGACATGCAGAGGAGATGTTTTGGGGAGGCATTGAAAGGCAAGATGTAAGGGAAAGATGTGTAGCAGCAGGTGTGCTTGTTGGAGAAGGCATTGGTGTTTTACTTACGCGTTTGTTTAGCTGTTTGCATTTTGTTTTTCCCAATACACAAACCAGTGATTAGAAGTCTATGTTAGCTGCCAATAAAAGAAGTAAAAATTCCCCAAGCTGAGACTCTTTTGCCTATGTTTATCTTCTGGCAGTTGACCCTTGCTATTCCCTTCTCTGTGAAACAAAGAATTCTTTAGTATGATAAATTTTCTTTCCCGCAAAGGATGCCTAAGTTGCATTCGAACTGCCCACAAGTCCTTTAGGTGAATCTATAAATATATTAAACTACTGATGCCTCTGTCACTAGGTCAGCCCTTGAAATGATTAACTGGCCATTCTCTACAGACTTTTCAGTTTCCAGTCTCTTTTTAAAAAGCTGAACAGAGCATTGCAATACTTGTCTATGATGCTATGCAAGAAGACAAAATAAACTTTTCCCATACTGTTTCCATATTTATCTAACCCACCTTCAATAAATTTTGCAGGGATATCTAACCAAGACCTTATGTTGAGCTCCTAATTCACTATAGTTCCTTCTTAATCTTTTACAGTTATGACTCCTGTCTGTCTCTGTCTTCTGTAGGGACTGAGCATTTATTTTCCTGAAATTATGCCCTTGTCTGCATTTTTAAAATCATCACAGCTTCCCAAATGTTCCAAAACACTCCATATGACTGCCTCATTCTCATTTACAAATGAAACATCTCCCTTCTTCACTACTCCCCTCCTTACTCCTTTCTTCCCCTGGTTACCAGTTTCCTTGTGACTACCAGTTACCATAAAGCACCTATGATGACAGAACATGAGAATACCAAACACTGTCCAAGCTTTGCAGAAAAAAAAAGGAGCACTAATTAATTACATATTATTAGTTAATTGAATTTGGCCTCATAAACAGTGACTCAAGAAATTACAAAACTATCTCCACAAAAGATAAAGCAATCAGAATGTAAATAGGCAGAACAAAACAAAAACTAGCTGGTGTAGATTTGTCAAGGACAGGTCATATCAAATAAATGTAATTTTCTTTTATGACTAAATCTAATTTTCTCCTTTGACAGGGTAAGTGATTAAATGGATAATGGGAAAGTACTTGTACAATGTGACATATTCTGAGCTTAATAGGGCTTTCATGCTTTTCTGCATGGCATTCTCTTAACCTAAGAAAGCATGATGCAGTTATAGTGATCATGAGGTGAGCACAGATTTGGTTGAAAAATTTATCTCAGAAAGCAGTTATCATTGTCAATCCAAAAAAGATGAAATCATGTTTACAGAATAATAATATGGATGAGGAAAATAAAATTCAAGGTTTATAATGAAATATAACACCTTTTAAACAATGCCAGTGCAAATTTTTACCTTTACTGGGAAAATACAAATATGGCTTAGGAAAAAACAATGCTTAAGACCAGATGTCATTCAATTGATGAACAAGATAAAATCTTGTTAATCAGATTTTATCAAATTCTTTGTTGGACTTGCCTCTAATATATGGAAATTTCTATAAATGAGAAAAGGAAAATCTCAAGATAGGAAACTACAAATAAAATGTCACTGAGTAAAAAAATGTATGTGGAAGATGTATACTTGAGTGTTTTACTGTTTTGTGTGAATGAAATCAAATCAAGAAGCTGAAAAAAATTACTCTTACGCATTAGCAGTCATTATCCTCATAATGATTTTTAATACACTAAACTCAGCATTTCTTGATTCTTATGGGGATTCTAGTACACTTGTTATAAGAAGGGAAGAAAAGATTATTGTTCTTCCCTAGAAAAAGAAGGAAGGTATACTTACGCAAAAGTGAGCAAAAACATTCAGTCCTGGTGGGAGGGGTAGACATCTGCACTTCATTAGAGGAGAAAACCCTTATAAGAAATGTTTACGTTGGGGAAGAGAACATTCTTTCTAAATAAATATTGCAACAAGATCTGTTCTTAACCTGACCCTGGCTGCCGGGGCCACAAATGAAGGTCTACAAAGAGCCCATTTTGCAGCCACAATGCTGCTTTCTTGTATTTTCTTATGAGTTGAAGGATCTTGAAGACATGGGTCCCGGGAGAGGATCTGAAATGAAATTCTTTTGCTGCCTATAGCTATATAGTATTTCACAATACTAAAATTTGTAACCTACAAGGCAAAAATATTCTCTTCCCCCCCTCAAAGTGCCCCACACCCCCCAAAAGCCACCCCAAAAAGATGTTAGCAAATTAGAGAGCTTTTCATAAAATTACAAGCAGGATGCCTGATCATTAAGAGCATTTCTTAAAGGTGATATCTTTCCACATGTTTAATCTCATTGAATTTGAGATGTTTAGCAGTTAAACATTCCAAAGCAGTTAGTGGTCTAGGATCATGCTGTGATCACATCACTGAGTGCTGACCATGTCGTATTTCTGCTCTGAATGGGAGCCATATTGAGTTGCATTTGAATCAGAGATACCTACTGAAAATCCTAGAGTTTGAGAAAATTAAGGGATAAAATTCTGGAGCAGAGACTACCTAAAATGAAGGTGATGACTCCAAAACAAGGCATACTTTCTTCACATATAGATTTGATATCCTTCAACTTTCCCTTTGATCATTGCAACCTTGTTTCATTGTTTTGCAGTGGTGTGCTGGCAAAATGAGGAATGCTGTATGGTAGCTCATCTGTTTCCACTTCATGGAAGAGAAGCCAGAAGTCTTTGCGTGGCTAAGCATTTCCAGTTTGATTAGGAGTTTCTTTATTGGTTTTGCTCTACTAACTCAGGTTTTGGGTTTAGATTAGATTTTTTAAAATGTTCAGAGACAGCACTGGAATTGTATTTATTCAGGTATTAGCAGACACTAGTTGCTTCATAGTTGAATATTTTTGTCTTCTTTCCAACTCATGGCCAGGGATGATTTTAACAAATTTAGGTTGAGGGATACATATATGATCAGAAATAATTGCTTTTAAAGAACAATATATATTTGATTGCATGTATCTATATTTATTTATACGGTATAGCAACACATAGGAATACAACAAAGTAGCTGTCTCAACATAGGAAGGGATGCTATAGATGTTTATAAATGTAAATACAGATAAGAAGTTGGGAAAGTGTCTTATGGTCAATGGAGATTAATTCAGTTTCCTAGGCTCCTTTCCAACATCTTCTCATGTCCATTGCTGGAGAGCAGCCATGAACTAACCAGCATGGATGCCCTTACATTATTGTCTCTACACTTGCAAGATCTTTCTGAGCTGAGTTATACAACACAAACAGACAACACAGACACACAAACACACACACACCATTCTCCACTTCATGCTGTCAGTGTGGGAGAAACATTTCTATGTCTTTAAACACTTTATTTCATCCAGATTCTTAACAGAGAAGTCGGGCCGCTCTGGAATGGTGGTTACTCCTTTCACGTGTCTCTTGTTTCAGCCCTGTTATAGGAAGCTCTTAGTCGTCTTCTATCATTGACTATATCTTTGAATCTCTGGTGTTAAAGATTACCAGATTAGATTAGATTAGATTAGATTAGATTAGATTAGATTAGATTAGAGTAGAGTAGAATAGAGTAGAATAGAACATTCCACTTGGAAGGTACATATAGGGCTCATCTAGTCCAACTGCCTGTGCAATATAGGGTTCAGTCAAAGTTCAAGCATATTATTATAGAATCATAGAATTGTAGAACTTTTAAGGTTGGAGTAAACCTTTAAGATAATCAAGTCCAATCCAAATTATGGGCATTTTCCAAATGCCTCTTAACCACTGACAGTCATAGGACATTGACCACGTCTTAGGAAGGCTGTTTCAGTGTTTGGCCATTCTCCATGTAAAGAAAGGCTTCCTAATATCAAGCTTGAACCTTCCCTGATACAGCTCTGAACCATTCTCACACATCCTATCACTGGATACCAGGTAGAAGAGCTCAACACCTCCCTCTCTGCTTCCCCTCAGGAAGCTGTATAGATCAATGAGGTCACCCCTCAGTCTCTCTTCCTCTTGGATTCTTCACCAGGTTTTAACATTTCCTTCTATTTCCTTCCTTGTCTCATCTCTGTGCCAAAGAGTCCCAGACTTAATTTTTTCATCCCACCATATGATCACTTGATTTGCAGGCTTCGGTGGATAACCTCTTCAGTGGCAATTATCCTGCTACTCGCTGTGTTTATCTAGCATTTGTCCTATACAGTGGATTACAAGGTGAAACTTTTGTGGACTGCAATGCCAGGCCCAGGTTCCCTACGAACCAATTTTTATCATATGGACACCAACACACAAAATTTTTAACTTGCCTTCAGCCCCTTAAATGGCCTATTTAAAAATGACAATTGTATATTGACAACATACTTTTATTAAATCCTTAGAGGGAAAAAACTGTATACAACTGAGTCTTTTAGACACTTTATCAAGTTAGATACAGAGAGATTAATTGTGACCATGGACATGCAGAGACTGCAGCAAGAGTTCTCAGACAAATTCAGCTCACTGAAGTTCTCCCTCTGGGAAAAAAACACAAACATGGAAAGAAAAAAAAAATCCAGAAACTGCAATTTTAGACCACAGCTAGAGGTCTATAAATGTATATAACACTCTCTCTATATATGTATATTAATCTATCTAATATATATAAAGCAATAAACATAAGGCTGAACTCCTGGGAGTAGGACTAAAATGCTCTTATGGTCTCTTTTATACTTTCCCAGCCTGTCCACATTATAGAGCTCACATTAATGTCTGTGGAAATCCTGTTCTCATGAGCTTTGTGAGGTTATGTCCTGGGTCCAGTTTCCAGTGACTATTAATGAGCCTTCTCTTCCAGTGCACTTTAGAAAGTCACATTTTCTCCTCTGTGTTTTCTTTGCAGGAGCATTCAAAGTGGAGCATTTTGTGTGATATTTGTGAAAAGCTGTTGAAGAGAAAACAATTAGCATCCTAAAGAAACAAGATGAAACATGTATATAAGCTAAAATTACAGAACACCTGCTTTTAAAAAAAATTTGGTAAAAGTCAGCAGGGACTTTTCCCTATGAACCAGCATGGGGCAGTGTTATCCATGCGAACTCAGACCACCTTTACTGGCAGATAAATCAGCACTGGAGTCTGTAAGGTTTAGACATAAACATCTGAACAGACTTGGAACCTCTTGTAAGTAACTGGCTTAGACAAATATAGCTACATAAAAAAGACAAAAATTTCTTTCAGTCACAGAATTAAATGTGTTGCTTTGTCTTATACATTTTAGGAAGCAAAGAGTGTTTCATAATAGCTAGGCACAGCCATCCAAAGCTGTAAGGATGATTATAATGATGATTAGGACAATGATGACACAGATGATAATGAACACTGTGTCCAGTAGCTGAGGATCAAGAAATAGTAAAATTACTGCTGTTTAAGCTCATACTAAAAAGGTAATGTAGAGAGGTGTGAGCTGACCAGAGGCACTGGGTTTTACCAAGTTAGTTTGTATGCATCTTTTCAAATTAGATCTTTGTTAAAAAACGACAGGATTTTATAACGGTAACGAAAGAAGTAAGTAAGTGCAACCTTCAAAAGCTGTGCCTTATCAGCAGCATTATTAACTTTTGCTTCTAATTGGTGTTAGGGATCTGTTTAAATACAACTAAATTTTATCCCTGAATTCAGGAAAGTCTATTTATTACATTATTAAGAGATGGCAGCTAAGGTCTGAGTTTGGCCCAACACTGTTGCCATATTTGTAAGCTACTTTCCACAAAAACATTTTCTTGAAAAGCAGCCAAATAAATCCTGCTTTAAAGTCCTATGGCTATTAAGGCACTTAGTTTACACACAGGCCAGGATACTTACATGACAGCCACAATCACAGCAAAAATGCTAGAAAATGTTTCCTTGAGCCTAGTGCCTTTAGATGTAGTGGCTAGACAGCTGCTCATCTGTCGCATACAGGTGATCGATCTAACATGGTACTCAGGTGGAGTAAGAGTTAGCATTTTGCAGTCACTGCTGACCACCAGTGATCAGAGGGAAGAGGCAGCCTCTGCTGTAGGTGATGAGGGGGAGCTCCTGAACCCTCCTGTAGGCCTGTTAGAGGATAAAGCTGGAGCAGAAGTGATCCCTGGCAGAAACTGCACAGGCTTGTCTGTAAAAGCAGTTGAAAAATAGGGCTTCTCTATTGTTTTGTTTGAGTTCTTTCTGTAAAGACATATTTCGCCTACAGAAAAGTCCTAAACCAGTTAGGACTTAGCAGCACAAGATAAAAAGTAGAGGAACAGGAAACAAATTCTGTTGCTGCAGAATTCACTGGGCCTTATGACTTACTATTTCAACAACTGCTCTGAAGTTCATTATGTCATTTGCAAGGGAACACACTGATTCAAGAAACCAGTCATTCTGGGTGTCAAGGGCACTTGATTACCTGGTTTTATCAAGGACCTGAAGTTTTGGCACTTTCCCACACTGGCACAGGTGTCCTTTACACTCCTGCCACTTCAGGAAGGTGCATATACATTTGTACTGGGGGACTTTGTCTTGGCAGGATGTCCAAAGATTTGTTACCAAGTAATAATGAATAATGGGCCCCGAACCTGTTCCTGTTCAGAAGCTGCAGACACAGACTTGTATTCTGTTCTTACCTCCTCTCTACCTGTGACAGACTTTCTGTCCTTCCACATTACTTTTAGTCCTCATGCAGTAAATTTTTCTGAAGTATAGGCAACATACATGCTTTGATGGTACAGACTAAATTTTTAAACTCAAGTCTAATACTCCTGACGTACAGATTTATGATACATTTCATTATTAACCATTGTAATTGTTTCATTTGAATATGCTTTTTAGAATTTTTGGTTACTCAATGAAATGTGCCACTTGTGAGGGCATGCTTTTAAAAATAGAACTAGATATATTCAGGGGTATTTAGCTTGGGTAAAAAAGGGTTTCCTCATTAAAAATAAATAAATGTTGAAATATTTGCTACAGAAGAGACTACATATTTTTCAAATCCCCTTCCATCAAGTGTATGTGTCTGAATTCTTCTCGTGTCTCTGTGTGTAATTAAGATGACATAGGTGCAGATCTGCTTGACATGACAGTAGAAGCATCTAGTAGTGGCTATAGAGTCTTCCCCAGTGTTTGAACAGCCTACTGTATCAGACTGGAAATCTTCAAGATTACAACAATTTTAAAAGCAAAATGAAACAGGTTAAATTGGGTACAACTGTTGTGTTTTGAGTAAAATCACAACTGTGAAAGAACCTTCATTCTGTAGTTGTATGTATTAATATTAATGATAAAATCCTGTGTTATTTTCTTAGTTAAATATTAGTATCAAAAATCAGTTTAAAATTAGGAGTAAACATAAAGAGATTTCTCTCTCCCAAAAGGAATCAGGTTAGATGGTGTTGAGGACTCCTTTGATCATTGTTCTCTTTGTTCTCTTTTATGATTCGATTTCACTGCTGCTGACAACTTCAGTTAATCTGCTATGTGTTTTCTTCTTCCCTCCTAACAGCTCCTAAATGGAAACTGTCAGGAATTTCATCACATTTAATTTGTCACACATGAAGAAGGTGGTGTTTGCCCAGATGATCTGATAGGGGATTTAGGATGCTGCTAATTTGTGGACTGCTGACAAATTGACAAGTTGGCAAAACATTGTTTGAAAAAAATAAGAAAGAGAAGCTAAGCTGGTTTTTCTTCAAATAAGCTGTGGAAAATATTGCTGGGTTTGTTTTATATTCTTAAAAATTAAGGAATGAAAAGGAATGAAAAATCAGGAGAAGAGAATTATTAAAATTGATACCAAAATGTGTTTAAGAACCATCTGCTGTATAAAAATAAATAACAAGGTAGCTCTGTGATTCAACCTATATTTTTAAAAGACATTTACGAATAGAACTGGAAACCAAGCACTTTTAATAATAGCCAGATTTCTGTGATTTAATATCCCTCAGATGAAGTTATGTGACTCTGGGAGCAAGTACACTGTGAGGAAACACAATTCAATTTAAATATTTTGAGAAGAAACTAAGAAAAGAGATTTGAGAATAGGAAAAAAAGACTTCAACATTAACAGTACATTTTCTGTAATGTGATACAGAATACAGAAAAACAGACACATTCTGTCTTGTTCTATCCCGAGATCAAATGGTAACATTAACATAATTTTTTCACTTACAAAGCTCTGAAAAGGCATCTGTAGTTTTTGAGATTAATAGGTTCTTAAACACTCAACACATTTTTTAAAGAAAATTAGTCCACTTAATGAAACTTCTTTCCCTCTGGAACTAATGTTGTGGTGTTGTGAAAACAAGAAATAATTAAATATGAACAGAAAAGTATTTACAAATGCTTTTAAGAGAATTTGTCAAAAATAAAAGTGAGGTAAACTTTTAAAAATGAGGTTACTATCTTAAAAGCAAGGACATGTCAGAGAAACATATGTCAGAGCAACCAAGGGACATAGAAAAACCCATTCTGTCCTGACACCCCTGAGGAACCAGCCCCTGGCAAATTCACACTTGTGGTTTGAACACAACAGAGGTTATGGAATGCAAAGAAGTACAGTACTGCCAGCTTCCAGCAAAAAGTCCCAACTAATTGGACCAGACAGTGAAAAAAAGAAAAAAAAAAAAAAAGAAAGACTTCACATTGTCAGGGAGGATAATTTGTAGCTCAGTCTCTCAGGTTGGATTGCTTGTGCCATGTCTGTGGTACATATTTTCAGCTCAGCCTGAATTACTTTTGCAGAATTGCCCTGGACAATCCATTTGTTTAAAAGTACGGAGTCTTAAGTGTTCTTTAGAAGAATGAACAGACGGTGCAGTTTGAAGGAATGTTATTTGAAAATGCTTTTGGCTGGGCCTGGTGCCTCTGTCTTTAGTCACAGCAAGTTGTATTCGATTGTTGCACTGAAATGATGCTGAAATCCCTCTGGTGAAGAGGCATCTGTGTTGCCTGGGGAGAAGCCCTGGGTAGAACTGGACTTACAATTTCTCCTTTGGTGTAGCCCTTGGAGAAGAATGCTTTGCTACTGCTCTTTACTAAATCCTGGAGCTGACCTCAGACTTCACCAGCCTCCTATTGCTTTCCATCATCTCCTGTCCTGTGGCCCTGGCAGGAGCTAAGTGTTTTGCCATTCTTTTCCTTAGGATAAAGAGGTCTGTGTCTCAAGAACTGTCTCAAGTCAGCACAAGGTACTGGAAGGGCCCAGCACTGGGGCCACATCAGCCACAACTACCATCGATGAAGTAGGGCAGGAATAAGGAGTGTGCCCAGCCCCGTGCTTGCTTATACTGACTCATTATCTCTGAACTCTTTGAAAAATGGCAAAATGCTTTGTAATTTTTCAAGTAGAGCATGGTTGAGGTGACCTAACAATAGTAAATTGCATAAAATAATCAGTAAATAAAAATTAAAAACTATATACCATATGTGTAGCTCAACAACTGATGAAATTAATTTTGTAAAGCACTTTTAAAAATTGCTTTTCCACATGTCAAAATCATAAAATGATAGCAGGGACTGCTATGCACAAAACTGGTGGCACCACTAGTTCAAAGTGAATCATGTAAAAATTAAATTATCGCTTAGCAAAGCAATCAGGACAACAATTATACAGGAAAAAAAAAAAAATCAAAGTATCCCAAATCAGTTTTTATATCCTTTATCAAACCATAAGCACTAGTGAATCTATAAATACGAAACTTAAATTTGACTTCTGAACAATTCTTTTTGACAAGCAAACTATGTCTTCTTCTGAGCATAATTTAAATTTTGAATAGCTTAGCTATTATTAGCTATTCTTGCAAGAGGAAGGAAAATGTGAGGAAGACAGTGTAAGAGTCATAAATGAGTTAAAAATTTGCAGCTTGAGGATTTTGTTGATATGGAGAGCCTGCTTTAAAACATTCTAAAATAATGCTTTTCATCTTTGAAACATATGAAATACAGTGTAAAAACCTCTTAGGACAACTAGGTGGAAAAAACTTCAGGATAAAACTCCCTTAATGGATGATATTTCCATGAGTATTGCCAGAAAAATCCCCAGATTATGAAATAGAACTTTTCTAAAATAGGGAAAAATCATCACGAGGAAGGACAGAAATTAGAGGGAAATTAAAATAAAAAGCCTCCCTCCTACTATTATGCTCCCCACTGATTTTTGGAGGCTTGATTTCAGTCCAGCAACTGAAACCAGCTTCTTTAATAGCATCAAACTCTTCCCAGCCTCCGTGGATCTCTGGGGCTGGTATGTCCTTGCAGCACTTCTGAAGCCTGGCTGTGTATCATCTCCCTTCTCAGGCTTTGCCTGTGTTTGGTGGTTTGTTTCCCCTTGCTCAATCTCTTCCCCGGCCAGCCCACCCTGCCTGCTGGAGGAGCATTTCAGCCTTTCCTGATGTAATGCTGTTTCCAGACTGATCCATTGGGTGGCACAGATCACTACCTTTCTCTCCACTGTCTTACATGATTAAAGACGGTTTTTCTTCATTACATTATGCAATCTCAGTTAATTCAGTCTCTTTTTGAACTTTCTACTTTCTAAGTTGCTGATCACTGATAATTTCTACAGCCTGTTCCCTGTACTTTTCACAGTCTGTTCAAATTCTTCTTAAAGCACAGTACCTTAAGCACAAGAAAAGATCTAAAGCTGAAACATATAAGGCAACGGTAAAGCTGAAGTTTTAAATACCACTTCTTGATTCTTTCTGGGAGATTCTCTGGGATTTCCTGTAGGTGTTAATTTCCCTGTCAAGTGTATATCTCGACATGCATCACTGTCTCTCCTCTTGGTGTAATGAAACAGCTGTGTCTTAGAAGCTTCAGAAAAGAAATGGAGTATAGGATAGACGAACTGCAACTCCCAAGACCTATTGAATTGAAATATTTTTATTTTGTCTGCACCATTTTTTTTTACACTAGACTAATGCTTTTACAGCTTTGTCACAAGTTTTGCTTCTTAAATTGAAGGTTTCATTATAAAATTTTATTTTCAGTGTAGATGGTTTTTCACAAGAAGTTCACATTTCCTATACTTGAACACATTGGAAAATAGATTTCTGTGATCATCCTAGCACTGTGCCCTAAAAATCCCTTTCCCAAGTAAAAAAATCTGCCTTTGAGAGACAGGAAATTTTACTCTAAGTTTAAAGCAGTGCTAATACTTCCCTATACCTTCCAAAGGGCGCTGGACACATTAATATGGGGTGTGAACAGAAGGAGATTACATCTCCTTCTGAAGTCCGTGTGGATAAATTGCATGGAGTACTGAAATACACCCAAATTCCAAAATATTTACAAGCCATAATCCTTTTATAACCTGTTTCTATGGAAGCAATTGTGAGGTCTACTAGATGCCCACATGGCTCTGGCTTATGCAACCCACAGAGAATTTGAGTTCTTGGGTGTACAGGCCACAGTATGAAAGCTAACATACAGCCACAGCCTTGCCAGCCTTATACTTTAAAAATGGTGAGTCATGATCTCAAGACATGAAAGAGCCTTATGTGATGGGATCCCCAGTCAAGCCGGTGCCTTCAGCTGGAAGTGCTCCACCACTTAAAACAGAGCAGTTCTCTGAAGCTAAGCATGCCAAAAGACACTGAAGGTTTCCAATCCCTAGAGGTATAGTTCAATAAAATCCAAAAATAGGAATATGGAACATGGCAATTCTTTCCAGAGAGAAAAGTCAGGATTGCTGGGTGAAATTGGCTGAAAATGAATCTTGAAAAGACTTATTGCTTTTCTCACTTGCATCCTGGCAGTTCAGGATTATTTTGCTTTCCTTTCAGTCCAGCAACCTTTGGTGGTTTCCTGAGTTGCAGAAAGCATACACTGACCCTCTGAGGTCTCAAGGAAAGCCTTGTATAGGAGTTCTGTGGTGTCTCTTGACTCCTTGGTTTCTCTGTGCATGACTGTCCATTGCTCAACTCTCACAATTGGACATATCTGGCTGCAGATGTTCATTTTCCTGTTGAAAGACAAGGAATCTCCCATACCTCCTGAGGACTTATACTGATACAGAGGGCAGCAGCCAGGAAGCAGCATGTGGTCATCATTCTCCCAGACTCTTTAGCAGAATGTATAGTATGTGGTGACCTGAAAACAAAGTAATTAAACTGCCATACCCATCTGTCATCACTTTTCAAGTGAGGTGAGATTAAGGAAATTTTTTTTCTGAGCAGCAAAATCTATGATGTCTGATTTTCTGAAGACTTATTCCCCTCTCTGCAGTCCCACGTTTCAGTAATCCTATTTTTCCTGTAACAGCCCCAAGGTAAGCACTATGCCTGGTTTGGAGCTGTGTGCCTGTTGATCTGGCCAGCCAGCAAGCACACGCTGTTTGGCCAACGGGAAGTTGCAAATAATTCAATGTATAAATATGGAGTTTTGCTTTCTTTTCCTGCATACATCAGGAAGTTTGCTCTAAACCAAACTGATTTTCATGACACATGGGATTATCTGTTGGGACTTCAACTAATTTTTTTTTTGTCAACATAAAACTGGCTAATAGTTTCCAAAATGACTAGAAAGGGAGGGGCAGATAGTTGGACAGAAATACATACTGAGAGACAACAAGATGTGATATGCATATTAAGCAATTTCTAGATGACACTAAATTAAAATACTGAACTGCTTACAGTATTTTTCATTTATGTGTTCCTTAATAACGCTTTGCTGTTCACTTCGCTGCCTCTTAAAATTTTTAATGTATTTTCTTTTAGTGAAAGCTGAACTTAATCATTGGATTTAAATGTTGCACTGCTGTTTGGAACTTAAAACAAACAAATGTAAAACTTGTGACAAGATAATGAGATCTGGCAGGACTTTTTCTCTGAAGTTCTGCTCACAAGGAATAAAGTCTGTCAAAGAAGGCATGTCTTGTTTCATCCCTGCTTTTCTCTCCTTTCCACTTAAACAGACATATTACTATAGTATCCATCCAGAGCTCAGGCATTTGCAGATTTATTTAGTGTTTATAACATGTATAACAGTTGTTTTTGTAATTCAATTCAAAGAATTTCTATGCAAACAAAATTCAGAATTTCCTGGGATTGCATTTTCTGTAGTGTTAGCATTCTCACAGAGTGTTTTCACAATCATTAGAGAAATTAAAAATGGCTTAGTTATGTATTATTTTACTTACTATTCTGCTAAGAGTTTTGGCACTCTTGCAAAGCAAAAAGCATGTCACTAATCTCCTCTAAATTAAAAAGAAAACTATATTTTAGAAATAGAAGGTGAATATAATGTCCAGCTAAAAAAATTCTCAACAAATATGGTGGACTGAATAGCAGAAAGAAGAAAGAAGGACATAAAAAGGGGATTTTACATTAAAACAATTTTAAAAAGCTCCTGAAGAATAGTGTAATAAGTCCCACTACATTCTTGTATTTGTGTCTTTGCAGTGCTTCTGCAAATCTGTTTCTTGACTGTTATACTAATTAGTAGCCTGTTTCTCTACTTAAAATTTGCATAATAATGTAAAGTAAGGCAGAATGCAAATACTGGATCTAAGGCCACTGTAAATTCAAATGTCAAGTATTATTTGAATACTAGGTGGAAACTGGCTGCCTGAAAAAAAGTTTAATCAGAGATGTATTCTCTCCCCTGAAGTGCCTGTAATAGCTAGCTAGCTATCCATCTATCTATCTATCTATCTATCTATCTATCTATCTATCTATCTATCTATCTATCTATCTATCTCTAGATCTAGATCTATATCTCTATCTCTATATCATCTGTATCTATATTTATACATTGATATCTATATCTATATCTGTCTATATATCTATCTAGATCTAGATGTATATCTATACATTTTTATACATTTATATACATGCATACATTTGTATTATGGGGACTTTTATAAGGAGTGGCAGATACAATATAATATAAGACGCAAAGTCCTATCAGCTGTTCTTTGTTCTGAATAATCTTGGCAATACAAAGAAATCTATTACAGTTCCCATCAGTGCCAGTGAGGTCTTAAATGAAGCAAGTTTCATGGAATCAATACATTCTTCCTATAAAGCTTATGTATTTTAAGATGCTGTTTTAAAGATGGTCTTCTTAAAGTTGATGATCTTTTTAAAGTTGATCATCTTTTTATGGATGACCCTTTTTATTTTACTTGTCACTGGGAAGATAAATTGGACAGGAAAATATTACATGAAGAAGTAATATAGTAAAAGTTCCATGTTATATATCTTGGGCGAAGTAATAAACCTTGAGGCACCCAAGGTTACCCTTTGACAGACATAAAATTCATCAGTTTGTAAGCTGACTCTGGAAAGGCTATTGTGCTTCAGAAATGGTGTTCCTTAATTTAGTGCTCCCAGTAAAATGAAACATCAGCTGCTCCTCTCCCGCAGCCACCTCCCTTGAGAGAGACAAAACGCAGAGATCCCGAATTGAGATAAGAACAATTTACTGGAAACAGCAATGAGATAAGCAAGGGAAGAGTAACAGCAACAATATTAATAACAAAAATATACAATAAGAAGGTGGTTTACAGGCAAAAATGCTCACTGACTGACTGACGTGGCATAACGTGACCTTCAAGATAATGACAAAATTGTGGCAGACCCTCTGCACATTATCTTTTTGTTCCCCACTTGCTCCTTCTTGAAAGTGAGAATCCCTTACTTTGTCCTCACAGTGGTGACATAAGGTGATAAGGACTAGCAAGCTAGACACACCCACATGTCTCTACACTCTCCTCCCTCATGGCTACTGCAAAAAATTGACTCTGTCCTTCCACAATGGGTGCACATACTGAAACAATGACAATTTTAAAGCATGGAGCTCATGAGGGTGCTAACCTAGATGAAACAGCTGCATATTATAATTTTCAGGACATTTAATACAGGTTATATATTGACAGCAAGGCTACCAAGAGCTAACAAAACAAACATCTACTCTGCTTTGAATTGCATTCCATAATTTTTCCCGTATTTTCTATCTTGTCTATCTTTGAGTTGATTTTGAATGTTGCCTAATAACACCTTTTAATATTAGGCACATGCACACTTTTGCTGCCTTTCTTTCTTGATAGAGACAAACCACAACATCAAACAGAAAGTCCAAATGCTAATGTAAAGATCAAAACAGAAAGGCAAGAACCTATGCTCATAAGAGCTGTCCATCAAGTAGTTAAAACAAAGACACTAGTAAGTGCTGAAAGGGTTAAAAATACGAGCTACAAATACACAAAATCTCTAATATTTTTTTCCGGGATGTGATGGAATCAGACTGAGTCAATTATAAGGTTTCTGCTTAACAAGAGCTTTACTGAAGTGAGATGCGAAACCTCCACATATGAGTAAATGGGATAAACTAGAATGTGGAAATTATTTGAACAATTGCTGACCAAAGTAAGATTCAGTAAATGAATAGGGTAAAACTTGTTCAGCTACTTTAAAAATTTTTAAATTTATAATTATTTCCTGAGACTAGTAATCTGAGGAGCTGGCAAATGCCTAGTGCTAGTAATTTCTGCTTGTATATAGCTGCTAGTATAAGGTGATAAAGGTACACTTTTTTTTTTATACTTTTATTCTGTACATTCTCATTTTGAAACTTGGGAAATCCATTTTAAAGAATAATGAAAAGTGTACTTTATGCTAAATTGTTACAAAAATGCAGCACAGACTAAGCAGCCGAACTATTGTCACTGTAGTCAAGAAAAGAAAAACCAGTGTATATTAAAAGATAATATTCTCATGCCAAACCAGTGAACTTCACAACTTTTTTGTGTAAAACCTTGTGACGAAACAGTGCTCAAAGAAAAGTAGGTAGACCACATAAACATATTACTTGTTATAGGAAACCATGTCTAGGAAATATGTATTTATATTACTTTATAATATACATTGCCTAGGTAAGAAATAGTTCAAATAAGCTGAACTTCAGGACATACAATTTGCTTATGAGTACATGAATATTGTTTCAAGCTGAAGATAAAACATGGGAAGATGCAATGTTTGTGTTGCACATTAGTCTTCATTGTTATGTGTTCATTATATTATTATTTGTACATGCTGTTTCTAAGTATATTTCACCTAAACCTCTAGAATGCTTAGAAAGATGTTTCCTGTCATTGTTCTCTAAGACCAAGGAATGAAAGTGGCAACAAGATGATTTGTATTTCAGCGATTTAGGAAATAACTTGGAAATATAGTGCCTTTTTCAGTTTTGTAGTAGGCAATAGCTGAAATAAGAAACCTGAGTAATTTTTTTTCTGCGCAAGTTCTTTCAAAATTGAGGTATACTATAAATTGAGCCCAAATAATTATAGGCCAGAAACTTTCTTACCTGGTGATTTTAGAAGGTGGAAAAGTAGAAATTCTCACCAGGTTCTACAAAGTGATAAAGGTGAGACACACCTGGGGAGAGACTGAAGTTACATGGAGGAGAGGCCTGTGTGGTAGAAACATGACAAGCTCCATGACGCCAGAGGTTGGGGTGAGAAAAGAGCCAGACCTCCTGTCCTACAACCCTGACTTATGCTAGTAGAGGAGTGCGGAACTGGAGGCAATCCTGACCTCTTCCAGCAAACACTGAGGTCTGCAGCATCTTCTGTACTGGGAAACCAACATGAGCTTTACTCAATTCCAGTCACAATCCAGGAGGTTTCCAGTCTTTATGGAAGCTTACAATATTCTGCTTTGGTGTGGTGAGATATTTCTGTCCCATAAATACACTAATAGTGATGCAGCAAGGGCTTGGCTTCTACTGGCCATTGCCATTGCCAGAATGGATACGTGGCTAGCTAAGCCTTTCATGTGAGCCAGTACAGCTGTTGTTATATTTATGTTACTAAATGCAACTCTTTATCCATAACTAATGTGAAATGTAAGGAGTGTATTAATATACTAACTAAGACACATATGGACAAATCTTCAAGATGTATAAAGTGATCCAGCTCCACCCACTCTGTGAATTTATGCCTGATTAAGATCAACTCGGAGTATTCAATTCTCTGCTGAAAAGAGCACAACCCAGATGCACAGGCCTACAAAATGTGAAAATTAAATTTTCTGAGGTGTCTAGTTTTATGACTTTTCAGCCATTGAAATAATCAGATTTCATGACAGCAAAGCATGAAAGATTTAGGCAAAATTCAAGAAGCATAGAATGATTAATTCAAAATAATAAATTAAATTTCCATTACACATTGTGAGAAAACCCATGTGAAGTGTTTCCAATGAAATATGGATATAGATGAAGTTCAGATGTAAGAATATTTTGTTATGAACATAAGTCTTGGCCCATATTTTTTAAGATTTGAAAATAGAATTCCAGCAGAGACAACATAAACTAGTCTGTGGTTCAGACAAGAAAAGAGGTGGAAATTCACCTGAAAATTTTTGTACTGATTTTCACTGCCCAGAATTAAAATCCTGAGACATAAAATTACGTAAACCAGGAGTAAGGAAACTTTGACAAGAAATTGGTAAAACTTGAAAATTTGCATCCAAGCCCTTTCCTGCATGTGATTGACTGAGCTGTGCAGAGCTCAAAACCTCCACTTAAAACAATACACATGATTTGGGGCAGAGTTACAATGGGAAAGGAGAACTCAGGAAGTTCAAATATAACCAGTATCAGTTTTGTGCATGGATTCATGAGGCTTAATGCAAACAAACAAAAAGTTTCTTATAAGAACAGCTAATCTTATGAGAATTCTACGCATTTGGTTTCAAAACCCCCAAAGTGCATGTAAAACTTTGGCATTTTTAAACATACAAACTAACTCTGCCTTCTTGAAATGACTGCTGTGCACCACGTAGTACATAAATTAGAACTGCTCCAAGAAATGATGGTTGTGTTCTTGGAAGAAAAAGAATATTTATGACCAAGTGTAAATGTATAAGAAGTTATTGGAGGAAAGCCAGTGGAGTGAAGGGTGTGAGGCAGAGAGTGTTCTGAAGGCAATGGGCCATTCAAGCCGGAGCAAACATCAAGGAGGCCAAAAAAGCTAGTCTTTTCTAGAGGTACTACTCAAAGTTCTGAGACTTCCACATCTCTTCCTTTCAGTTTTTTTTTTTAGTACTTTCAAAATCCGATACCCCCCCAAATACCATTCCTAAACATTCCTGGCAGACCTTGAATTCTTTTAGAGGTAAATATGTTTTATCTGTGTAATATTTGTTTTCTGACAGATAAATTACCTGGTATATTGCTTTAATTTAATTCTTTGGATGGAAGTAACAAGTTTGGAATGGTCAGATACATGTTGAGTTTGTCTGGAGGGTGGATACCATTCCAGATGGAGGAAGGGGATAATAGTTAACAAGCCTGGATTAACTCTTTTCCTTCAATTATATTTATATAAACCCCGAACATTTTAAGTTTCAAATTTCAACTTTATTGAAAAGAAAACAATCAAGGTATTAAAGTCGATGTGTGCTTCATTCAAACTCAGGTTAATCCAGTACCAACACTGTACTTTAATCATTTCCAAAGATTTTATCTGCAATACTCTAAAATGTTCTACGTGATATTTATCTAAAACAGATGAGCAGAAAGAGAGGTTGTTGGCTTTTTCTCTCTCTGTATGGAAGGCATAGGATTTCTCCAGAATAAAAAATACAGAAATAAAGAGGAAACATATTTTCTTGGTCAACACCTTTTCTACACTTGACCTACTAAAATGAGATTTTGTGGTTGCCAGATGTGCCCGCTTTGAAATGGTAGATATGGAATAAAACACCCACTATGGGAAAACACTTGAAAGTGACATCTAATACAATCTGGTTAATATACCATTGAAATTCCACAAAAAAATTGAAACGTGCATCCATTGTTTTGATGTATAAATAGGCTATGTTTTAATGGTACCCATTTAGAATTGTGTAAATAAGTACCCAACAGAAAAAATGTAGAACTCTGTATAAATAAAAATGAAAAATAAGATAATAAAGGTCAAGAAATAGGTTAATTGGGAAAATAATACTTCACAAGTATTTTAGTTTCTCTTCAAGACCAATAATAATTATAAAAGGGTCTAGTGACATAAAACTTGCAGAGCACAGAAAATAAATGCAGTAACATGTTTGTGTTTCTTCAAGATTATGTACTTCATAGTTTCATAGAATTCCCTTTGGCTCTATTCAAATTTATTAGTCAGAAGAAGAATAGAACTATTGGGCATTTTATGACCAAAAGCACAACATTATGAGCAGAAGAGGGCTCATTTTGCTTGGAAACACACAAGTAAGACCTTTGGTGAAACTAATGCAAAACATGGAACATGGATAGTCAGTGACTTGCAACACAGAGATCCCAAAACAAAATGGCAGCATGAATGGCTGGCTCTTAGGGTTAACTGCCAATGGAATGTGGCAGCAAACAAAACCATCAACATTTTGGTTTAAGGCATTAAAAAACAAAAACAAAAGCAAAAAACCCCCCCCAAAATAAAAACCCAAAAAAGAAAAAAAAAAAGAAAGAAAGAAAAAAAATTAGTGTCATAGCTCAGGACTTGAAACTTCATATAGCACCTAGGTAATATCTGGACTGCTCCACAATTCTCAGCATCTCACTACTGGAAAAACATTAGAAAAATGGATGCAGCTCCGGGAAAGGCCACAAAAATAATATTTTATTCATGAGAAGAGTTTAAAATAGGTAGATGAAACATAACTTTGTTAAACACAGACAATTGAGACACATGGTAACAGAAAGGTTTTTAAGTTTTTAAATGTTTTCTTCAATTATGTGTGGCTATGAACAACAATACGAAAGAAAAATTTAGTCTATTTGAAGAAAAGTTATTTCAATAAGAAGATGTAATTGGTGTATGAAAACCATATGGGAAGAGTCTAGTACACTTAAAACAACAAAATAGTTACTAAATGTAGAAAACAAATCCATAATTACAGATGGACTAAGCAGACATAAGACTTTTTAAAATTCTGACTTTATGATGCTTGTCTCTGAAAAGGACATTTTAGCATTTTTTTGGAAAATAAAGTGTCTCAGTTGTTGTTCCTTTTGTTTTAACCTTGGGCTAGCTACTTAAAAATGTTATTAGGGTTCAGAAAGAGAGATCAGCTGTTCTTTTCTAAGTTTTTATATTCATGCTTATCTGGATAAGGCCTATGTTGTGAACACAGAGTAGAGACTGGAGGAAAAAATCAGCCTTCATAAAAACTGAACTTGACTGATGTCCACAGTAAACACATGCAGCAAACATATAAGGATGACCTGAAAGCAAGCATATAAAGATAAAAAAAAGGAAGGTTTTCAAGGTTTATATGACAAAAGATTTCTACCATTAAGTCTATAATCTATAGCACAAACTATGTGTCTTTTCCTTCTGGGAACTTTACAGGTCTTGAATGTTTCTTATGATCCAGAACTATCCTTCAGGAAGGTCAGGGACTGCTGGTATTTTGGTCCATGACAGCACTTCTTTGGACTGTTCTCCCAAAGACCTCTCTTCATTTTATATCTGACTTGGAGACTGATAAAAGGAATTCTCAAGAAGTGTAAGGAGGAGCCAAACAAATGATATTCATACTGTGATATCCATTTTGTCTCTTGGACTAAGTTCTCTATGCAGCTCCTTACGGCCCAAGCCTCACTCTTTTGGAACGGCAGAGTGGATGAAATGCACAATAGAGTGTTTGAATGCAGTTACAGGCAGGTAGAACAAGATGTGGTACCTGGGAAAGTATCCTGGATCCTTTAGTTTAAACAATGCAATAAGGTGTGATGTTTGCTTGGAAGCAAGAAGTATGGGTGCTCCTTTAGGGCCTTTTTTTTGATCATGTTAAATGGCTTGATTGAGAGGAGTGGTGAAGACACGGTTTGGCTGATATGTACATTGTTTGTTTGCAAGCTCCAGTGCGGCATCTCTGCCATTTCCAGACTCATCTACAGCTGCAAATGGATTCAATGATCCAGTTCAGGGTGCTTCTGAATTTGAAAGGACAGAGTTAGAAGACTTTTTCCTGTGTGATTTCTTAATGCACTTCTTTCCAGAACAAAAATTAATTTTTTTTCCAATGAAATCTTGACACTGTAATTTTAAACCTTTTATTAAATTAAAAGTTAGCTGTATACAACCTCTTTTTGCACATCAACTTTGGTCTACTTATATTTTTCATGTACAAGTGTCTGAGAATAACTATTAATGTTTTATGGAATGGAATGTTCATATTTTAAAACAATAAATCTATTCACTTTAAAGATTTAAATAATTTTAGCTTGGATTTATATCTTTTTTCAATAGTCTGAAGAGGAACTGTGAATTCCTACTCCCACAAAAAGAGGTAGAATAGGTCTACATTTTTTTATAGCACTCAGATTTATGTCAGAAAATACAGGAAGGATCTGTGACTGTAAATCACAAAGATTAGGACTCACATATGAATGAACTTTGATTTAGATACATGTTACAAGGTCAAGTGGGATAACATGGTTTGTCCTAATGCTTTTTATCTTTTGTTGAATATTGAGGAGTTATGAAGTAACATTTATAGAAAGTATTGTTGGTATGTCTCAGTAATGCAGTATATTTTCTCCTAAATGCCCAGGTCAAAACATTTTTCTAATCTCACACAGGAAAAAAAAAAGCAATGTCATTTAATATTTGTAGCTCTTGCAGCATAATTAACAGAAGTTTACCATCTTCAATTTTTCATTTATAATTGTCTGATTTAGAGCTATCTGGAAATTGTCTTGCACTAATTGTATTTCCATGGCCAGATAAAAGAGGTGAGAGTAGTCCAAAGAGGAGATGTCACTTTTCAAAGCATTTAATCATTCAAAAGAAATGTTCTTCCAAGATTCCATGTTTCAAAGTATTGCCAATAAATTTAGTGAGAGTATTCATAATGTATCAGTAAAGCAAAATAGGTATAACTTCCATACTTTTTAACATTTTTTCTGAGACAAAATTAGTTGATGACAAGCTGTTACTAAAAGACAATGCAAATGAGGCCTCTTAATGCTTGGAGCCTTTTCTTTGCTCTTAGTGCTTTTGGTACAGGAGCCACCATTTGTTCTCAGCAATAGTCACTAATCTCTGACCTTTTTGGTCTGATTAATTCATCAAAGTTGAGCTAAGAAAGACTCCTCTTTTTGATGTAACCCTTTTGGATTGTCCTTTGTTTTTTGCTTCTTTTTGATATAAAGAAAGCATATCATTAATTCATGAGGCATTTAATCTGGCAGGTTTAAATTATTTTATTTCCTGTAGACAAATCTATCCAAGTTCTAGAAAGTTTCCCAAAATATCTGTGAGCAACTTATTGGAAAAAATACCAAACCAAGCCAAGAAACCTTACTAAAATATATTATCATTCCTGAAGTCATTTAGTGTCTTTGCATTTCTCCCAAATAGAAATGATCCGTTGCTAGAAGGTTTTGGGTACCTGTGATTTGTCGGTCTAATCGAGAAAGCAACGGAACATCACTTGAAAGGCAGCAAAAGCTGTTACTGAAGGCTTGGGAGAGCTCAGCACATCTGAGGAGGTACAATTCAAAATCAGATCTAAAATGATCTTCAGCACCTACCTGTAGTTTCATCCTGTGCAATGCCTTGGTTAGTGCTCAATTGGCTACTATTAATTTTATAGCTGAGTTTGAATGTCACTGTTGTAGAATTGATTTTAAGCTAAATAAGTCTGGGAAAAAAAGATTAATAGCCTTGTGTAGAATTAAGGTGAAGAAATGTGCTTTGATGTATATAAACCTAAACTGATTTCTCATTTATAAACATAGTCTCTGATTAAATAGTGTCATCTTTGCTGTAAAGTCAAAAGAAAGTAATTTTAGGGCATTGCTTTCATTTAGGAACGTTGTTACTTCAGTAAAAAGGAAGTTCTAGTGGATATAATAAGTGTTCTACAAAGGCGGCAAAAATCACTTTATTAGTTCTCTTGTATGGTAGTTTAAGATAAGTGCAATGTTTGCAGTGTATTTCCCACACTTGTCATATCTCAGACAAATTATTTTGATGTCAGACAAGTTCCCTTTATGCATAACATAAATCTCACAATGAAAAATGCCAATTTACTGCTCGTAATTTAAAATTTTCCACAGAAGCCAAAGCTAAAGCTGGCTACAATCAGTACTACAGTTATTTCACTCTTCTGCTCAGCGTTAGGTACGCAAATAAGAAAATACTGCTCTGAATCTGAAGCTTGCCTCCAGTGATTATCAGGTTTCTTTCAAAACTGACGCATACTGGTATTAATTGTAATATTTTTCTTCTCAGAGCACCATGCAGGCTGTGGAGGTAAAGGCAATGAGCTGTTTTAATGAAAGTGGTTGATTAAAAAGGCACTTGACAAAGTTGTTTTTGTCAAAGTTAGCTTTCTTTGCCTGCCATGGAGCAGAGATGACAGCATGCATAATAAGAGAGCTGCACCTCTCCTCCAGTGCCTGTGCTTGCTTAGGCTGCATCCTCCGCACAACTAAAATAGAGAGAAAAGAAGAGGCAAATGAGGTCTAGGAGGTGTATTTTAGCCACTCATTCTGGGATGTGGCAAATGAGATATGAACGCATCCACAATTCCCTACTGATTAGACGGAGAGCACTTGGGGTTAATTACTTCCTCCTCTGGAATCACAAACAGTTAAAGGCTATCATAAATTTTCAAAACACGTGTACATCCATTTAAAACAGCTAAATGAAATATCTGAACATCATCTAAATGCAAATCTTTCTCAGAAATTATTTGTTTTCAAATCCATAATATCAGATATATTTTGTGAAAGCTTAAGATCCCTCTTCCAAAACAATTGGTACTAAAATAACACTTTAGATCAAAAGAAAGCTTACAAATCAAGCTATTTATATATTCATTAAATAAGAAACACACATACAAAAAATTATCTAAATAAAGTTATACTTTTGGTATTCAACTATTTTATTTTATGCTAATCTTCTGCATTTGACTTTGAACTAAGGACTCTGAACTATGCCAAGCTGTGATTTGGCTTTGATATAGAAATAAATGTACAATAGGCATGCAAAATCTCAATAGTGAAACTCACAAAAAAAATTTGGTGTTATTGCTAAAACCAAAACCTCTATCAATATTGAAATTCAAGGAATGCTCAGCCATTTTTAACTATTACTTTGATCCTTTTTTCTATAAATCCTCTCCTTACTGATATTGTGCTACTCTTTACTCCTTCAACAGTTAGTATTCTTTTAGGATATATCCCGACGATATATCACAAGTTGCATATATTTTGATGATTGAATCGGCAGTTTTTCTTTCGGTGCGTATCAGGCCGTTGTGGGGCACATTCCCTTCTTCTAAGTGGGGTGGAGTAAGACAGTGCATGCAGAGGAAGATCCATATTACCAGTTTGTAAGCAATCACAGCATCTGTCCTTAGTGGCCAGAGTTTGGACACTTTACAGGGAAACTGCTCTGGCTGTTATTTCTGTAATGAGC
The DNA here is from genome assembly GCA_013397935.1 of Dasyornis broadbenti. Lineage (NCBI taxonomy): Eukaryota > Metazoa > Chordata > Aves > Passeriformes > Dasyornithidae > Dasyornis > Dasyornis broadbenti. The sequence goes on from VZRN01006449.1 coordinate 224,018, forward strand.
CAGTGGAATGGCTATGAACTTGCTCCCTGATCTTCTCAGATACCCCATTATTGGCTCCTTTGCCAGTTTTTTTATGGTGTGTCTTCTTAACTGATTAGTGTGGAAGTGCAGTCCCTCTCTAATTTCCTCATGGTGGGATAAGGCTCAGCGTTCTTCACTTGAGACCTCAAGTTCCTGTTCACAGAAGAAAAAATGGGACAATGAATGGCAGTTAGATGCAAGGTAAGCACCAAACCTCCATTACCCTATATATTTTGTGCTGGAAGTTATAACCTGAGTTGAAAGTTCTGTTTGTGTTGTTGAGGAACTTCCTCATGACTGCCAAAGGCATCCCCCAACTCTGAAGTGCAGTATATCTACTCTTTCTTTCCATGCCCTTTGGAGATACTAAGTCATAAAGCAAGCATTCCAGTAACCAAATATCTAAGGTAGGAATGGCTGTTCTTTGGGCTGCTACATTTTGTAGTTTACAGTGAAAGAAAGACAAGGTTTCTTGGAGGCAGGGCCATATATGCCAGGACCAAGTTGAGATGCTCCCTCACTGCCTGGACACAGGGAACAGGTTGGGGGGCCTCCAGTGCAAGTTCCTCACAGGTGGTATGGATGCAATGGAAAGAGATGGTGCCAATAGTTTTGAGAACCACAGACTAGCCTTGTGGCTTCCCAGGGGCCCTGCAATTCCTGGTGTTGGTACAGCAAGTCCTCTGGCTGCAACAGCAACTATTCTGCAGAACTTCCCAAGAAAGAACCTGTGGTTTTCTGTGGCTGCAGATTTTGCTGCTGGGCACAACTGGCTCTGTAATGCACAAACTTGTTAGAACAAAATGTGGTTTGGATTGTAGCTGGCCTGTCTGAGGAGATTTCCCCTTCAGCAGATGGTAATAATTTTTTACCAAACATTGCAGAATTAGACATTTACTGAAAGACACATGCTCACTGCATGGTAACCATGTGCATTTCTTGCTTGACTAGTGCATCCAAAACTTTACACTAACCTCGTTTCCATTTGCCTCAACTTTGGGTCCAGAATGCAAGACAGAGTGGGGCTTGCACAGATTTCTCCTACTGAACTTGACATTGCACAGATTTAAAAGCCTGGATGTTCAAGTGTTAGAAGCAAATACCGTAAAAACCTTTCCTCAGATCTGCTCACTAATGACAGCCAAAATTGCTGGTTCTTCAGCTGGGAGATGTTCAAGAAAGTGCACAAAGCACTATGAGTCTCTTTCTGGAATTTCAAACCCTATGCTTTGTATTGTAGGATTTTTGAATCTTTTCCAAGTCCTGATGTTGAGGGCAGTATTGATGCCAGCACGCACAAGGAAACAATGCTAAATGCGTAAATACCATGGATACAATCTTACACACCTCTAAGCCAGCCTTAGAAATTATCTTGGTTTGAAAGACAGGTGTGTGCTAAGGAAGGGAAACTGCTATGGAACGTCCCTTAGAATAGAGAATATGACCCCCCTTTCCTCTGAATTATTATAACTTTGAAATCAAGGGCTCTCAGGCAGAGATATGGGGAAAGGAATAACAGTTCTTTACTTGTATCTATAACGAGGCAAACAAGCAACAACAACAGCAGCAATAAGAAACAAACCAGAAACCCGATGGCAGCTTTCTCTGGGCTGCTGGGCACCTCCCCTTTGGTGCAGTTCCGGTCACGGCCGGCAGGGGGCGCTGTTGGGCTCCCAGCCAGGCAGGGCAGGGGTGATGGCTCCTGCGTCTGCAGGGGGCGCTGTGCCACGAGCTCAGCTCCCTCCCTCACGTCAATAATGGAGGACGGTCTGAATGACAGAATGGGCTGCAGGGAGCTCAGGGCAGCAAACTGGACAGCAGGGCTGGATTATCCAGGGCAGCAAGCAAAAGGTGGCAGAAACTCTGCAGCGGTCCCAGAAGCCGCAGTGTGTCCCGGCCGGCGGGCTCAGGGCAGTGACAGCTGGGCTCCTCCATAGTAGTTGCTGGATGCAGCTGGGGAGACACACTGGGATGGGGGAAGAGGGTCGGGGTCCCCTGCTTTTCCCAAATGAAGGCTCACGCAGCAAGGAAGAAAAGGCAGTGCAGAGCTGGGCTCCTGCGGTTGCAGTGAAAGGTAAAACAGCAGCTCCACTGTCCCCCTCCAATGCCCTGAGGTCAAGTAAGCTAGCAGCAGCTAGGTGCTCTCCTTCCCCCCACTCTGGCCACATCTTTTGTCTCTCTTAAGTATGGATAGCCAGGATATCTTAGCAACAGATGGGACAAAATTTCCCAGGAGTAAGAAAACAAAAGGAAAAAACCCTAACCTCCAACAGAAATCAAGCCATAGACAAACAGAAAAGACAAGAACAAAATAGCATGGGTTTTAAGTAGCTAACATTTACAAAATTTAAACCCTGCTGTAGGAAACTTCTTATGTCAGACAGAGAAAGGGCACTAAATAAGAGTCTGATTTGAATTCTGTAACAACACTGATAGCAAAGTATAAGAATAAACAAACTTTGGGACTTTAAATTTGTTGTCTCTTACTTCTCTAAATTATTTAGCACACCACAAAAAATGAAGAAAATTTAAAAAAAATGGAGAAAAAATTTGCCAGATGAAGAAAACAACAAGAAACATCACTTCAGCAGATGGCTGCTATTTAGCTGAAATAATTTAGTTGACAGGGAACTTGAATCCTTTCCTTATATCTAGAAATGAATGGGTTTTTTGCAGAAAAGCTATAGAGTATTTAGGTCAAGTTAAATGATAACAGTTGTGTTCTTTACACTTTGTACTCCTTTTGTAGAAAAGATGTTAGTGCTATTTGTCAGCAATATGGTGATGGATGAGGCTGAATCCTAAAGTATAAAAATCACAAGCTGGAGATGAAAAGCATCATATAAAACTGATGACCATGTAAATACTTACATACTAACGGCATAGCTGTTTGAACATAATTTTGGCAGCTGCTTATTAAAGAAATGGACAGGAGTGTCATTCCTTTCTGCTTTAAGATACATGTGGTGCCTGAATTCAGAGTGTGTGGGGGAAGAAGAGCATTCCAGGGATGAGCCACTTATGGGGATGAAAGAGATGTGCAGGGAAGATCCACATGAGAGCAGCATCAGCATGGCTAGAGGGAGGGATTAATTGACGCTTGGTGGAGTTAGAGCGTTTTCCACATATTCTGTTTTGGACATCCCCCTACTCTGCTGAATGTGTACATGCTTGTGCCTGTTTCTGCCTTTTCCCTGAACAGACCAAATGATGTGAGTGAGCTTGCAAAAGAAAATGCAACATTAAGATGGAACCACTAAGTAATGCAGAATTTTGTACACAAATGTTCTTGCAGAGTTTTAGTGCAAGAGTAACATCTCTGTATTTTCATAAATGTTTCCTACTTTGAGATAAAGAAATTGATAGAGCTAAGCCACCAATGTGTGCAGGGGATTGATCAAACCCTGCAGTAAGAGATTCTACTAAAAATGAATGAATGAATGAATGAATGAATGAATGAATGAATGAATGAATGAATGAATGAATGAATGAAGCAGTGCATAAGCTAAGAACTCTGCTTTTGAGAAAACATACCTACAAGTATGAAACTGTATTGAAAAATGATTGGTGCTGGGGGGAATAGGCTCCTTATTCTTTGAAAGGAGGTATTTCACTTCAATAACTGAGTCTGGTGCATCTGCCTCAGGGTGGGAATTCCTCACATGGAGAACCAGAACCCAGAACACCCAGATCCAGATGGAAATTTGGGACAGAAAGTAAAGGTAACCTAGCCAGTCACAACTGCCTTGGAGGGACAATTGGTTGCTCAAACAGCGTGGGCTTAAGATTGAATGCTGAATGAATAGGAAAAAATAATAATAATTCAGATATGTTTTACCTTTTAAATAAAAACAAATTTCTATTTTATTTGAAAGGATTTTCTTTATCTGAAGAAATAAGTAAATAAAACTTAGGCAAAATAATAAAATATCTTGGGGGAAACAAACTTTAACAATTCCACATGTTTTTAAGATATTACTAAAAGATGCCGAATCTGCTCAAACACAGTGTAAGATTTTTATGTGTATTGTGCATTGCTCAACATTTCAGATAATTCAGTGTGTTCAGGCATTCTAATGACAAACAGATTTCATTAAGTGAGAAGAGGATGTAAATGTCATTGGCAGCTACTTATATTTCCTTAGAACAGCCATACCAACACACAAAAAGTAAAATACTTTTGTTTCATTTTATTTGTTTTGTTTAAAACCAATATCCCATATTGTTCTGAGTGAGCAGATGTCTTGAGAAGGGTTCACAACATCAATTCATATCACTATTTATTTTTTCTTACTACTATAAAAATTCTCTATATTTAGCATCTTTGAAAACCAAGCAATTTTTGGTGCCTAACTTTAGAAAATGGTGTTTTGTCATTTTACATGTCGCTTCATTACATGGCAAGTTAAAGAAATAAAAAGGCCACATTATAGATATAGGACTGGATATACAGCATACATCTCTTCATTTTTATAAGTATTTCCCTTACGCTCAGTCAACCTTTCTGCTGGATTTCAGTACTTTGCAACTTAACACCTAACTTACCATTCTGGGATAACACAGTAACGACAGGAAAGAGTGGAGGCTTTTCTTGTTTATTATAAGCACAGAGCAAAATAAGTAAAAGCCATACATAAGCATTTATAAATTGATACATTTAACTAGGACACATTTTTTTTAGGTCTATAACTTCTCTCAATCAAATGTATTTCTTCATTGAATTCTGCATAGTCTCATTGACAAGTCTAGAGAGAAATGTGCTCAGAAGAAAATCATTCCAGCATAGGAACAACTAACTTGGAGCTACTTGGGGAAAACAAAGAGAGAAAAAGGAAAGATATTTCATATCTTTGCAAAGATCCTAGCATGGTGATACATGAGTTTTAGCTGCCGCCCTTGGCACTGGAATGGTAAAAAGTGATGACTGGTGAAGACTGTTGTATGGTGAAATGCCTAATTGAAGAAGCACATCTTGCAATGTCTTCATGTCTCACACAGCAGTTCACTAAAACAATTGGACTCAGCCTGTTCTGTGGTTAATCGACATTCTGAACTCACAATCCTTCAGTGGATGCTCTGTCCTAATTAAAAAAAGATTTTCAAACAGTTTCTACTGCCGCATCCAAAGATTATATTGGCCACACAGTCAGCAGAAATGCTTCTCTCAGCCATCTCCAGTCTTACTCCTGATAGGAAAAAGAAGAAATTTTGCACAGTTTTAAAAACAAATTTTCTGGGAGCAGGCTATTTACAAAGTACCTTAACTTTTAGAGATGGCAGTAAGTATCATTATCAGTCTATAACAAGTTAAATGTGTCTTCAGGGATGAAAATGAAACTTGTAGCAACCACAGGGTTGGTCACCTTTTAAATATGCATTGTAATCTCAGTTGACTGTTTAATTTGACATGTGGGTCATATAAAGTTGGGGTTTTTTTTTAATCCTGAGTTTACGGTCTTTGTATTCCTAGATCGGCACTAAAAACATGATAGTGCAGATGAGGAATTTTTACTGATACAGTGTTAATTATAATTTCCAGTGGGGAACATCTGTACTTCCCATATTGGTAGATCAGTGTGGAAGGAGAGCTGTCTGTTTACAGACATTTATTCACCTTGTCCTCTAGCCATGATTCTGGGAGGACTTAATATGTTTGTATAGTCATAAAGGCTCAATCTAACAGTTCTTATCCTGACAGCTTCTGTTGTATAACCAAATGTATCTGTAACCAGTCAATATGTGCAATAGAACTGCAAGAAACAAGAGTTGAGGTAGAATGTCTCAGTTATGTTGTTTCCTTCCATTATATTATAAAATTGGGTTTGCATCTTTTCACAATTCCTGTGCCAGTGCACCCCACTGGATAACGGGGGTTATCCTAGAGTCAGAGAAAAAATCCAACTTTTAGAGCACTGCTATTTTGAACATTCAAAGGATGACTGATAGTTTCTGAGTGATTACACACATTGACAGAGAGGTTACTCATCTGAACTGTAAGGCGGTGAGACCAGCAATATATCTGTGGGGAGAGTGCTGTGCTAAAAAGCACTAGAAGCAGCATTTGTCTGCACCTGCATCTGAAAATGAGAGGTATGGGGTGCATGAAAGCAATAAGAAAATCTCCTAACACTGCACAAAAGACAGCAGAATGTAGCAGGCAAATTGCATGCAGAAAGACAGAGATGATATGTAGCTGAGAAGAGGAAGAAGGCTTTCATTCCTACTGCTGACCTACACTATATCAGAAAACTCTGCAACCCTTTGGAAAGCTTCTTGGTGACTTTTGGATGCTCTTTTTTATGAGTTTTTTAAACAGTTGGGATCTCTTTCTTTCACAGTCAGATGAATATAAGCCAGGCCACAGGGTCTCCATGTACCTTGAAGCAAAAGCTTGAATCATCTGGCTGGTGGATGTGGTTTATTCCTTGGGACAGTGAGGGGCTGTACAATACTGTCTATCTGCTAGGCAAATGTTTATGATGTACTTCTGCACTTATCACTCTTCATTTTGACTCCACAGTATAGCAGAGTGACTATTAATATCTGAGCTGTGGTTTTCACCTTTTGATTATTGGAAGAAAGCTAAATACTTCCGCCTATTGTCTAAAACCAGAGGGAAAGGGTGATATTCAATAATTTGTTAAGTGTGACTTCGACTTGGGAGAGCTTTTCTCTGACAGTGGGCACTGTCACACAGCACAGGTGGCTTCAGGAGGCACTCTCTTACTCATTTAAGGCAGGCAGCTGTGAATTTTGAAAGCCTGTCCCAATGGACTAAAAATATACATATGTTTAATGATTTCAAATGAGAACTGTAATACAATATTAGTATGGAAATAGCTCTAGAGACACCAAAAGACCTAATTGTCAATAATTCTCAGGATCTGGAAATTAAACCAGACTTTCTGTGACGCAAAAGCATACTGAGCCATTTGGCTTCTTCTGTCTTCATAAAGCCCTTGAACCCCAAGCCCCATAGGTATAATAACTTTGATTTCACTGATCCTAAGCTACCTAACAGTGATGTGTGTTAGGACGTTGTTCCTAAGACAATACTTAGAGGAAAGTTATAGACCGTTTATTAAAAAACATTCTTTTTGTGTTGGAACTACCCATTGCAATTTTATCCTTGCTTCAACTGTCTAATGGTGTATTCAAAGATCACTATTTATTAAACACTATTTGTCATTTTTCCACTTGAGTCTTTAACTTTGTCCATTCCATCTTTGACTTCTATGGGATTTTACTTCAAATAAACTGTCTTTTCTGTAGTTAGTCCAATGATAAGGCAGGAGGCAGTAAAAGTACAAGTGAAAAAAAATATCTTGGAAGTAAAAAAAAAAAAAAAAAAATATTGCTAAGTGGGGATCTGCTGGAGAGCTCTAATATGACCAGGAAAAGCACTGCTGGAAAAAATTCAGGGAAAGAGAAATAGGAACTGGTGCCAGGTACTGTAAGTGCAAAGACTCAGGATAGATGTGCAGCCAGAAGTGTCAGTGCCATTCGTGTGGAAAGCAGCCACTTAAAGCTGTGATGTGGCAGGGGATCAGAGACTACTGCTGCAGCAGCTCCATGCAGGGAAGAAGCTACAACACATAACAGTAGGACTCTGTCACACAGGCTTGAAGACTTGCCTGGAGTGTCAATCAACCTTGCAAAAAAAGTGTTCTGCAGCTAGAAGACTGTACTCTACTCCCTTTAAAATCTGGAGACATTTTTGAGAGATAACACTGACTTTTTCCTCACCACCCTGCCACACCTCTTGCCCAGCACTCCCCCCAACCCAAAAGAAAAAAAGGAAAATAGGAATGAGATGTCCATTTTAGTTTTTAAAAAGGCATTAATTTTGTTTCAATTGGATCATCAAAGAAAAGACATTGTTTACGCCTATTTTAAAATGTGCATAGTTTTGTGTGGATTAGTGGAACCCAGATGATAAAAATGTCTATTTGCATAGGCTTCCAAATGGCAGGATGTTTGTCCAGATTTGTTTATGGTAATCATTTCCGCTGACCTGTGGATTTGTATGCTCGAGCTTTTATTTAAAAGTAAAAGGCAGAAGCTGACTTTGTTGTCTTGGACAGCTGACTGAAACCATGAATGTTTTTTTCGTAGTCAAACATCTTCTCCAATGCCTCTCTCATCCTCATTTGGGACTGAATTTCTTTCGTCTGTCATTAGATGCCATGGAGAGGGCCAGCAGGGGTAGGAAAACGACTATACCCATCATTTTATTGCTTTGTTTATGAAATTATTCAAGACTGATTCATAGTGTTAAGGTTTTAAGGGCTTGAACATACAAGATCATCCTTGCTTATTTTCCACTGAGGTCTATGGGAGCTTACAGAAGGTGCCAGATTTCAGCTTTCACTCTAAGCAAGGATGATGATATGATTTCAAACCTGCAAGAGAAAAGAAGTATGTCAAACATATTCATTAGTGATATTGAACAGAAATAAAAATTTCAGTGTATGCATAAGAGTGACCACAAGACTTGGATGTAAATTCAGATATTGGGAAACAATATGAGTTTTGTGCATCTCTGGAAATAATCAAGAAATCAACTGAAATTCTTTTGTGAAAAAATCCGTTAAAATTGACAGAATTTAGAAAAGACCTTCTGGTTTTTGAAAGCCTGACTGAAAAAGTGATTGACTAGAAGAATTCAACTTATTTAGTTTATTCAGGGCAAGGTTGAAAAGTTCAGCAGGAATCTCTTGCAAAATATAATACATGACTCATAAATTTAAGAGTAAAAGGAAAACAGAGTTAAATTAACTCACTCACAGAAAAAAAGTTATCAGCACTTTTAAAATTTAGACTGGCGTTGGTTGAAAGTGGATACTAGATACTGTTTAGACTTGATATATATTTATAAATATATAAATAAACAAACAAATAAATATATCTATGAAAAAACTTATTTTTTTTTAAAGTATACATAAATGTGTCGATACATATCTGTATACCTGAATATTTAATCTTTTATTGATAATTCTGTAAACTTGTGGTGTTTAGGTGACATTGTCTCTGGAAAACTTATAGGTCTACATTGTTCTTAGCACAACATAAATAGTAGAGGTAAACATATAGGTGAGACACTATTATGCTTAGGACAGATAACAGGCAAAATTAATGAGTATGAACTAGTAGAACATGGGACTGCAGATGCTGTTTACTTAGAAAGATAGCTGAAATGTTGCTACTATTTAAGTAATTTATTTTAGATATATTTTCCACTATAGGATCAAAATCTGTCTGCAGAAGACAATATTTGATCATTGTATACTGTTTTTTTTCAGCTTAATTATTGACAGCTGTCTTTCTTTACCCCATATTTATCAAGTGTCAAACCAATGAGGAAGGGATCACGCAGCGCATATGGCAAAACTCTGTTATTTTCCAAATCAGTATAACTGGGGAGAACTTACAGAAGGAAAATATTGATTTCTGAAAGTTTTTCCTATATTTTCAGTTCCAGATTATTGTCACGGGGCTCCATACATTTTCTTTGTATTTTGACATTTGAGTTCAAAGCTGGTTACATACTTGATTGCCAAGAGCCAATAAAACCAACTAAATCTGGGATGCATTATGACTATAAAGGCACAAGTACTGGAAAAGCTGCAGCCATTGTGCACGACCATGATCTACTGTATTCTCAGGTTTGGTTGTAAAATACTATGTTTATCATGAAAGGTACTATGTTATTCACTACAATTTGATAATTTGTCAAATGAATTCAAAATATACTCAGTACTTATCCAAGACAGAAGTGAATTTGTAATGTTTTTTCATCAGCTCTGAACCATTTGAGTTAATATTGTGATATTAATGTAGCTTCTGTCAGCTGGCACATTGCTTTACACTTCAGAATATTTATATTTTCTATTCTATTTTCCATATAATTTTGGGAAAAAAATTATTAATTCCTTTAATATCTATCATTACCAGATGAGTTTCTATCAAAAATGATTTTTCATTAAGCAGTAATTTTTTGTTCTACAATAATGGACATAGTTGAATAATTTTTTTAAAATATCTCCTTTGCTTATGGTACTATAGAGGTATGCATTTGTGGCATGCGTATATGCAATGAAACTTTAAAAGCATTGTGCTAGTAAAACTGCCAAGTAGCTCATCCTGGACAGCATTAGAAAACCCAAACAAACAAAACTAACAAACAAAACAGACAACCCCCAAACAAAAAAACCCAAAACCCACAACCCCCAAACAAACAAACAAAAAATGAAGAAGGGTGCAATCAGGGAAAGTTGATAGCATTATGTTATTTATAAAGGGGAGATAATAGCTAGAATATTTGCTATAAACAAAGAACATCTACTCTCAGAGTCTATAATAACAAAAACAAGTTATCAGTGTACTGGAAACTATAGTTGTGTCAATGCACTGCTAGTGTGTTAAGAAAACTGGACAACTTCCTCAAAAGCTATATGGAAAAAACTAAACCTCAGGCATCTTTGGGCATGTATTATCAAGAATGAAATTAAATGGAAGGTCTCTGCTAGAGGTTATGCTATCAAGGGGCTGTAGCATCCCAAAGCTGAAGATCTCCACCCATTTAAGAAGCAGGAAGCAATAGATTCATGATGACTAGACTGTGTGTGCTCCAGGAAGAAACTCTGGCTACAACACCCTTCATCTGTGTCTTTCTTTAGTGATTTTACTTGACAGAATCCTTACAGAGATTTGTGAAAAGAACATGCCTTCCCAACATTTAATCATCCCAGAAAAAAAAAAAAAAATAGCCGCTATCAAATCAACACCCCCTTGAACATTAAACCTCTCCTTGTGTGCAGGAGAATTTCGCCATTTGAGAGAACTAGAAACAGCTTCCCTTAATTTGACACTATGTGAATTAAAGTCAATGATGAATTAATTTAATGTCAGAAAAATCTTCAAAAGCAGAAGAATTCTTTGTTTTTAATTAGAACCTGCCTTTTTCAGATATTAAAATTTAGATGCTTCAGCTTTCACTAATTTACCACTGTATTTTTGGAAGTGTATTTCTAAACATTTGCCAGTACATATATGTTCATGTCACTACCCTTCCTGGATTAGACATCCGTTTATAAAACAGAGTGTATGTTGCAGTCTTGTTATACTGCATGCAAAATATATTTAACAAATTAATTTATTTCAGCTGTTCTAATGCCAATTTTTCTTCATACAAGTATCCTGAAGTACTTTAAACAATACATGGATTTAGTCCTTTTAGTCTAGTTCCAGCTGAATAATCCATAAGAAAAAAGACAAGTTAGTTTTACATTGTCTCAAGCATGTCTGAATAAATAAGTCTAATGTGATTTGCATTTAATATCAGGAATATACAAAAAATATTAGATACATTTTTTTCACTTGTGAATAGCATACCAGAATTTTTTTTTACCGTGAGGCCAAGATTCAGAAAGATGTTTGGGTATATAATTCTTAATTTACAACTGCAGGGTTACACCTATCAAGCACTTCAAGAATTCTGGCTACTGTACACTCTTAGTTACACAGGACCCTGGTACCTGTTTGGCATTTCAACTTTTCCTCTTTCTAGTCTCCCATTTTCCCTTATAACTGCCCTCAACTGAAACTTCAGTCTTGGTTTGTTACCCCAGCTAAAGACGTGCTCCTTTTCTCTGTAACTTCTAGTTTGGATCATAGTCTTGACTCATAGAGCAAGAAAATATTAAGTTATAAGTGATAATAACCAATATATGTTCCTGAGAATGTGTAAGGAAATTAAAACCTTTCAACGTTATTTCATTTCAAGAAAAGAAGATATTTATGGTCCATTGTTGCTTGTGTGCAAAATCACAAATACACTCTGGCTTTTCTGTCTGGGTAATTGAATAACTTCCTGTACAAAAATTTGTGATGTACTATCAATGTTTAAAGAAAACTTCAGAAATCCACCCACATATATAAATATATATATTTATGTCTGTAGGTGCTTTTTAGAAACACCTTTAAATAAAACATTGCATAATTACTAGATGCAACAACTGAAATAGGCATTTCTAAGTACAGTACCCACCCAAAACTATTCACTCAAGGCCAACTGAATTTTGCACTATGCAATTTAGACCAAAAGAATCCTTGTTTCTAAGTTTTACAGGAAAACATAAACAAAACATAGTTGTGAATGCCTATGTCTACTACATAACGAATCATCTAATTAATTGCATATTTGATGGAAAAAACATTTTATGTAGATCAGTGAGATATCATTTGAAACACCATTGCTTCTGTAGCATTTTTGCTTACAGCTTTATTTGGGTCTATATGAAATTTCATCTCTCAATTCAGGCTCTGCATGCCCGTGATCCCTCTTGTTTCTCTGTTTACTGTTGTGCAGTTTATCTAAGGATCAAGTTACCTGAGTGTGCAAGCTCAGTGATGATCTCATGTCAAAACCCAGTACTTTTAAAGCAGTATGGAGTACCTGTGATGGGACTTGCTGTGTGGATCATTATGCTGAAATGATAGAGGAATATTGCACTAGAAAACAAAGCTTTCCACATGTGAGCAACGTTCAGAGGGCCAAGCACAAAAAATGTTTTATGACCAGCTCCTCTTTCTCTGCTCATGCACAAAGGATTTGGCTGTCCCAGCTGTCAGCACTAGTGTTAACTACTGTAACTGTAGTTATTTTCTAAACTAAAGCTGTACCTAGAAAAAGATCATCCACAACCACAGCTGTATACAGACACACACAATTGATCCTGAAGTAATAAACTCTTTATAGAGGAGCTGGCTGTTGGATTCAGTTCACATGACTCTGCCTTGTAACTATTGTCAACTACCAAGCGTGGGGGAGAAGGTCTTGCAGGGCAAATCTCTTCTCTGAATTGTGGCTTGCTGAGTTTCTGATTGTTCATTCTGTGATGCTGTGTGGTATTCCATACTTGCTGGAACTCTATCACTTCCATGGCCTTTACAACCTTGCAGACTTAATGAGCTCAGTGCTTCTCTGAGAACAGCCCAAAGAAACAAAACCCACAAACAAAACCCACAAACTAGTTTCTTGACTTCCAAAGTGGGAAAAAAATTCCCAGCTAATCCCTGGCAAAAAAGTAGGTGTTTTTTATATCTATCATATATAGAGCATAACATGAATAATATATATCCTTTTTATGAATGTAGAAAACTAAGCTACAGTTTTTGCAAGTCTTGCTGCTGGCAATCCTTCTACACAGACATGGCAAGAATTACAGAACTATTGTGGTTTGAGGGGATCTCTAGAGGTCCCCTTGTTCACCCACCTAAAACTGATTGCCCTGAACCATGTCTAGAACAGGGACATGGAGCGTGTCCATATTCAATTGAAGCACAGTGAGATCATGTTCCTTAGTGGGAGGTGTCCCTACCCTCTGGGGAGGGGACTGAGACTAGATGATCTTTAAGGTCCCTTCCAACATTTAACATTCTATGATTCATTCCATGATTGTGGCACTGCAGTTGTATAAGACTTAATAAATACTTGGGAACACCATAAACATTAACTTCATGTTATCATTCATCCAAACCTAGGATTAGTGTGATCCAAAACAGATGAACGAGGAAAACAGCTACTGTTTTAAATAGTTCAATTGTACATTTTCCAGGCAGAAGACAAACTAGCTGTAAATCACAGTTGGTCAGTTTAACGTGGCCTGCATGGACCCATCAGAGTAAAACCAAACTCTGGAATCATTAGAACATAATAACATTTTCCATGGGTGTGGTGTTAACCCAGCCACAGGAATGGAGAAACACACTCTATATGCAGCTTTTAGTATCATTTCAGATGATTCCCATGTTTATTAGAATGTAAAATATATTATTAGTTAAAAAGGTGATTATTGCTCCTTATTGAAAAGGACTTAACAAAATAGATTACCCCCACATCATTAAACATTGTGTTCTAACGTACTATGTCACTGTTTTGGAAAGAAGGTGGTTGTATTCATGCAGTTAATAACAGAAAATTAACGAAATTCATTCTACTCTTACTGCTGCTGTTTTAATGTTATTATAATTAGTCCACACTACCTATAGATGAAGACCTTTTCCACACAAAAGCCACTTACCTTTATTTATTAATAATTCATATATTTTCCTTAAGACATAAAAGAATAATTTATAAATTGATCAATGGGTTTTCTTTAATACTCACTAGTGAAACTCTTCTAATTTTTATTACAGCTTTCTGAGATTAGGAATCAATGCAAAGTCAGAACTCTGGTAATATCAATTTATATAAAGGCATTGTATTTTCAGTACTATCCTTAATGTGTACGAGTATTTTAATTAGTTTTGGAGAGGTTTAGACTAGGTCTCCAGTGATTTTCTAGGAATATCAAAATTCTGTTTATATAATTGCTACACTTTATTTTTTTTTTTTCAGTATTTCATAAAGTTTACTGATCTATGTGTAGGAAATAGCACATAAATCCCCAAACCACTGGGAGAGGCAGAGAAAACTAATGGCAGAGTTGCCTGTTTTAGCTATTAACTATTTCTGTAGTTTGGTGAGTTTTTAAAAGGCAAAGTAAAAATTGTGCAGATTAATTAATAAGAAAGTGGACTTTCCAGTGTGAGTGCCCTTGAAGCTATTTTTTCTGCATCTGTTATTTTCCAAGGTAAGTTTATGACCTGAATGCATGTCACATGACTGTCTCACATGGCAAAGCTTTCTTTTGACTTTTTCTCCCCCCCTCCTTTGTTTAGCTGTATTGTCCATTTCCTTCAAAACACTTTGTATCCAGAAAGAGCTTAGCCATTGTCATCAACATTAGCCAAGGAAAAGCCAAAAATGAGAAAAAATAAATTCTTGGTCTCAGTAGTGTTGTAGTAACTCTCATAATTTTTCTAAAATGTGGCTTTTTCTCATAAACCTGCAGTTCATAAAGAAAGTTGGTATATCACATAGCCAAAAAAATAATCCAATGTAAATATATGTACTCTATCAACCAAATTTGCTTTTATGCTCACATTAGGAATAGTAATGTAAAAAACATTGCTGGAAAACACAATTCTCTTGGAGGTTCCCTATTAAGTCCTATAGCTGCACTGAAGGCTTTGTGTCAGGATGTGTTTATGTCAGGAAACTGACATGAGCAGCAAATTTTCCCAGACTTTCTATGAGATAATATTCTTTGCTTTGCTCCGCTCCGTAGTTAACTAGAAAAAGGTGCGTAACTGCACTGTCATCATTCATAAATTATATTTAGGAACACATTCTTAGCTCATAGGGTCTTGTTTTACTACTCTGGGGAAGACTGTAGTAAATTCAGTAGGAGTTTGCCACTGACTTTTATTGAGCCAAGATTGCATCCCCTGCATCAGACTTTTGCCTCTCAGAAAGGTCCTTGCAAATTTCTCTGGTATTTTAAAGGAGCTAAACGTGGACACTGAGATGTTTGCACATGGGCAGAGTGTTGCCAAGGAGTTCTAACTTACACAATGATCAGAGCCTTAATAAACAGAGGATAAAGGGAGTAAAAATTTGTGTCTGGCTCCTCAGCTGTGATAATTCCTTGTGGGTGTGTATAAACTCATGAAGACTTCCTCACACCAGCTAAGGATCCAGACAAAATATATTTAGATAGTATTATTTTCTTAACATTTCCTTATTTTTTTTAAAGCAGATGAATGAATAGTAAGATACGAACATTATTATTTATTTTAATTTTGAAAAATTAAACCCCAAACTCTTTAAATGTAGAAGTATAAGTCTCGGAGTAGATTCACGGATAAAACTGGTTTTATCAGCTTTGTAAAACATATAGCAAAATGAAGAAGTTTGGTTTGGGTTAAAGATCTGAGGTTGTGTTCTTTGGAATATATAAATATGAATTTTAAAATATTTTAATTCTATGCATGGTTTTATTTAGTTTATTTTGGTCTTTATTCCTAGCAGTAGGAAAGTGTAATAATGCAGTTAATGCTCTTTGATATGGGTAGATTTCACCCCATTCTCACATACAATTATATTTGTCCATCAAGTGGTGCAAGAAGTCTTCTACTTCCTTTTGCTAAGCACACTGAAGAAGTTAAAGAAATTAATCATATGTATGGAAGAATAAACTTGTGTAATTTCCATAATAAAAAAAATTAGCAAGTACAACATAAAAGGTATCAGTTATTATTTTATGTGTTATGTCTAAACAAAGCTTATATGAGGACCTGTCCTTGGGCAAGTATCTATTTTGTGTTGTCATTTTAAAAAAAGTTGATTTTATAAAGATGATGTAGAAAGTGTTGTATGTCTTCTAGGTAATGAGAACTTTTTGCAGGATATCAAGTCTAACATTTAAAGAGCATAACAAAACAATAAAGAATTTACTATATTAAGCTGCTTTTTAAACTGGATTTTCTTTCGATCACACAATTTTATCATTGCATTTATATAGAAATGTTGATGACATTTTTGCCATAGAAGAAAATTAATTTCAGTATTACATGAGGAGAGAATAATCTATGATATTCAACATTTATAAATAAACTAAACCCACAAAATTTTTTAAAAAAAATCCTATAGCATTGAAAACAGATGTTAAATTGATGTGGATGGATGTTAAAGAAAATCTAGGGCTCAATCATTTCCAGAGTAATTTCTTATGCCCTCAGGAATGCAAAATGCATACAAGTGCAAAAAGAAGATTAATTTTAACACATTAATTTTAAAAGAAAAAAAACATAAATATAGCTCATTTAAAGAAAATTACAGTCATGCTTTTGATAGATTTATTGTTTTACTATTTCTTTTCTAGAAGTGGAAATTTTAGTATGAAGGGGTAATAAACTTTGGGAAAAAGATATAGTTTATACTCTGTATTGGGATAAATGATCTTCTTTTCAAGAAAGAAGAGTTAGAATTATTTACAGTCTTTAAGAATTTTATATGTAGTCCTTCAAGTATTACAGAAGGGGGTCACCACAAATAGCCTTTTATTATGTCTGTTCTGTCTTAAATAAACCTTGACTACTGCAGCTACTTCCTGTTACAATTTGCACCTTTTATTTAAGTACTAGTGTCCTTCTGGAGAGACACAACATTTGCAGGCAACATTTGCATGACCTGTTAGAATAGACATTAAGTGTGGGTTTGTAGATGGAAGGTTTCAGGAAGTTTCACTTCAGACTCATTCCTGTTCCTAGTGGAAAACATGTCTATTGATGGTGGGAGCTCATTTAATGCTCTCTTGGAGTGCATTTCTCAGTTCAGTTTGAGGAGAAAGGAATCTAGTTTGCATGTCCTGAGACTTCTCAGTTCATTAACCAAGGACTTGACAGGGATTTCTTTAAAGGTGTAGCTGTGCTCATTATCATAGAATCAGAGAATGGCCTGGGTTGGAAGGGATCTTAAAGATCATCAAGTTCCAACCTCCATGCCATGGGCAGGGATGCCGCTCACTAGATTGGATTACTCAGAGCCCCATTCAATCTGGCCTAGAATAGTTTCAGGGATGGGACATCCACAACCTCTCTGGATAACCTGTTCCAGTGCCTTAGCACCCTCATACTTAAGAATTCTTTCCTAATGTCTAATGTAAAACTATGTTTTTTCAGTTTGAAGCCATTGCCTCTTGTCCCACCACTATAGGCCCTTGTAAAACGTCTCTCTCCAGCTTTCCTGTCATTTGACACACATTGAAACTGGGCTAGGGAAACCTCTGTAAATGAAACAGGTATGGATGACTCCATGTCAGTGTTTGAGTCTGTGCCACAGCTTTTTCTAAGTTATTAAGGAAGATGTGCCCCTCTATGCCCTGACCCTGCAGAAATACCTAAAGAGAATTGCTTTGCTTAGAATCACTAAGGAGGAAAGAAGGATCTATTTACTTGTTTATTTATTTATCACAAAGGAAAAGACATTTCAGGGTTTTTTTAATCACTAATTTGTCTTTCTCAGAAAAATTGATCCTCTGGACAGCCATTTTCAAATGTGCACAAGTAATATTTTTCTTATCATATAACAGTTTTCATGTGTGCTAAGCCTGACCCTTTGGAAAGCCCTATTCTCCACTTTCTCATAATGAGTTTTCTCTCCTTGCCCTCCTTAAAGGTTGGCTGGTCAATTCACAGCCTGATGCATGTGCCAGAGTGAGAGTCTTCAGTTCCTATCATCTTTGCTCAAAGAACAGAAGGCAGCGTGGGAACTCTTAGGGGATCACAGCTCAGAATGAGTTACTTGTTTGGGTTTTATTTTATTGTCTTCAAAGATTTCTTTAAAAAGTATTGAGTAGGTTTTCTTTTCTATTAGTTCAAAGAAGCATAGATGTCACCGAGGCCATATTTAATGAATATATATTCTGTGAATTTTTTTTCCCCACACACTGCATGTACACAACATGGCACAACAATTTGTTTTGGAAACACTGATTGCTGACTGCTGTAAAGCTGCTTAAAGAAGAAAAGTGAATGATGAACTTTTAATGATGATAATTTTACACATCCCCAGGAATATATTATTTCCCACTGAGATCAATTCACACCTTAATTCCCAGCTACATTCCATCAAATTTCCCCCCAAATGAACAGTTATTTACTCTGGTGAAATGTTGTGTTAATTCTTTTAAGTGGTATTTTCATATTATCACTTTGTACATAACTCATCAATCAATACATAATTCTAGCTATTAAGGGTTTATTCAAGGGTTTTATTCATTCTTTCTTTTAAGCCTTTTTGTTAGTAATATGACATCTCACTGATGTATTTATATAAGCGCAGGTTCGGCTAAAGACTACTTCTTAAACATCCTCAGAAAAAAAAAAAAAAATGCAGACCTCTGCAATCACAGACAACCTCTACAATCAACCGTGTCTGAGTTCTCATCTGAGCTCACCAAATGTGACTTCCTACACAAGATCTTAGTTTGTCTGTGACACAAGTTGTATCCACTCATTTTTTCACACCATTCCTTTAGCACCGTTACCTCACTTTACACATATGCATCCCATGCACCTGTGATATTCCAGTATGTTTTCCATAAGGACCCCTACCCACACCTGCCTCTCAACATCCATGCTGAATTTACTAGAAAATCATGTTGTTGTTGGGAAAGAGAAAAAAAGCCATCACCAGGAGCAGAAGACACCGACACATTAGCAGTGTCTGTGGTACGTCCTTAATGACCAGAAACTGTCAGACTGGACAGATTTCTAGCCAGTGTGAATTATTACTCGAGGGTGGACTGCTGTTGTGCTTGGCTGTGAACATGGATTCCTGTACCACTAATCCTTATCCTTCATGCCCCTCACTGAGATTTGGCAGGAGGCTTGGCGTACACTGTACATGGCCAATATTTTCAGTTATCCTTTTCCAAAATCATCCTAGTGCTAAACCTAACTCTGCCCTCTGCCTGACAAGGGATGACCCCAGCTCTCGCCCTATCTACAATGGCACAGTGTGAAACTGGTGCAGCTGCACAGCAGTTGAGAACCATTGCCATTTGTCTCATAGGTCAGCCAGCTGAGGGAGTGTTTTCAGCCAACTTACTCTTTGATTCCCAGGGAGGAAGGAAATTAATTCCCTGCAGTGAGGATGAATAATGATTCAAACATATCATGACACCTAGAAAACGGCACAGTGTGCCATATAGGTCAGTAGCTGTTGAAAACATGGAAGTAATCTGCAAATTAACAAACCTTGTTAAGTGACATTTGAGATCTTGTCACTGTAGCAGAGTCCAGGTTCCTCTGCTATTGCATATCTTATTTCATGGTCAGGTCATTTTTTTCTTAGCTCTTTTCCTATAAAAATACTCCAAATAGTGTTCAGGGCCTTCTTACTGTAGGAGTAATGGTGCCTCCCACTGATTCTGTAAAACACATGTGTAGTTTAAGGTGTACTTCAAAATATTTTAAGGAATCTCTGTCTAGAGGACCTTCAGATGAAACCATTTAAACTCCTAATCTAATTCAGAAGTTTAACTCAAATACATCCGGCTGAAATTTCTCTGCAATGTAAGACATTATAATTTATTTCTGAAAGATATACCTCATATTAAACTTGGGCTGGTATTGACTGTGGTCAGGAATTTATGTTTTCTTACTGGAAGTATTGGTCCTGTTGCAATCAGAGTTAGGATGAGATTTGGATTAAATATTGGTAATATAAAAGCTTGAAGAAACCAGTTAATTATTTTCTGCCTGCAAGAGTTTGGAATAAAGTTGTCATCAGTACTTTTTTTTTTACTTTGTATGTAGGTCTTATAATTACTCATGTTGGGGCTTGCAAATCTAAAACTTGAGTCTAGTTTTTCTCTGAAACTGAGCAGCCTTCAGAGAGAAGATTGAAAAGAAGTCTGGAGTCAATTGCGGTCAACAGCTTATGTTCTCTTCACTGGATGGGTGGTTCCCGAGGCTAGGGAAAAAAACCTATTTTTGAGGTTAAGGTTATTTGGGGAAATGCAATAACTGAAGAACCCGTTTCAACATCTGGTGCCTTGCTCTCAGAATAAGGAAAAATAATTGTTTAAGGACAATACTTTGTGCTTTTTTTTCTTATAATTTGTTCCATGACCTTGGTTAAGAACTTATGTTTGGGCAACTGTTTGGGAATGTACAGATTGAAGAAGGCTACACTTCTCAAGACTTAAGAAGAGTGATGTTAAGGACAACTGTTGCTTTTTGTCTGTCCTGTTTGCTGGAGAGTTGCAATCCCTCACCATTGCTAGGTTTAGAGTTAGGACTGGACTCAGAGTTTGAGAGTTACAAATTGAAGAGCTCCTTTGAATGCTTGAAGCTACACAGTCTTCAGCATTATGCCTATGTATTGTGTCTTTTCAAAGTATATTTTTTTGGTCTTGTTTTTTTTGTTGATTTTCATTCCTGAGCAACAACATTTAAGTTAGATTCAGGAAAGGGTAGCTTGAGGTGAATGTTCATTGTCTGGCTTGGATTTGTCTCAGGTTGAGGCTAGAGTAGTTTGAGACTTTAAATGTTGCATATTTCATTTTGTTTCTGAAGGATTTGGGAATTTAGGGATCAGAAAGTGACTTGTCTGTTTGGAATCTAAATGTTTTGTTTGCTTATTTTCAGTGAATGCTGACAGCTGGGTAAAACTGGGTTTAGACTGGATAACCTAAGGACTGTTGTCACTGCTCAAATGATGTGGTCGTAAGAGTTGGAAGCAATAGGCAAGGGCTGGAATAATTAGGGTTAGCATAGACAGCATAAATGATGAAGAGCCATACTGTTTATGGTATAACATAGCACCGTCAGAGACTGGTGTTTATCATTACCAAGAGATTATTTTCTTTGCTATAGTTAGATATGGTTTAGAGTTAGGCATGAAAGCTGAATAGAGCTCCGGTGCTCTCCACGTCTCATGATACATGGAGCTAAAGAGAACACATGGAAGTCCATGTGCTTTTTCCTCTCTCTCAACTGTAAAAATTAGTTCCCTAAGTTATTAAAAGGTAGTTTGGTGCTGGTACTTTTATATTTGTATGATATGCATAAAGATATGTTTTGCCAAATAGTTTCCTTTGTAACCTGCACATACGTTAATTTCCTTTCGTGATCCTCTTGGGAGGTTATCTAACCATGTCTCTTTGAAGAGAGTTCAGTTTAAAAGATACATATGTCTACAATTTGATATTGATCTGTACAGTTTGTTAAGGATAAGATGGGTGGGTTTGTGCAAGATTTGCCTCCTTCTGTTCTACACATGCCTCAGATTTCCTCATGAATTCTTCAGTTCTTGAAATACAAATTCTCATTGTTCTAGAAAACACAGTGCTTTCCTCATTGTGCTGCAGGGCTCACTTTAGTTCCTTCTTTCCTTCCCGTGCAGATTTTATTCCCTCTGGTGCCCACGCACAGGGATAGATACCCAGAGACATGTCTAGCACTGGAGAGTTCATTAAAAAAAAATCCTTCCAAGAAATATCATAGAATCATAGAATCATAAAATGTTAAGGGGTTGGAATGGACATTAAAGATCATCTAGTCCCAACCTCCCATGCCATAGACAGGGTCACCTCCCACTAGACCAGGTTGCTCAAGGCTTTATCCATCCTGGCTTTGAACACTGCCGGGGTTAGGATGTCCTCAATTTCTCTGGGTAATCTATTCCAGTGTCTCACCATCCTCACAGTAAAGAACTTCTCCCTAATATCTAACCTAAATTTTCCCTCTTTCAATTCATATACGTTATTCCTTGTCCTGTCACTATACTTCCTGACAAAGAGTCTCTCTTTGGCTTCTCTTAGTTGTATTCACACATTATTTTAATAACGAGGGATATAGTACAGGAAAACTCCATACCAGTTAGGTATTACATAAAATGGACAGTATCATACATGCACTCTACCCATGTCTTATCCTGTCTTAGCTATTAGCATAGACACAGCCCAGATGTTCTTTTTCCACAAGTAAAAACTTAGTTTCCTTTTCTCATTACTCACTGGAAATCTCTCAGTAGAAATAGATATTATGTACAAAGTAATGATAATTGCACTAAGAAATAGCTAAAATAAAACCAAGAACTTAAAAATGGAATTTGGAAGGGGAAAAAGTCCTCTCACTAGAAGCAGATACAGACAATGGTGTAAGTGGTAAGACTGTCAGCAATTTCAACTAGCAGTGCAAACCAGTCCATGATCCAAGATTTATACTTAAGATGAATCAAAGTGACCCATGCAGGCAAGGGAGGGCTTTGCTTTATTTTATTGCAAGTTAAACGAGGTCTCCAAACCAGTAACAAAGGATGCAAATGCTATTTTGAAATGGTTTCAAGCATTTAAAACAAAGCAAAACTTGGATACAAAAGTCTATCTGTGATAAGAGAGATCAGAATACTAAATGAAATCTCTCTCTGCATTCTGATAAAACACATTGTGAAGAGTTGTTTTGATATGAAAATAGCAGCTGTTTATCTACAGAACTGCAAATGTGGACTTTCACTATGTCAGGAGCCAAATGTATTCTTTGGAGAGATTAGTGTAGTATATATGGTGTAACAGGGAAGTTTATTTCACCACTGCATTTCTTTGATCTTGTGAGTGCTTTCACAACCCCTTTTTTCCTTTTGTTTCTTTCAGTCATGAGGCCATAAACCCAGATTTATGATGGTATTAGTGTTTTGCCACAGAATGATTGGTATGTCCCAGATTCAGCCTTGTGGGATAAACATGAGCAACTAAGAAAAAAAAATTTTCTGAAAGGGATGTAATATTTTTTAAAAGAAAAATATTTAAAATAATATTTAAATGGGAAAAATTCAAATCAAGCCAGGTAAATATTAATCGGATGTTTGAAAATACTATTTATACTGAACATTATAAATTTTGTTTTGATAAGGGTTATTCTGCAAGATTATTGTTTATTCTATTATTTCTCGAAGATTTTATTGAGAATATAGAATATATTGAGACTGTACTGCGAAATTTATACAAGAGGACAGCAATTAAGCCTCTCTTATATTAATTATACTGTCATTCATGTATTTTTATGTTCAGTGATCATGTTGTTTGTACAAGCCTACATTTGAATCCTCAAGAAAAAAAAAAGAAATTTTGGAATTATAATGGAATGTTTGAAAATTTGTGTTTCCATGAACAATATGTAACAACATTTTCAAATTCAGATTCTGTGAAATGGAAAAGCTCCAGAAAATTTTCCAGCTGATTTGGGATAGAAAGCCAAATCTCTGGAATGAAGAATAGGAATTATAAGGGATTGTAGCATAGGAAGCCCTACCTTCTTTGAGTGGAGATGACAACATATATATGAAAGATTGATTAGTAAGTCCATTTGAGGAAACACTTGAGTGTCTTTCAAAGGTGAGGAAGACTGCTAATAATGTGTCTTTCAGTGAACTTAACCTTACATTTATATTTATTCTTAAATTTATATATGCAGATATTTATCTTTAAAATGTTCTTATTTCACAATGTCTTTTTGTTTCCTGGAAAGTCTGAAAAATATGTGGCTTGCACTCTGATTCAAAACAGTATTTGTTTTCAAATTTTTTTTTACTTTGTTGCAGGAGAGAAATTCTAAATTCAACCAATGCTGTAATAATGTTGTTTTGTCCTTCTCTTAGATATGCTTTACTTTTGGGTCATCTACAACCCTTCCAGTATTAACGAAACCAAACAGAATGTGAATTATTGATGTTTCCTGTCCTTTGTCTTGAATTCTTAGCAGTTACACACATACGAAAAAACTGATGATGGCTGTGAAATTAGGAACAAGATTTCTTTTTTTTTTTTCCCAAAAGTCATTTGCCAAAGAGAACACTCAAAAACCTCTGCTCTGCTGAATGAGAACGGTACTAGATCAGGAAATGAGTAAGTATGTAAGAAATGTTTTTGAAGAGAAAATAAATGGATTTTATACAATTTTTGGACTTGTGCAAAGTGAAAATGAATGTAGCCACTTATCTGAGTATGGATAAATCCACTAGTCACAGTCTGCCAGATTGATCTCTGCTCTTGGACACTTACTTACCTACAGTTAAACTGGAGTGTGCACCTGCAGTCTCTCCAGGGGGTTATCACCTGGTGTCTGCTACAAAGATGGCTCATAAAAGCAGCTCCTCAGAAGTTATAATTTCCATCCAACAGTAAATTCTACAATTAACCTGGAGATCTCATAAAAAAGAACTCCAAAAAAGATAAACACCTAAACATTTATTTTGCACAGCATTAAACTTATATATGAGGATTATACCATTCCAGAACGGTGGTAGAACAACATTTTTACCAAGACGTTTTTTTCTGTTTTTCATAAATGAAATACTGTTTTCCTAGCATTATATTTTTCATAGGCAAGCATTTTCCTATAGAAAAATACTTAATCAGCTCCACCAATGAGAAGCAGTTACTGAGAAATATAAATCTCATAGCATTTTTTGATTAATAATAACATTTTAAATGGCAGCTGAAATAAAACTAAGTAAAGGTAATTCCAAAATCACAGGGCAATAATCTGCAGGTGAGCGTGAGTGCTGAATAAACAAGTGTGTATCTTCCATCATATCATATCATATCATATCATATCATATCATATCATATCATATCATATCATATCATATCATATCATATCATATCATATCATATCATATCATATCATATCATATCATATCATATCATATCATATCTAAACTTTTTAAGACACACTCTGATAGGTGAGATATATATTATTCCAGCTAATTTTAATGAGGTTTCAAACCCCAAATAAAAATCTTAGCAAATAAAGAGAATGACAAGTAACCCTAATATTCCTGTTCTAAAAGAAAACAACAACAGGTGAGTATCAGCTAAGATCATCTGTCTTAGCCATAAAGTATCTCAGTCAGAAGAACATCATCAGTGGTAAGAAAAGTGAAAATCTAAAGAGCAAGATTTGTAAAGGCATTAGAAATATCACATGATGCTACCCTGTATTCTGAACTTAGGGTAGCTTAACCTTAAATTAATTCAAGCTCACTCTCAAAGAAAAAAAAGCCATACATGGACATGCACACCAACAATTCCCTTACTCCTATATAATTTGCAGGTGTAATTTCATAGAGAAACTAGAGCATTACACAGACTGTTTAGTTAATTAATAATCCAGAAGATGCTTGTAGAGTACAAAGCTTATAAATAGACCTCACAGATATTACTTATGTTGCAGGTTTTAAGTCAGACTAATATTTCAACCAAGTGAAATATGTGCCCACACATATGGTCTTGCGACAATATCAGTAGGAAATGATTTCAAATAAATGAAGGAGCAACAATAGTTGTGCACAAATGCAAAGGAACATGGTTTGTTCCTTTCAAAAAACCAGTTTTTGCAAGGACATTGAAGCTCTGTGTAAGAAGCTAAACTGAAAAAAGATGGATTTCAACATCTGAAGACAATCTGATTTCATCCAGATGGATTTATTTTTTAAAATATCAGACAATGTGAAATATATATGGTCAATTGCACAGAAGAAAAGTATTCTCAGATGATAGATCAGAAAATGAAAAATAATAAAGAAACTTCAGCTAACCTTTCAAACTAGCAAATTTCTTATGCTACCCTTTTACTGAAACTGACTTCAGTAACTAAATTTTTAAAAATTGTATTTCCTATTTAATTTTTTTGTAGACCCAAACACTCACATATACTTATGTCTACTTAGGACTTCAGGAAATTCTCCGCCAATAGAATATATTTAACAAATGATTTAACTTAAATGAAGCGTCAGAAATGCCCCAAGTTCACAAAAGCCTTTTCCATTGAAATGTTCACTTTAGAGCCAGCAATGCTTGACTAGAGCCTAGGCATTTCCTCTTTCATTAACATTTTCCTTTCTGTGGCATTCAGTGTAGAATTTCTAACTACTGTTCCTCATATTTTCTTGGCCTGCTTCTTGTATTTAATTTTCATTTGCTGCTAAATCATTCAGCTTTTTACCACTGCTGTATAAATGCGTTCAACCTTTCTGCTTGCAGTTGGTGGAAACATATATTTCTGAAATGCTATCCTCCCAAACACATCATGTTTTCCCCATATGTGCCCTTTCATCCTGCTCGTTTTAGACCTCTGTAAGGCTGAAATTTTGTTCAAAGTTTGGGTTTGGATCTGGGTTTATCTTTAGGTAAAAGAATAATTCAGGCAAACACTATGGTTGTTTTTGAAACATCTGTTAGTGTCTTCTGTGGATCTGTGTGTCAGACACAGTGCTGTCTCTGCCTGAAGAACGTTAGAAGTGCATTCCCAGAAGAGTAGTATGTGTTAGTGGTGTATGAATAACTTGGAGGCTTTCTGTGACAAGGGATTATGCTAACTTGTCTCATGGCTAACTCTTGCTTGCCAGCAGAGCGCTAGTGTTTGCCCATGTGGGAATAATTTTTCCCTGAATCCTGTCAGCTACCAGTGCTCAAACTGAGTCTAGAATATTGGTGGGAAAGAGACATGACCTTCTGTGAAGGGAGAATTTGTTTCACATCTCAGACACTTAACGGACTTGTGTATATACAATAACTTCTTTAAACATGTTATTTCTGGAGAAGGAGAGTGCCCTCTCCTTGTAAAATTTGGCAGTTTTGCTTTCAGTAGACAAAATTAATGGAGAGTTAACAAGCAAAGGCTTAGTTTTCTATTTCAGAACTGGGGAAAATGTTACAGAAAAAGCCAGGAGCAGGATTGTTAACACGATGGGTTAGAATATACTCGCAACACTTCACCTTGTCTCTCACTTAGGGATTTTCCTAGGTATGGCTTAGTCAACACAGAGCAGGAGCCACTCTGTTCTAGAGTTATATTTATCAGCATCAAATGCCCTAACCCTGGAAATCTGTTTCTCTCTTGTGCCTAATTGTTACCACACTATTCTTGAACACACATGAAGTTTCAGTGTGCCCTGGGAGCTTTGTTTCCCCTTACATTATGATTTAGGGAAATGAATCATAAGGTAACTTTGATTATTAATTCATGTTATGAGAAGGAACATGAAACTTCTTTTTAGTTTGATTAGTTGACTTCCTATGATATGCAAGAAGCTGTTTGGAACATTAATTTCTCATCTGTTTTATATTCTTGCTTAGGAATTCAATTGAATTAGGGTGTTAGCTGACTCCTCCCTTCCCAAACAATGTGATGTTCACTGTGGAAACTTTTCCTCTTGCCTTTGTAAGATCTTGAAAAATGTGCAGAAGGAAAAATATTGATTGTACAACTACTCGGTTACGCCATAGATTGTGACACATCTTCGGTTTCTCATAGTAATCCTTTAAAATAGACAAATAATACAGATCAACTATTTAACACATGAATTGTTTTGTCCAGATTACTGCCTCCCATCTACCTTTTTATTGACTATGTTAATTCCAAAACTGCATCCTGTTAGTTCTTGAAAGGATAGGCAGAGCATGCAAAATTTTTACCTTGGCATTAGCATGAGGAGTAGGTACTTCTAAAAGCAAGAAAGATTAAGTAATACTCATTATCTTATATAACAAGTAGAACATTTCTCTCATTTACAATTTCAAAGAGTAAAAAATCAAAAATCCAACAAAAAGTGGACAGGAAGGAAAAAATTATGTACCTTGGGCATTATGAATGTGTTTTAAAATATTTGGCATTGAAGTTTTCTTATTATATGTTCCTGCTTATAGAATAACCTACAAAGAGCTAATGATTCCTCATTAAGTTATGAAAAGTACTTCTATATATGGGTGTCTCTTGTCATGTCCCTTGAAGAGGGGCTTGGTTATCTGATAAACAGAAAAAAAAAAGAGTTTGGAAAAGGCAAAGGCTGCTGGTTATTTGTACTTCATAAACACCTGAAAGACTTAATACTGGATTTGCATAATGCTTGGTGGTAAAGGCAAGTTCATGTGTTCATGGCAAGTACCACAAGAAGATGCCCTGGAACGGGATCATATGGATAGGTGATTTATATAGGACCACTGTTTTCTTGCTGTGCACATTTAAGTGAATATTTGTTAATGAATATTTATATAAAGATGAGACCGTTATTTATCTATATTTTCTCCAGTTGTGTCAGAAATCTGTGATCTCTGATTTTCTCTGAAGTCCCTAATGGCTGCCCCAGTCAGCACGTTTTCTACCCATTTGTTTCCTGCTCCGTTGGTTGTAACTACAGATTTGTACTTGAAAAGGAGTAAAAGTCTTTACAAAGCTGTGGTACAAGAGCTCAAGGTAAGCCCTGTGTTTTTGCCTCACAGAGTTAATTCAGTCTGACAGCTCATTAGCAAAAGCTAGTCATTGAGCTAAAAGTACCATCTGGAACTTCTATGGGGAATGAATGGCAGGTGAAGACTTTGGGAAAAGAAGTATAAAAGGATGTTTTAGAGCCAGAGGAATATGTCTTCTGAGTAGCTTCAGATCATTAGCCACTGGTGTCCATAAGATCATACTATAGCTGCAGAAGTACTAAATGTGACCTGTGTGCTTTTGGTTGACTTGATTTAGGAGGACACCATGCTGCTCACCCTTCAGGTGAGCAGCAGTGCCAGCTTTGCACCAGGGCAGTCCCAGCAGTCACACACTCCACTGCTTCAGATTTTTTCCTGCCGTCCCCAGAGAGTTTCTGACCCTGGTTCACCTCACTGATCCTGACCCCCACCTGTAGGCTGATGTTCTGGCCAAGCTGCGGCTTGTCCTCATCCCCAGGGAACTTCATGATGCTCAGGGCTGGGGCTGCCCCTGTGGCCCTGGCTGCCCTACTGCTGGCTGGGGCTTTGGGACAGACCCCTCTGATGTCCCAGGGGAAGCCCCACCACCCCCAACATCCTCCCCACAGGAGGATCATCCTAGGCCTCTGGATGAGAAAAACAGACATGTAACAAATGTTCAATTCCCTTTGAATCTTTTTTGTACATTCAGTGGAGATTCTTGTAAGAGATGTTCCTTGTGCCCTGATTGAGAAGTTTGCCATGTAGACTAATAAAAATCCAAATATATTTTAATCAAAATGCATTTTATAGGAAATAGAAGGAAGAAAACTAAACCTAAAATACAGAGTTCTCCATGAATCTTATCTAATTTGTTCAAATTAAATTTTTTACTATAATCTGCTTTAAATATATCTAATCAAAACTGAAAAAGCTTTAACTTCCTTACTTAAAAGAGGCTGACTGTCTTGATGAAAATTGATGACTATCATAGAACTGCAGAATATCCTGAGTTGGAAGGAACCCACAAGGATCAAAGACCAACTCCCGGCCCTGCACAGCACCATCCCCAAGAGTCATACCATGTGTTCAAGAACATTGCCCAAACACTTGAACTCTGTCAGGTTGGTGCTGTGACCACTTCCCTGGGGAGCCTGTTCCAGTGCCCCAACACCCTCTGGGTGAAGAGCTTTTCTCTAATATCTAAGCTAAACCTTCTCTGACACGGCTTCAGGCCATTCCCTTGAGTCCTGTCCCTAGGCACCACAGGGAAGAGATCAGTGCCTGCCCCTCCTCTTCCCCTCACAAGGAAGTTGTAGCTGCAATGAGGTCTCCCCTCTGCTCTTCTCCAGGCTGAACAGACCAAGTGCCCTCAACTGCTCCTCACAAGGCTTCCCCTCAAGGCCCTTCACCATCTTTGTTGCCCTCTTTTGGACAATCTCTGACAGTTTAACGTATTTCTTACTTTATGGTGCCCAAATTGGCCCCCCAGGGACTTGAGGTGAGGCCGCCCCAGTGCAGAGCAGAGTAGGACAATCTCCTCCCTTGCCCCGCTGGTGATGCTGTGCCTGATGCCCCCCAGGACACAGCTGGCCCTCCTGGCTGCCAGGACACTGCTGGCTCATGTTCAACTTGCCATCAGCTGGGAGCCCCAGGTCCCTTTCCATGGCACTGCTTTCCAGCATCTCATTCCCCAGTCTGTCTGTATATCCAGGGTTGCTCCATCCCAGGTGCAGAATCCAGCCCTTTCCCTTGTTCAACTTCATATGGTTGGTGATTCCTCAGCCCTCTAATTTGTCGAGGTCTCTCTGCAGGGCATCCCTGACCTCCAGGGAGTCAACATCCCCTCCCTATTTTGTATTGTCTACAAACTTGCTTCATGTCCCTTCCAGTCCTGCCTCCAAGTAATTTCTGAGGATGCTGAAGAGCACAGGCTGAGGATGGAACCCTGTGGAACCCCACAAGTGACAGGTCACCAGTCTGATGTTACCCTATTCACTGTAACCTTTTGTGTCTGACCTGTGAGCCAGTTGCTCACCCATCCCATGATGTGTTTATCCTGCTGTATGCTGAACGTTTTGTCCAGAAGGATCCTGTGAGAGAAAGAATCAAAAGCTTTACTGAAATCCAGAAAGATCACATCAGCTGGCTTCTCTTGATCAACTAGGTGGGTTATCTTGTCATAAAAGCAATTGTACATTCAATTTAATCCTCCTGCCCTCTTCCAGTAAGGAAATTTATTTTATTTGCCTTGTTCAGGACCACTGTGTTTTTTATTCTGGAGCTTGGGATGGTCCATGTGTCAACTGCCATTGCACTTCCTGGGTTCAGCCCATTTGTGACTTGGATCTCTCCAGCTCTTGTGATACAGTTTCCAAATACATTTCCAATATAATATTACAATAGTAGCCACTTCATTTATGAATAGAAGAATTTTATAGAATGTGCATGGCCATACTGTGCCATATAGTATCAAGGCCAGGTAATGAACTGTGGCGTTGTTTACTGTGGAGGGTTATTTCAGCTCAGGCTGAATTTAGAAGTCTTTTACTCAGCATCGTGCTTAGGGCAGGATCTTATATTCAAGTGGTAGAACAAGAAGTCTGGTTCTAATTATTTTTATGCTTGCAGAAAAGAGGTGACTAAATATGTATTTTCAGTGTCAGAAGAGTAAAGAAATAGGCTAAAAATATTACGCAGTACTTCTGCTAAAACCAATATTTGTCATAAATGATTGCTTGAAACCTGTTCCTGGAAAATTGTCACGAAACACAGCTAGTGTTTATTTGTATCTACAGTCAAAGTCATTATTCGTACAGAGTCAATATAATGTACACTAGAAACATGTAGCATAAACTATAGAAACAATTCAGTGCCGTCTCTTCAGCTTGGAGTCCCCTTACTTGTTCTGAAGTAGTTGCAGGTAAAACCGTAGTACCCAAACTTAATTATTTTGGGGGTTTTGTTTGTTTGTTTGTTTGTTTGAATAAGGAAGAGTAATAGAAATCTTTAGATAATCCCAAAATTTCTGAATGATGATCAGTGTTCAATGTTTTCTCTCATCTTTCACTTTAAAAATATGATTTCCATTCAGCCGACTCTCCTTACAGGGTCTCCTGCAACATTCTTTGTAGTTTCTTTTACGGGGAGAGACAAAATCAAAAAATATCAAGTTAGAGCCTTTATTTTAAAGTGAGAGGCTGATACCATAAATCATTATTCAGAAAAATATGAATAATTACCTCAATTTTACCCCTTTATTTCACTAAAGATGGCATAAGGGTAAAGGGTTGAAATGTTATGAAAAGACCTAGAAAGATACTTGAGACTTTAATACCCTTAGAGAATAATTTGCCCTTAATTATTATCTATCAAAGCCTCTGACCTGTAAATGAACAGAAACAGACCAATAAAGAATGGCTGCTGTGATAGCATTCCATCCCAAGCAGAAAGTTCACATTTCAAGAATACCTTTGTAGACAAAGAGCTGGACAGAAGTAAAAAATTCTGTTTGCAACAACTGTTGAGGTCTTAAATCTTGTTTTTCTTCTTAGAACAAAACCAAAACCTTTCAAATATTTTTAGGAAAGGAAATTGTGGTGAAACATCTGTTTTCTGATCAGAAAGGTCAGCTTTTGAATTCATGTCTCTTGCCACTGGAAACAATCCAAGAATCTATCCTAGACGCTTGAAATTTCCCACTGTAAATGCTGTCATAATCAATATTTCTCTAAAAGACATCCTGCTTGCTTTGATGCAGCTGCTTGTTTTTACCCAAACCAAATAAACAAGTTGTCAGACCTGTGAATGAGTTGGAAACAAACTAGGTGGAAAAGATGGGAGGGGGACAGGAATGTTGATGTTAGCAGTGTGGCTTAACCATTTCCCACAAGAAAGTGTGTAAGTGAGGAGCCAGGGCCATAGACAAGAGTGACCATCCAGGGTCAAATTCCATAATCACTGCAGATTACTTCCTACTGCATGCAACTCTTCATACTGCCCCTAATGAATAATATTTTCCTTTTAAGCTTTATAAAATACACATACTGACACTTGGTAATTCAAGTTTATTGTTATAATTAGATCATACAAACAACAGAGACTTTAATAAAGTTATTAGCAGAATGTACCAAGCACCAAGGCAAATAGCTAGAGCTGAGTATGTTCTTTTCTATTTCTTTAGAATAAATGCACTATGAAATTTTACTGAAAAAAATGTAAAACTAGATTTTACAGAGGGTTCAATGGGGCAACACATTCTTGGATTTTACTGAAGCCTTACATTGTCCTCAGCTTTTCAGACAGTATGTTTCAGTTACCGCCATATTATTCCAAATAACTACCATGAACAGATTCTGGTGAAGACTTATATAACATTTATAGTTCTCAGCAAACCAGTATTCCCACCAGAATTTCTCAGTTTTTCCACATTTAAAATTCCTTTGTGTTTGAATAAATGTCGAGTCAGCTCTACCTAGGTTAAGCAAGAGATTTTATGAGAAAGCATATGCATTGAGCTAACAAAATCTCAGCACTTGATTAGAGGCAGAGATCAAGTTTATGATTCAATTAATTCTGCTAAATGTTAATGTTGTATATTGTAGCCTTTACTAGTTCCTCATATGAGCATATTCTCCCTCATTCTAAAGTACTGTAAGTGATACCATCTCACTTGAATGAGGAATACCTGAGCTTTGTGCAATACCAGCAGTGTGCTTTTTGTAAATGCCATTCTAAGTATCCCTAATATTGTAGAATGCTTTTCAGAGGACTCTGTTTCTCAGTGTCCCTGCTGATGTGTGCAATAGGGCTGAACAGGTTGGGAAGACACAGTGTTTCAGCTGGCCTTGGGAAATGAGACACAGCTGTTCCCAAGCTTTATGAATTTCTGAGTTATGCAAGCAATTTGTCATGACACACACATAACTTCATGGTTTGCTTTTTGTATGACCCTGCTGAAGCTGAAATAAAATTTTTAGGGACCGGGATGATTTTGGCTGCTGTTGGCAGGCTGAAGGGAGTGACTGAGATAAAGTGGAAACTATCATCAGGAGCATGTCATAACGAAATGCGAGGCAAACCACAGGAACTAATCCATAGGTAAAGGCCAGCTCAAAAGCATGTGCAGAGCCCAATCTTCTCTTTAGCATTCTCCTGTTTTGCCCAAGAGTTCTTCCTATGATCAGCGAGGAGGTAAAGCAGAGAAGAAATGAAGAGGGTGTTAAATCCTAACATGATGGACATGTTTCCTGTGTCTTGCATTAAGTTTCCCTAAGAAACAATTCTGGGAGTCCTTACACAAGCTGAAGTTTTACAATAAATTGAAATATGCATGAATAGAGATCTGTGACACTAGACTGCTCTGTCTCTGTCCTCTTAGTAGGTGCTAGGAGGAACTGTGCTTGTGGTGGCCTGTAGGGTACTATGACATTTTCTTTATCCTTTGGAAATGCACTGTTGTGCTGGCATTGTGTTACTGCTCTTAAAACCTCCATGCAGCCTCCTTCTTCTGCAGTCTCTGATAGGCATTCTGCTGGAACAATGCCTAAATAAAGGGTATATAGAAAGAAGGAGCTGTAGTTTTGCTTAATGGAGTTTATCACAGGCAGTGCTGTGGAACAAGAGAAACATACCTAACTTTTCCCCTTCTATTATATTTTCAAAGTACACAACTTCTTGCACTGAAGCCATTTAAATCCTAGCTAAAGGAACTCCCCTTAGCTCGACTTGACCTAAGAGATGCTTGTTACTCTTTCATATTATTTTCCATTTCCCAACTGTCCTTCTGTGCGAAACACCAGGAGGATTGTCTGGTTGTTATGCTGCAGGTGGTGAGGAGGAAGAAAATGAGGCAGAGACAAGGAAGGAGAGGCAGTCACTTGACTTTGTGGGATAAGGGGTGATGTTGATCCAGCAGCTGGTGGAAACTTAGTTTCTGATCCAATCTCTTGCTGCTGAGACAGCTTCACTTGCTTTTTCTTTACTGTACACATGGTTTGCCAAGGGCATGTGGCTTTACTTCCAAGACACATTTTCTTTCTTTCAGCTTATGTTAAGTGTTACCAATGAAAAGAGAAGCAAATAGGAGGTTTGTATTAACTCTTTAAGGAGAAAATTACATTTGTAAAAAGCCCAGTTGGATTCTGTATTTTTCTCTGTTTATGTAAGAAAATATCCATTAGTTTATTTTTAACACATTTCTAAAGCAACCAAAGAGTAGTTTGTCTTTGGAAAGACCTGATAAACAATTAAGGAAAACTTTAATAAATGAAATTCTTTGACTAATACTGAGATTAAATGGGGGGAAAATGCTGTGCTCCTGACACTCAACTTTGTTTGCTCAACAGGCTTCTGTATTGTGGTTCAATGTTGAGTTTATGAAGACTTTATCACCCAGATAGGGGGACAATTAAAATAAAATAGAAATGTTTGCAGAAAAGCACATTTCTGCAGTGCAATATGAAAGTCAGCCCCAATTCTTTCTCATAAGAAAATACCACAGGAAGGTTAAGGCCACAGATGAAACCACAGGTATGTGTTTGTGGTGTGTTCTAGGCAGATATGAGTTGGTTCAGGAGAACAGCAGCCAGACATCATGTAAAAATACCAGCTCAGCCCAAGCCCAAGGCAATACACTCTGCTTCACAGCAATGGCCTGACTGGAGCTTCAGAGTTTCCAGTCTACAGTGGCACCACATGCAAATAACTTGTCATATGTCAAAGTGACCTTGTAGAACAGTACATCAGTGTACTCTTACTGCAAGACATTGTGGATTGAACTAACTCAGATTCTGAACCTATAAGCCATATGCTGCCATCAGCCGGTCACGTAGAAGTTCCTTTTAGATCTGAAACACTGCTGAGCTCTGTTTCTTCATGATGTATGTTTGGATAAAATACTGGGCTTCAGTGGACTGTCAAAAGAGATGTCTCTCTCCTCCTCATCTACCCTTTAAAATAGTCTCCTGTTCTGTGATGAATCCCTATTAAAGTTTCAGTCTAAAATTTTGACTATTTCAAATTAATTAAGTTTCTGTTTTGGAAATAGCTCTTTGGGAACCTCAGTTGTGCTTTCATTCTCCCCAAAATCTTACTGTTAATCTCCACATGCCTTAATGCTCTGTCTTTCTGTCAGGCTGCAGAAGGCAGGAAAGTCTCTGCAGGTTATGTAGGACTTCATGTATATGTTGAGGATAGCTGGGATTCCTACATACCACTATCTTAAAAATAAATACCAGACACTCCCACAGCATTTTCCTGACAATATATTGCTTCAGCTGTCCCTCAGCTATCTTACTTAACACATAGTTTACCAACACGCAAAAACTGTTTCTTGGAAACAATTTGTATTCTTGCCTTTGCCCTAATTTTAAATCCCCTTTATTTATGCTATACCACTAACAAAAATATGTTCCTCATCCTGTCCTATCATTTTCAGTACAGAACCTCTTTCAGAATTATTGCTCTGGGCTTTTGTTGATTTCCGTAGTTCTAATTAAGTTGTTTTGTCTTTTCTTACCAACTGAGAAAAGCCATTAAGTATGCCATTTTTACTTGAAAATGGAAGCTGGTCTCTTTCTGACACTGTCCTCTTTCCTGCTTAAACAATGAGGCTAAGGAAGAGTCTAAGCCCCAGGCAACATGGTTATTATCTACATAGTGCTTCACTTTGAAAAGTCTCATTCTCCACTGTTCATTATTTGTTTCTATGCCAGCTGTGTGCTTTACTGACAGGAACCTGCATTTCTCTATGAGCTGCATATTTTACTTAGCTACTGTGCAGTTTCCTCTATTTATCGTTGTCCTTTATGCAATGTCATTTGGTTTTGACTGACATGTTTTAAATCCTATCAAAATTACCATTTCCTCTCTCATCAGCTTGAAAACTGAGATATGTCTCAGCCCAATAAATTGTTCCATGCAACTGGGCTCAGATTGGCTTAAAAAACAACATGTGTTTGTTGGTATCTTCATGTGGGTAGTGAGTTGAACCCTCACAATACAGTCTCTATGGCTGGTGCCAGTGTCTCACTCAGGAAACAAAAAAGTTTCAAAAAGGGATAAAAGAGTCTCTTTAATATCAAATTATAAATACTTCTATCAATATGGTAGCGCATGACTTTGGCTACCACAGGGCCTGGACCCCAGCCTCACCCTCCAAGCTGACTGTGGCTGCTACTGTCGTGAGCCAGACAGAAGCAAGGGACAAGCCTTGTCTCTCAGGGTTAACTCCCTGTACCTTGGGGGCAGGACCCTGGTGTGGCAGGTATCTCACAACCTATCTCCCTGCTTTGGGAGTTGGCACAGTCTGAGGCTATTCCCAACAGGCGGTTGTCACAGTGATTTGGAATCTAAGCATTTGACCATGCAGATGTGGCCAACTCATGTCCTATGGACAAGGATGGACTCTGGAACTACTGGGGCTGTATAGTTATTTTCCTCTTCTTTTTGTTGTCATTTTTTCCCCCCAATCACTTTTCAGCTCTCAGGTGAAGAAGGAAATGCAAATCAGCTCTCAGTTAATTGTCAATCCTGTTTCTTTGTTACCGGGCTATTTGGCTTTTAAGCAAATGATACATGTGGCTTCCATATATGTTGCATACATATACAACTTTACGTAAAAGTTGTAGATTATTTTCTTTCAATGCCTTTGAGTATCTATGGAAATCTGCTGGGTTATTAGAAAGTAATGAATTTTGCAGCTAGAATATTTATTTACAGCATAACAAACACTGAAGTATAGCTGTGACATCAGTACTTGGAACAATTGAGCCATTAATCAAGGAAGCGACATGACCTTCTCTATTTGCATGGTGCTCTTGTCCCCAAGGCTCCTTTGTTTCCATTTACAAGTCCCAGCTGCTGACATTTTAGGCTAAAAATTGTAGCTATAATTATGGAGAAAAGTAGATGGACTATAGAAAAGCACATAATCCAACATAATTCTTCTTTTTAATAACTGTACTTAAGAAGTTGATGTTTGAATGACATTCCTGTTGCACATGCAGTCACAGTAAATGATAGTGTAAAATGTAGACAACTATGGAGTGCATTAGTAGTAGATGCTCAATGACTGGACAAAGATATTTATCATGTTAAATGGTAATCCATATTAAAAAAAGGGGGAACAATATAGGATTCATACATGATAACTGCTTCCCAGGCAGAGAAATGAGCATATTTCTACTGCTGGAGCTAGAACACAAGAAACCTGAACATAAAATGAGAGAGCAGCACAAAGTGTGATTTTACTTCAGGCTTCTGAAGGACCTGTACATATTTACCTGTTGTTTTGCTTACTTTATTTCTTTTGTCCACCTCTGCTCATTTTTTGTAGAATTAGTATCCTTTTGGGTCAAAAATTTTCATTAACAGTGTGACAATGGAAGTTTCTGTATGGTGAGAACCTTGGAAAAAATAGCCATTTACACATGGTTTAGTGCTGAAGACCATCTCTATGAACTAAGAGAATATCAATGTTGATTCATACATATGAATGAATGAAGACAAGAGAAATAATTAAATAAACAAACAGAAAAAGACTAGAATTTACAAAAATATAATGACATATAGTATGTATCATCCATCCTTTCATCAATGCAATTTCCTTACAGCTTTTCCTTTCCTCTGTACTAAGGAAGATCTTATAAGACTATCAACAAAACTTTTAATGCATAAGAATACACAACATTTTTGTCTTTAAACTCAACCTAGCCTAGCTTTCTGCTGTTCCATACAGTAATTTCTTTTTAACTCAAAATTTTGTTCAATACAAAAATATTCACATTCAAGAGGAGCTATACAAAATGTACCTGCGCCTTATGGAAATATGGATTCTTTTAAGTTACCTAGTGTGATGACATTGGAGATGAGTTGTAACAGCATTCTTTCAAGGCTTCTAAAACTAAGGTGAAATCTGATAAAGATTTGCTGTGAGACAGAGTTGGACAGCCAACCCTTCCCTTCCCTTCCCTTCCCTTCCCTATCAGAAAGCAAGCATGAATATTCTAAATGTCTCTTTGCAGGAAAGGAAACTTATAATTTACTAAATGGAAAGAATGGATCCTCTAGAAGCTAAAAAGTAACTTGGAAGTTTTTACCTTCCATTACTTTGTCAGCCATCATAACTCTTCCACTACTGGAACTGCAGCTCTTTTTTGCCCAGGAGAGTGTATGAAATACAGCCTGCAGCTTAAGGGCGAAAGTACGGCTGTTCAATTTGTTACAAGAATGCCAGTGCCTCACTAACTCATCCCTGAAGAGAAGAATTGTATCTTCTCTCTCCAGTTTTATCTTCCCATCCACAAAATACATGTATTGAATTGTCATTTTTACTCTTATTTAGACAAGGAAGTTCACATGCAGCACATAACCTTTATCACTTAAAAATGGTAAGGATCCAGAAATATTAAAAATAGAGAGTTTTTTCTGGTTGTCATATGTTTATGTTAAAATGCTGCTATATATATATATAATTTGTATGAAAGCATTTGTGCTTTGAGACATGTATGATACACTCTTCTGAAAGATCTTTATACCATAGATGAGCACATCTGTCTCAGGAGCACAGTGTAAAAGCATTGCTGTTTGTGAAAACTGCACCAGAGAATCAAACCTGGAGAGAAGAAAAAAAGAGTGATTTTCTAAAGTTTTTTTCCTATTGTAGTGGCTTCATAAAATAAAATGAAAATTCCTCTTCATTAAAAAAAGGATACAACGTAATATACATAACAGAATATTGTCCTTTGTTTGGTCCAAAAATGACGTCATGAAAAAGACATTCATTAGAAGTGATTCTGTTGAGATAATGCATGAATTTGAAAAACACAGAAATGAGACCCTTAAATTGGGTAAAACATATAAAAGAATGCAGGATGGCTAATCAAAATTTTCAGGAACTATTCATGTGGCTTTGTAAAAAGGCAGCCCATCCAAAAAATGTGAGGTTGATGTTTTCTATAACAGCCAGTGAAAAACAACCATATGTACAGGTATAGAAGAAAGCATCATATTAGATGTGGAGGATTACCCTGATAAATTGTATGGCATGCTTTTCTTTGAAGTAGCATAATAATTAATTTTTGTTCATAAGTATTTCTTGCTGTTCCCATTATTTATGTGTTGCTACTTCTTGTTCTTTGCTTGTTATAAATACATTAAAACTGGCACACATTGCCTCCCCTTTTTACACTTACTATTGTTAATAACTTGTACAATGATGGGGAATAGAACAAGAGAAACAAACACTGATAATCATTTCACCATGATTCAGACAAATCCTTTATCACCTTGTTGATTGCTTTGGCTTGTCTTCTCTGTTTGCTTGTTAAATCTGTGAACAGGCACTCAGGAAAAACAGTATTCTTCTCAGAGAAGAGTTCAACCACAAAAAAGGTCTCTTGGCTTTTGTTTGATGATATTTGAAAAAAAATTTCCAACCCCAAAGGCATATCCAGGGAGTTTAAAGAGTTGCTCCTAAAATACATGAAGTTAATACTGGCAAGTGTGGCCAATTGAGAGCTAAGCAAGAGGGTGGAGACAAGGTTTGCAGGACTGGTGGTGAACACACCTGCTTTGTGCCAATGCCTGGGGAATATATTAACTGGAGAGCTCCTATGCTTCTATCTAAATACAGAAAAACAGTCTAAGGCCTTTTGGCATGGTATTTCTCACACAGGACCTTCCTTTGAGAGTACTTTACTACTTGGTTCGTTATCAGCAACTTCCCTCTGGAGCATACCAGTCTGGCTGTAGTAGTTTTATTTTCAGCCCATGAAAGGTCTTGTAGAACAAAAAAGTGTTTAAATTGCATTTTTTCCTCATAAAGTAAATTTGCCTTGTAGGTTTCATAGAAAATAACTGTAACAAGTGCTTGGCCTCAACAAGGTAAAGAAAAAATGAATGGGATTTAGTTTCATTATATTCACTTCTTCTGGAAACTTCACCCAGTAATTGTATGGTTTGAAAAAAAAAAAATTTCTTTCCAATTTCTGTGATTTTGATCTGGTCCCAGCTGAAGCGTTATTACTTTCCTGTTGAAGGAGGCTCAAAGATAAAGCATGCTCTCTTGGGAAGAACAGTGTCTCCTCTGTGTGTAGTACTATAAAATATCCTCCCCCTATTCTGAGTTCCAAGTCAGCTTTACCCTGAAACCAAAGTCCCATGTGTGTTAAAAAACCTGTCCTGGATTCTTGCCCTTCATTGTGACAATTTCAAGAAATTACTTCTAGAAAAAAATTGAGTCCAGTGGAATTTTGGTGTTATGGATCAATACAGCTTGCCAGTGGTTCAAAATCATGATCAGTTATCAATCTGCCAGTCAGCACTGAATACATTAATGAATCATGGGTGAGATACTCGTATGGAAAAACACCTTGTTAAGGTCATCAGCAAAGGATTCCAGAACCAGTTGCACATCAAAAAGGGGAAAAAATATTGTATTAACAGCAATGTCAGATTCCTTCTTCTCAATAATACTTTTAACAAGATAAACTGTCAATAGGTGGATAACTATACATAATAAAAACCGTCTAAATTTATGGTTTTGTTACAAGCAGCCAGGATGCATTGCCAAATATAGTATATTAACTTTTTAACTGTAAATTAACTTTATAGTTTGCATGTGTTAAAACTATTTCTTTTATACTGCAAGTAACACTTGAAATGTCCCCTTTTGGCAGTAACAAGGGATGATTTTCAACCAAGAGAACACTGGACTCAGCGAACAAGTTCTGAAGTACATTTTATATTTTACAAAAGCTCAGCTGAAAAGAAAGGGATGAAAGTGTCCAAAGACAGGACACTCATGACATTGTATGCTGTGTAGTTAATATGCTTGCTTTCCAGTAGTTTGATAGTTTCAACACAGAAATTGTTTCAGTCTGACAGCAGTAAGCTTGATAGGTTTGAAAATGAAGGTGAAAGGAAGCTCTACATCTCCTCTGGACCCTGCAGGCTGAATATTATTTGTTTTCTTGTGTGGAAAGATAAATTTTTGGCAGACTTTATTGAATGAAAAGAAAAAGGTAAAAATTATAGGGATATTCAGAACCTGAATGCTAAAGAATGGGCTTTCATACAATATTTGTAAGCAAGATTTTCTGCTTCATTCTATTAGATATTTTTCAGTTCATTAGAAGTCTGCTATACAGGTTTCCAATTTTAAGGGTGTGGGTTTGGAATCTAAGTTTCAATATCTTAGTTTCCTAAGGGAAAATTTAAATAAATTGTTGCAATTTACAAAACAATCCAAAATGGCAATGAATTAATTTTCAAATTTAACGATTCCTAGTATGTAAACATAACAGCTTTGGACAGAGAAATGAAAAAGAAAAGCTGTGTACAAATTCTTTGAGGAAGAAAATTTACCAGAACTTAATTTATCTTTGGAGAAGATGGCTTAGCAGATACCCAAAGACATATCTGGGAGAAGTCTGTCTCATTGTTTTTTATTATGAGTGCAAAAAGGAAACGAATAAAGAGGACCACCAAGAACTGTCTGTGTTTTCATGAAAATGTAACTAATGATGTAAAAATTAGAGAAAATAAGAAAGTGAGTAATTTCTGAAAAGAAACATTTTCAAAATCTTCCATTATGTATGAACGAGTCTTGAAAATTACTTTTCTCTGTGGTCCTCCTTCTGGCAGTAATACATCTATGTTTGATAATGTGTGATTTAATATATTTAATTCCTGTTGAAAAACTGTAGAAAGTTTAATAAAAAGTTTCTATAATATCCTAAGAAAGCAGTGTTCTGGCAGAAATCCAGAAAAAATTAGTTAAATGAATAAGACTTTTTACATGAGGACTAATTCAGGAAGACATAATCTGGAGGTCCTTAAAACAGTATTATTTTCAGGCATCAGTGATAGTAAAGTAATTACAGATACTTAAAGGCTGTTTCTGGATTATTTAATATTCCAGCAGTGAACTGTGTGATTTTGAACTCTGACTTCTTCCCCTGCATTTTT
This sequence comes from Dasyornis broadbenti, assembly GCA_013397935.1. Classification (NCBI taxonomy): domain Eukaryota; kingdom Metazoa; phylum Chordata; class Aves; order Passeriformes; family Dasyornithidae; genus Dasyornis; species Dasyornis broadbenti. The sequence goes on from VZRN01006449.1 coordinate 266,635, forward strand.
AGATTTTTCAAACACCTTGAAGATCTTGAACAAAATTTGATTATTTTTTCTGTCAAACTCAGTGTGTGTTTGTCAAGCTCAAGATAGATTAAACTAAGTCTGGTTTTGAGAGCTTTGACAGGTATTTTATGGGTGTCTGAGGTTCTGCAGTTCTTAAGAAATGAAGAAACATGTAAATTCAGAAATACTTGTATGAGCCAGAATACAAGAGAGAATTGAAATTTAAACTATGGACATCAGTATTTCCAACTTTCACATCTGAACAGGCAGCTGTCTGGGAGCCAGACTCAGAGAAGTTTCCAATAAAGTTCCAGAGCAAGATCTATCTTCTGTTGCATCACAGTCTTGGGATGTTTATTTTAGTATTTTGATTTTGGATTCAATTTAGTAGGTTTTCATCACTACAGAAACCCTTCTTATAAACATCTAGCAGAATATGGGCTATTAATTGTTGTGACTGAAAGATTCTTGCTCCCTTGCCTCTGTGCAAGTTAAAACACTGTGAAAGTGTCTATTAAAACATGAGTCATCTCATCATAAAGGACTAGTTAGTCAGGCTTGATTTATCCCAAGTAAGTTCACGTTCATCTTCTAAATCCCTATTTGGAAAATGTGTGTTTGAAAATGTCTTTCCAGAGAACTTTGTCCACAGTCTTCCTGGGGTTAGGCTGAGTATCTTCTTTATTTTCACCCTTGCTCTTCTTGAAGATGGATATATTTGCCCTCTGTATGGCTGATAGGAGACTTCTGTGATTGCTATCGTCTTTCCAAAATTACTTACAGTGGCTTTCTGATGATATCTGCAGGAATTCACAGGGATGCATCTTCTCTAATCCTAATGGACTTGTTCATGTCCTGATGGCTTAAGTGTTCCCTAATTTTTGTCGTGTGACTGACACTGTATTCCCACAGATTCTGCAGTGCTACCACATCTCATCAGTTCCAGTGATGTCACAGACATATGACAGTGCATGGACTCTAAATTCCTCCTACTTATTTTTCATGTGCATGTATTTGGGTACAAACACTTGAGATAGGATCCAGCTATACAACCACCCAAAGTGGAGTGAGATAGATGTCCTTTAAGTGTTTCTGCTTTATGTTCCCTTCACACACTTTCCTTTGGGCTCCATCCTTGATGTACCTAGTTTAGAATCTTAGAATAGTTTGGGTTGGAAGGGATCTTAAAGATTATCTAGATCTAATCCCCCTGCCATGGGCAGGCATGTCGCTCACTGAACCAGGTTGCTCAGTGCCCCATCCAACGGGGCCTTCAATGCTTCCAGGGACAGGGCATCCAGACCCTCTCTGGGCACCGTGTTCCAATGCCTGATGATCCTCTGAGTAAAGAATTTCTTCCTAACGTCTAATCTAAACCTGTTCTCTTGCAGTTTAAAACCACTGGCCCTCCTGTAACTATCTGCCCACCATAAAAATCTCTCTTCCTCCCTCTTATAAACTCCCTTAGGTCCCTGGAAGGCCCCAATGAAATCTCCCTGAAACCTTTACTTCTCCCTGTTGAACAACTCCAGCTCTCTCAGGCTGTCTAACTGCAGGATGGCTGTCAGACCAAAGTCTTGTTTTTCCTTACAGACCATCTACTCCTACCATTGTTGCAAGAAGAAACAGTTTCACTCTAGCATAATTTTTAACTGTATGTCCTCTGCTAGCTTTCCTAACATCAGGTAAACTTCACCCTTTCCCCTTTTGTGCACAATAAACAAGGACATCTTGCAAATCTCTTTGATTATGTTACATTTGATTATGTTGTTTTCTTTTCCAAAATCTGTGTGAAGAAAAAGTACAAATTTTTTCTAATTAGAATTTGTTTAGAGTTCCCTATGGCACCTTAAGGAACTAGGGATCCAAAATTCTGTCATATCCAGAATTACTGCTTGAAATNACGTCTAATCTAAACCTGTTCTCTTGCAGTTTAAAACCACTGGCCCTCCTGTAACTATCTGCCCACAATAAAAATCTCTCTTCCTCCCTCTTATAAACTCCCTTAGGTCCCTGGAAGGCCCCAATGAAATCTCCCTGAAACCTTTACTTCTCCCTGTTGAACAACTCCAGCTCTCTCAGGCTGTCTAACTGCAGGATGGCTGTCAGACCAAAGTCTTGTTTTTCCTTACAGACCATCTACTCCTACCATTGTTGCAAGAAGAAACAGTTTCACTCTAGCATAATTTTTAACTGTATGTCCTCTGCTAGCTTTCCTAACATCAGGTAAACTTCACCCTTTCCCCTTTTGTGCACAATAAACAAGGACATCTTGCAAATCTCTTTGATTATGTTACATTTGATTATGTTGTTTTCTTTTCCAAAATCTGTGTGAAGAAAAAGTACAAATTTTTTCTAATTAGAATTTGTTTAGAGTTCCCTATGGCACCTTAAGGAACTAGGGATCCAAAATTCTGTCATATCCAGAATTACTGCTTGAAATACTAAAAAAAAAAAAAAAAAAAATCCATTTCAGGATCCATGTATTTTGAAAACAAAGGAAAACTACAAGAATGAGCCAAACAAGAAAACAGCTAGCAGATGCTAGGCTTATGGTGTACAACATACAAATATTTTCCTTCTGAGGGCACTTCTATTATTTACAAAAGAAAGTTTAGAAAATAAGTGGTGGCGAGCTTCTGGATTGCTAAGAATTCCTAAAGACTGAGCTAAAGATTTTAGTTTAGTCCACATAGCAACTATTTGGAGGGGGCCTCACTTTTCTTACAGTCATCCTAATTAGGAATCTACTTCACTAAAGGTGAAAAGTCCAATGTAAGAAATATAAAATATATTCCTACTAAGAATGACCTTAAAAATGACAACTGGCTTTATGTTGCTATAAAGCTTTTTAAAATAGGAATAGTTTCATGTTTAGGCCCAGGTTTCAACAAATTTACTGTGTCAAAGCCTCTCTAGGATTCACAAAAGACCAAATTGCAGCAGTGCTGACAAAGAAGCTTCCTCCTGCTTATCTGTGCAATTGATAGCAAATATCTGTGGCACTGCCACTCTACAGCAATTCCTGGAAGAGTAAAAGGAATATAAGCACCAACTATTCATCTAATTTGTGGTTTTCACCTCTTTTTAACAAAGCTGAAAAAAAAAAAAAAAAAAGAATAATCCATAATCATTCAGGATCATCCCAGTAAATTACAGGTCAGAAGGCCAGATACTGAGCTGCAAAACCTAGAACGGGTAGGAGTCCATTCCAGGACTTTTAATCTGTTGACCTGTATATATGTAGAGCCTTTTGGACTATTAATGAATTTGTGTGAAGTCAGGAACATGACAGTATGGCCAAAAGAAATAAATGGAACAGCTATATGGCAATTGTAGGAAAGTTCTTTGGAAGCTCTTTGTGAAATGCATTTCCATGCATGCAGCAGAACATTGATAAACACTCACATCCCATTTACATCCTTGCAAATAGTGCATGGAGGAGAAGGCCAGTGATAAAACCCTAGAACAAACATTGTGTTTTGGCTGTGGAGGAAGAGTTACAGGCATGGAAAAGAGTCTGCTCTGACACCACTGATGTGAGAATGAATCCAGGAACATGTTAGCTGGAGGATTTTCCACAAGTCTGAAACATCCCACAGCTGCAGCATTTGTTTAAATAGACACTTGTTTTCTGAGTGAAATTACTTAGTAAAAATGCTGTGAAAACAACAAAGGCAAGTAAGTTTATACCAGGGATTTGTAGCCAGGGTTCTTTACATAGCTGAGCATCCACAAATGTGACAGCAATCAAGTGCACAGGATTTTCTTCTCCTGTGTTAATTGCTGTGATGAAATTGTTTCTTATGTTTGGAGAAGTGAGTAGAAAGCAAATGGGAGTAAGTAAAATGGTCACAGACTTCTGGCAATTAATAAAACAGAGCTGAAATGTAAACAGCACAGTGTAGGTAGAAGAATTTCTTGCTAATCTTTCTGTTATTCTTTAGTAAAATAGCCTTTTTCCCAGGGTAATGGTCTGAGGTAATGAGTTTAGAAGTGTATTTCCAAGCCCTAATGCATCAGACTGGAGACGCCTGGGCTTGTACCATAATTGGTGAAGGAGGCAATTGACACACTGGTGATGGCCATGCTGGATGGCTGAAACATCAGTGCATGAACTCACCATGAAACAGGTAGAAGAAAGAGTGCTGAGAGTACTGAAAAATATTTTAAATAAAGATAACTAGCTTTTTTTTTTTTTTTTTGCCTGAATGCCAGTATCAATCTGATGGCTCATGCAAATAGGAAGGAGGACTAAAGAATGTTTCAGTGAAAATAACCAAAAGGGTCATAATGATTTACAAAAACATTGTTTTTGAAGTAATTATCTTTCTTTTTTAGCTATTCCCAGTATTTCTCCATGCTTTCTCCTTTTTCTTTCTTCTTCAGTAGTCCTAGTGCTAGTCCTTCTGTAAACACATTTTATTGCATAAAGGTGTATTATGTGCACCATAATGACCGAAACTGTGAATAAACCCATCTCCTCAAATACCCGGTACTTTCCAGCAGTAATTTCCTGTTTTCCCATACCTGTGTGGTACCAGAACAAAACCCTCACAAACACAACACCATATGTCCTCTCTCAAATGGCAAGGACTGCAGAAAAGCACAGACCTGCCCAGCTTCCTTTCCTCAGTCTCCTGCTTTGATCTGCAGCCTGAGACACATCTCTGACCTCATACTCACTGCCGTGTTTCTAGGAGCTTGGGCAATCTAACTCAGTAGAAACATCTTCATTTTGGGTTAGCTTTGTCAATTAATTTCTTTAATTCTTTCAATGGTTCTTAGTCTTTAAAAACTTTGTTTCAAAAATCCACCTCTGTCTATTAAATTTTTTTACATGTTCACAATTTATTTCCTTGTATTTCTGTATTTCTGGCATATTTTCTTTTTTTCTTTGCTTCTTTACTGTCATTTTCTGAGAATGACTTGCTATTTATGTGTCTCTCGCCTTTTTTTTTTCCCCCCAACGGTTTCTGGCTGTTTTCTAACATTTTTTCTTAATCGCCATCTATGCCTGATATGCCACCTTCTCTGTTTTCCTTTCCACCTTTCTTAATGTTATTGCCAAAGCTTATCAGCAGTGATTTAATATGATCATTATCTGTAAATGTGGAAATGCTATGCATCATTTGCTTTATGAAATGCTCTAGGGCCTTGGGTTTACTACCAGTCCCTATGATACTATAGCAGAAATTCACTGATTCATTTGAAATATATTTATGATTAATTTTGTTCCAATTTTAATAATAATGGTTATATTTGGTAGTGTTGTAATTTGAGCAAAATAATTTTCCTTAACCAAGTTTCATGTCTTTAACTAAGATGAGAGACATAAAAAGGCACTTGGGATCCTCTGTCTGTAAATTCTCAGTAATGCGAAGCCAGTTCATTTTTGCATCATTAAGCAAGAAAGATGAGGTGTTGATTTCCCAGGTCAGCTGCTCTGCCTTTGTCCCTTTATTCCAATATTGTTAAAAAATCTTCAGCCATCTGTAAAGGAGGGAAGAGATTGAGGTGTTTCCAAGTGTGAAGGAATCCCAAGCTAGAGGAAAGTTATCTTTATGCCAGTGATCCGTCACTACTATTGCAGAAGGTGTTTTGGGCAAGGCAAAAAAGAGCCACACTGCATTCCTCCAGCCTTCAGCAAAAGAGCAACACCTGTGTGATATTCCCAACAGAACATTTTTTAGCAACCTTTACAATCAAAAGTGAACCAATCTGGCACTGAATCGTCTCTCTCACATTGCTTTTTCCCTTGACAATATCCAGGGAAATACTTGACCATTATGCTTGTTTTTAAAGAGGCCAGGTTCAGCCCTAGCTATTGGCATTTACAATATATAAATATTACTAATACAGTTATGTAATGGACTGAACATTATTCTGGTTAGTAGTCTTTGAGATATTTAGTTATTTTCTTGATATTTTCACCTGACAAGTTTCATACTTGATTGATTTTTGCATCAGAAAATACTCCTGTCTATTTTGGAAGTGAAAAAGATGTAGATATTAAGCTCCATGAAAAATAACAAATTCATCTAAGTAAATGTGACCCTACAGAACTATGGAAAATCCTGATTCTAGGGAGCCTGCTTCAGTAAAATATGTGATGTCATTTTACCTTGCATATGCTAACTCTTCTGAAAACACAGCACTGTAACAGCTACTGAGAAGAAATTAACTTACCCTAGCTGAAACCAGGGCAATAGTGTTGAAGCCTGGCATAGCATCTGAATCTACATTTTTCTCTGTATCTGGCCTCTAAATTACTGTAACTATAGGCTCTGTGATGTTGTAAAATAAAGATCAAAACCTACTACCATTTCATGTTAGAGACTGCAATATAGGTTAAAAATGTTCAGAAATATATGTATTCTTATAAAATGAGTGTTTTCCAAATGTTGTCAATTTTACTGGAGACAGTTGTAAAACCTTCTTTTTTCCCATAGGCTTCTGGTGCATGATCAACATTAGAGATGAGTCATAAAGAATGGGGATTGTGCAAAAATCAGGTACAGACAAAGTTCTCTTCTAGATCTGAGCACCTGAAACTGTTTATTGGTACAGTTAAATTTATTTTTAATGGATTTAAATGGCTAAGTTGCCAATTCAATGCTCACAGGAGTCAGAAAAACTACTCTGAAGCAGTACAGAGACATTGAAAAGAGAAGCTCTTTACTCAGCTCTTATTTCTTTGAAATGATACACTAATGTCTTACCAAAAATTGGCAGCAAGGTAAAAAAAAGAATAGGTTAAATCTACCGTGAAGGAAAAACCAAAACTCCCAAACAAAAGTGTGGATACAGGCAAATCCAGTTTTAAATTGTTCAACTTTGCCTTCAGATACTTTTCAGAAACATTTCCTCTCAAGACAGCAAATAATTTTGCAATTATATTGTTTTACTTGAAATGATGAAATCACCCTAAATGAACTCAGCTCAGCACCAGCACGGTGTTGTTGGGCCCGGTTAGGAATGCCTACAGGGAAGGAGGGAGGCTCTACCCACCTCCTCACTCTTGGGAATTTTGTTTGATATCTCAAGGGCTGCAAGCAAGTTGACACTTCCTTTAGCGTAAGCTTGATGAAAGAGATATTTTAGGGAGCTTATGCTACTCTCTAAAATACTTTCAGTAGGGCTGCTCCGTTATGAGTTTGGCCAAAACAAGCAGTGGCTTAAGAAGGAAAGCTTTGCTAGGAAAAAACCCCTTAGAACTTCTTCCATGAACTCTACTAGTAAATTTGGTTTTTAAAAAAACTCTTTCTAGTTAAAATTCTCTTTAAAATAAGGGGTAGAATATACAGCAACTAAGTAATCACATCTTTTCCTACAGGCAGAAAATTCAAATGTATTAGGCCTTATAGAAAGCAAATATGGTCATTAAAATGCACATCCAGTAATTTTTATATTATTTATTCCATTGCTACTAATAACTGTATTCCTACAAAGGCCATCTAGGAAGACAAATGATTGTATCAAGTAGGGTTTCTACAGAAAAGGGATACTGAGATGAAGACTTTCTGTTAATACAATTTATGGAGAGATAGGTTTTGCAGGTGTTCCATGTAATACATTTGGGTTTCCAAATCTTCACCTAATATTTTTTTCTTTCCATAGTGACTATGGTAGATTAGTCTTTATCCAAATATCCCTAAAAAGAACATTATGATTCACCTTGCCAAAACTGCATATGAATTTTGAAACAGAGAAAATGTTCATGTTTGCTGTATGAATTGGCACCCATTCTGTATCACTTCAAGAATGATTCCTGCACTACTAGGCTGAGAAAAGGATGAAGCTTAGTGTTAAAGGAAAATCCATTTATAAAATGTGATATTTATTTATTTTTTAATGCTTGTTAAGCAGAAATGACTCCTTTTATACTGAAATTAATTTTTTCATTCATACATGTCTACTAGTGCCAAAAAAAATTATTTATTTTGGCATTCCTTATCCTCTCTCTGTAGCTTGTGGAGGACAGCATAAGCCAAATTCAGGCATGGTACATATGACATAAGCAGCTCCCTGAAATCCAGTGTATTTGCCTGAGTGTAACATGATGAGCTGTACATGCAAAGTCTACAGATGATCAGGCTGATTGCAAGAAAGAAACAATCTGAAGAAAAGGCTTCTATTAATTTTACAGCAAATCCTTCTGGCTTTTGAGATACTAAATAATCTTGTCCCTTCATCAATGTTTAGCTGTATACTGGCTCATGTTGCTCAGAGTGTGGTCAGCTTGGTCCCCTGATAGCAAGGGCTCCGAACTATGGGAATGATGGCAAGTTCAGCCAGAAGGAAGAGTGAAGATCATGCCTCCTGTTAGTAGGGTGTGCACCATCCAGAATTGGCACAATAGACTGTGGATTTGTCTCATGATAAAAGGAAATGGGTTTGATGAGAACCATGGATTGTCTGAGAGATGTTTCTATGGCAGACCTTGTATGTATTACTTCACATCAGCAGTGGGATTCATAGGATCAAATACAGCATTTCTAATGTCTTTCACACAGTGAAGTCACACCAAGATTGTGCAAATAAGCCTAAGAAGCTGCGTAGCAGATACTTGGTACCTATTATTAATATCATTACTATTATTATTATTTACTACTATTATAGTATCCCCCTAGGGAGTGACAAAATAGAACTGGCAGATTAGTTGTTTGTTTGTTTGTTTGTTTGTTTGTTTGTTTGTTTGTTTTTAAATGACATGAAATAGAGCTGTCACATCAAATAATCAAAAACTCACCAACAAAAAAATGTTTCTAAGAATAAAGGACTCTGGGAAATTAAGTAATTTTTATAAAACTTCCTGTTTATTCTTCCACATTAATTCTTCTGACTTGGACTGAAAATTCATGGTACGTTTTGGATGTTTACTATGCTTGACATCACTCGTAATATTACTGGTATTTTATACTTCACTCAGTTCCACTGTTCCACCAGATTCAGTTTTTTATTGCTTTCCTCTCGGTCCTTTTCACTTGTGAAAAATACGTGTTCATGTATAAGCCATTATATTGTTTGATTTTCTAAGTGTATGCATGGGGAAGAATGATTTCTCCCTCTCAATGTGTTTACTTCTGAAAAGAACAACTTACTAAAGAAAGCAATAATTTGGGGAAAATGATGCTAGCTGGAAACAATTTTACGCTAGTGAAAACAGAATAAAGATAAGTCTCTAATTAAGTTCAGGTCCTACTTTCATTTAAGGCTAAGTATCAATTATTAATAGTAGGATCCTTTTAACATTACCTTGAAACAATATTGAATTGTGCAAATATATAAAGATCTTCATTTAGGTTTGTAAAATCCTGAGGTTATAACTTCCCTCTTTTGCTTTTGTCAATTAGGATATCTTTAGTAAAATCAGAAACGCATCCTACTCTGAGTACTCTAAGTTCATATTCCTTCAGCCAAGATACATTGTATGAGTCACTGGCTACTTGGGTTAAATGCACCATGTCCATTTTAGATCAGACATTTCTCAACCCCATATTAACTGTCAAAATAATTTGGAAAGCCAGTTACCAGTAATGGTGTGTTTGGCAGCTAACAACAATTGCATAATCAGCTTTCATTTTCCATTGTCCAGTGTTCTAATAGAAAAGGCATTACATAACTTAGGATGTGGGATTTTTTTCCTTATACTATTTTCAAATTGTTATTTAGTGCCCTATAGCAAATGTAATAAATAACAATGTTCTCAGGTATTCACTTGAATGCAGTCAGTAAAAACACATGCTTATAAACCGTCTCCCAATTTGTGTCAGAATCTTAATTTTTAACAAGTCACACATGATCAAGTAGCACTACAGACAGGGTTAAATAGTTCTATGGAATAAGAGGACTTCTCTGGCAGCTTTGTGCCTAGCCTGTTTTTCAGTCAAGAGATATGGGTTGTCTCCCAAGGTTGTTACTAGTGTTCATAAACATAACCAACATAAACATGGTAGATGGGAATATTCAAGAACTCTGAAATCTAACTGACGTTCACAGAACAACCAACAGAGGAACATACAGAGGCAGAAAAGCATGAAAGAATTCTTTGCATGTGATTTGCAGGCACTTTTAAAATGTATTCTTTGTGAAATTTCTGTTTTACTCTTCTATTTAACCCATGCATAGCTTTTATATTTCTGCTTGTTCTTTCCATTTCCATGGCAGTGCTATTTTGTGTCTCATGTTTACATTTCAAACATCTTAAATTTTGGTTACCCTTCTTTAAATTAATTTAGCCACTTTCAGTTAGATTTCTCGTTCCATATTTGCACACTGAGATCTGTCTCTCCTGAGGAAACAACAAACCTGTGTTAACACTGAAACCACTGTAAAGACAACATATTTTTAAAAATATTTTACAAGCAAGCCCAAACTTGTATGTACTTCAACCTCTAAGACACAATATACAGCAGAAATGCTCTTGTTAGTTTAAAAACTAATATAAAAAAAGATACAATACACTCATGCAACCAATACTGATTTGATTTAATATGGACAAGAAACTGGGAGACAATAGTGGATTTGATGATAAGGTATACTATTCTAGAGGAAGGTTAGGAATGGATTTTAATTTAACTTTGTCATTCATTACCTTAGGAAAAAATGAAAGTTGATTATTGTCATGGTTTAGCTTGGCCCAGGTTTTTCTAGTGGGGGGGGGGGGAG
>VZRN01006449.1:277814-367022 GCA_013397935.1 Dasyornis broadbenti
GGCTCAGAGGTCTGTACCCCGTGGAAGATGGACCCCACGCTGTAGCAGTTTTGGGGAGACTGCTTGCCTGTGTGGGGACCAGCGTCACTGTAGCAGTGTCGAGTGGGCTGCCCACAGTGACACCCATGGCTACGCAGAGGAAAAGAGCCTCTCCCCCAGGCAGGGGAAGAAGATCTGGGTGATGAACTGACCTACCTCCCGCCCCATGCCTTGTTCCCTTGTGCAGCTGCTGGGAAGGAGGGAGGGGGGTGAGCGGATAAATGGTGGCCTTGAAGGGTTTATTTTACTTCTCATTTACTCCTCTGACTCTGTTAGTAATAAATTAGATCACTTTGCAACCTAAGTTAGTCCTGTTTTGCTTATTTGAGTGCGTCTTCTCCCGGGTTTCCTTACCTCAACTCATGAGCCCTAGGTGTGGGTGTGTTAATTTGGGGGTACCTGGCATTTGGCCAGGCTGGAACCACAATATATATATCTACCTGTAGATATTATCAGTAAGAAAGTGACTTACATCCTAAATGCACGAGGAACTGAATTGCTTTGAGTATAAAAATACATCAGTATCTTTACATCAGTAAAGATAACAAAAGCAAATTAATTTCTATTAAAAAATGAATAATTCTGACCTCATACATTAAGAAAACATGTTCAGCTTAGAGACTGAATATTTTTAGAATGGATTCTTAGATGATTTAACAAATACGGAGTACAGACCAAGTGGAGAAAGATAATTTGGGGTTTTTAACAGGTCAAAATAAAGATGGAGAAGAGATGTTACTTTTTGTAAGCATAATCAGAGCAAACACTGAGGAACGGGGAAGGTAAAGGGATTTTGATGGGTTTATCAGTGTAATTTACATAGTTGGTATTCCAGAAACACTAAAATGTTGTTGCAAGCTGGAATCAAAGCCATGTTAACAATCAAAATTTACATTAGAACAGGTTCACATCACTTGTACTCCAATTTCCTGTCCAATTTCTCTTCACTCTTTAACATCAAGCATCAAAAGTTCATTTTGTTCTTTTGCAAGAGGAAGATGTCCAAAAGTCAACTTCCAACCTGGAGTGCTTTTCAAGGATTACAAGAAGTAAAGACTAGTAAATCTATTATGTGATAAAAGCTTTTCTGCATACCCACCAAGGAGCACAGAAAGGCTGTGGCAGGAACAGAAGCCCAAATATTACCTTAGTGTGCTGCTCCCAGGCTCATCACAGGAGCCATGAGGCAGAGTTAGAGGAAACACCAAAACTGGGACTCAGAGGAGAGGACACCCTGCCTGGAGAGACCCTCCAGAGTTATCTCAGGATAACCTCAGCCCCAGTGTCCAAGTGGGACATGGATTAGCTCCCATAGGATAGCAACAGAGCACCTTTTGGACAGAACAGTTGCTGTGGTGTGGTACACACCACGCGGTGCAGGGGAACAGCGCCCTGGATAGCACAGGACTGTGGGATGTTTAGGGGATGAAAGATGTCCTTTACAGTGATCTATAGATGCAGTTACATTTATTTGTCCTTTCATGGTGTAGCAAGTATGGTTCACAACAATAAAATAGTGGAATCTATAAGTAAGAAAGAAAGCCAGGCTATTTTGAAAGAAACGCTGATTCAGCCACTTATCAGTTCCTGGGGAAAATGAGTGTAATGCGTGAGGTGAAGATGGGTCAAAAAAGCCTGCTCACAGTTGTGAGAGATGTCAACACTGGGGATGATAGGCTGGGAAAACATTCATTTGGTGAAGGTTACTAGTGAAAACAAAAAGTCAGTGGAATTAGGTCTGAGTCATTTTAGTAAGAAACAAACTGTTCATGAAAATGTTTTTCTCTGGATGCTTTTTTTTTAATCCCAAAAGGTATAGTGAGAAATCTTTCCAGATCCTGAAAATAATTGTCTTGAAACCAAATTCTTGCCTTGTACTGACATAAATGTCCACCATGTGGAGTACAAAGTTGAAATCAATTTTCTTTAAATAGCATAGTAGTTCAGCTGAAAAATGAAAAAAGGTAAAATTTTGACTAGTGGTGCCAAGCAGTAGTTGTTACAGAATTATGTTTATATTTCCTGGTTTATGCACTTTCTATATTTTCTTTAGGTGTTTCTTGATTTTACTGTCTTTGGCAAAGGGTAAGATTTACAATTGATGTATATGTAAACTTGCTGGAACAGAATGCAAGTGTTGTAAACTTGATGAGACAATATCTTGTCTCATTTATGAAAGGAAAAGACACAAACAGCTAATAGAGCTATTTTGCCTTGATGTGTCAGATTTCTATGAAAGTTAGCAAGAAAATATTATAACCTATTTCTCTTATGAATAGTGTTGTTCTTTGATGGTTGACAAAAGCAAAATATGATCCCTTGAAAGTGCAATAACATGTACCAAAGGAAAATCAGGTTCATTTGCATACTGTGTTATGGAGCTCTTAATGAAATTTTATTTCAGAATCTTTATAATGTTGAATGATTGTTTTTAAAAAAGAGAAAAAAACCAAACCAAAACACCTGAGAAACAAAGCATGCTTTCACTTAAAGATAATTTTTTAAGGAGTTTGGAGTCAGTGAAATACACTGAGTTTTATAACTCTTCCTTTCCTTTCCATTTTTATATTGATTTCCATTTTCCCTAACCATTGATGCATACTGTGATATTTCTGTAAAATTACATCAACTGGAACCTGGTGATTATTTTGGTGGGATATCATGAGGTATAAATGAAGGACAAGCACAAAAATGAATTTAAAATATTTATTGTTTTCAGTATTCATTATATCTGTAAATATAATCTATATAAATATAAAACCTTCAGTATAATTTCACTCTTCATTGCTCGTAAACATCAGGTAAGTCTTTGTGGAAGCAGATCCATTCTGCTACTTGCTTTTCTTTATTCCATCAAAGTCCATTTTGTTAACTCTTTCATTCCCCTCTCTTTCCAGTAGATCATGCAGTTCAATGATTCCACAATAGCCCTATGCTCACCTTGTTGCTGCAGTCTACATTTTCATCTGTTGCAGAATTCTTGAAGATATTAAATTTTGTAAATTTTGCTACTGCTGTTAACCTAGTTAGCCTACTTCTGATACAAACATGACTGCAATATGTTTAGTCTTGGAGATCAAAAAAAACCTAGGACACGTAACCCTGAAATTATGAGGCTTTTCAAATGAAATCTATTTTGGATTACATAATTAAAAAAGAAAAATCTTTGGCTACTGAGCCTTTCAGACAGTGCATGAACATGATGTTCAGATTCTCTTTGAAATCCCAGGCTTAGAAGTGCAAAGATCTCATCATGGCATAAAGACCCCCTACACTCAAGAGTCTTTAGTGATCATAAATACCATGAAAGTCTTGATTAACTTGCTAGTGCTTATGATGCTTATGAGAAACACTATCTAACCACAGTAATATACATTTTAGTGTACATAAAACTCTTGGCATTGTACAGGATAAGAGCAGTGAAAGAAGAAAGGGCTTAGCAGAACTGCAGCAGGTTGTCAGGGCTCCCAGAGCTTTTGGGAGCCATCCAAATGTGGGCAGTATGCTGTAAAATGACAGATTCAGGAGGAGGCATTGCAGCATGCTGCTGTGTTACACAGAGTCAGCAGGAATGAATGATTATAGGGAAGGATATACTGATGAAGGATCAAAGGGAGAGAGCAATCAACTTCAAAAGATTATTTTAGAAAATGTTTGCGTAATTTAATAACTGAATGTTGATATCTATTCAAACTAAATTAAAGAGTGGAACTTTCTGTAGTCAGCCCATCACAAGCTTGATTCCCTTTCTATGCTATTATAGGTGTCTTCATGTCAACATGCGGTGTTGCAAATAAACTGATGGGAATAAACAGAATTCCTACTTTTAAGGTAACAATCCTTGATGATAACTGATGTAGGTAAGCATAGATTTTGAAATACAGCCTATCAAAAGAATTTTTCTCAAAATTAATTTTCAAATTTTGCAGGAAGCATCTTTCAATAGGTTAAATAGAAACTAGATTTTATGTACAATGCTTTCTTGTTCTAAAAGGTGGTGACCAAAAATAGATCTTCAATTGCCTACCTTTTCCTGAGTGCATAACCATCTTTTGTATGTGTATTTTCCCCTGTAGCTCATTCCATGTAAGGAATAGCCGAAACCCTAACACTCAAAACTTTATTTTCATGCTTTATTACTGGACACTTCTTTTTGCTGCTGAGAGACAGTTGGAATAATGCCTGAGCCTCTATCACTGTGGAAACTTCTTAGCCAATTTGTTTAGTGACAAAAGTCTCTTTTCTTCCCCACAAAGCATTATGGGACACTTTCAATTTCATGTTGACTGCTCTCTATTTCTTTGCCTGTCCTTCAGTTTCTTTTATACCCCATTGTTTTTTGTGAGGTGAGAAGTCTTTCTTCTGATGTTCTCTCTTACCACAAATATTCAGTCTTCCAGTTATTTTCCTAGGCCTGATGGATGCAGCATTAAGACCGATGGACTTGGAAAATGTTGAAGGTCACTGAAGAGAACTGACTGCAGCTCTGGAGTGTTCATTGTTTGGATGAGAAAGTGAGGACTTGGATGCTTCACTCCAGCTCCCAGTGCACACAGATGTCTTCCTGGATATCCCAAGGATGCCTGGCTCCTAACATGAGCTGTAAAGTGAGAGTGCCAACTCATGCCTGGGACAGTGAAGTGCCATTTGGAATTAGAGCCTTTGGAGTAAGGGGTATGAAAGACCAGCCAAATGGTGTAAGTTCTGAAAGTGCAACAATCTGAAAGATTCTTGCTCCACTTGCTGTCCCACATGAGGTACACAACTAAAATGGCATATGTAGCCATACAATAGAGTTGCAACATAGCTCCTGCTGCTTTCCTCTTTCCTACATTTTTTTTTTTCACCTTTTCAGCTATACATCTCCTTCTATTCCAAACCACAACCCTGTTTTCAGGTTTCTCTGTCCCATGCAAAAAAATGTCTCAGATATGCATACTATGGTGCTTGATCCCTGAATATGTTCTTATAAGTATAACTGAACCTTGTGTTTTACATGAAAACATATCTGTACTATGCAAGAATGATTTTTTGTGTATTGCACATTATTTATAGCAACAAGATTGGTATGTGTATGGTTTCTTTTATTTCTTTTTAGTTAGGTTTTTTTTTTTTTTCTGTGAAAGCAGCAAAAGATACACTTCAGGAGAACAGTAAATCTCTGTGGCTGTCCTGAGCCCTGAATGTATTTATTTTGCCTACAGGGAACAGCAATAGCAACATCCAAGCCACTAGGAATTGGACCTGAGTACAAATACATTAAATGGCCATGATACTTTCATAATGTAATTTAAACTCCCTGGGGAATGCAAATATGTCCTTTTTATTTTTTAAATTTCAACAAAGGAAGGCTGTATATATGACAGAGTTATTTTCATTTGAGGAGTGATAAGATGCCATTAATAATCAGCTTGTGAAAACACAGGCAAACGATTTGCAGAGAGCCTGGGGTGAGGGTCTGCAGTATGATATATATCTTCAGCCTGGTCTGAAGGAAAACTGCACAAAGCATTCTGACAATAATTTTTTTTTTTTTTTTTTTTTTTTTTTGAAAGAAAGAGAAAATACTCTATACTGAACACGTCAATTGTGGCATGGATGCTGAATGGATTATGCCTGTTCATGCCTTCTTTCTTGAGAGCTGAAATATTGCCAGAGGCTTCTGTGTAAGGAATGGCTCAGCAGGCCAGGGTAGCAGCACAGCAGGAGTCCAGCCAACAGAGAGGATGTTAAAGCAATGTGTCGAATCTGGCTAATTTAAATGACTGTAAAAGGCTATGGCCATTGAGGATGATTAGAAGCAAAGCTGATTTGCAGGAATACCAGAAAACTCAGAGATGACTGGTGGACGCTGGTGAGGGGGACAAACCATCTGCAACAACTTTGAGCAAGAATAGCAAATAGTTTATCAGCCACATAGTGAGGCTGTCCCCTCCCTGAAGCCTCAAATGGGGCAGGCTGATGATGTCCTCCAAAACTTGGCCTCTTCCCTTCCTTGGGACAGCCAGTGAGTGAGCTGGAAGGGGAAAAGGGAGGAGCAAACAGCTGCCCAGCCATGAAGTATTCAGTGAGGGACTTGCCTTAAACAAATACCAAATATCTTTGTTGAGGTTGGTGGTGATTTGCCACATGTTTATTTTTACTTTATGTTTTTAATTAATTTCTGCCCTCTATAGACCAAATGAATTCTTATTTAAGTCCATCCATTGAACTCCCTGCCTCACTGAGCATCAAGATGATTTAATTTCCTCAGTCTTTGACTGAAAGTTCAAGCCAATGACACTTTTAGCAAGGACTTCTTGAGATACGAAGACTATCAAAGGTGAATGGAAAGAGAAAAAGCAGAGTAATGATTTTAGATGTGAGTGCTGCTCAGACTGTGGGAGTAAGGCAGCTTTGGAGGCTCTTGCTTGGGTCATGGTGACCATGAATTGGTAATTCACAGGTATAGATTTGGGTAGATGTGTGCAGGACTAGGAGATTTGGGAGGTGGACCCAGTGTGATTATATTTAATGTATTTCCTGAATGAGCAATGTTTGGTTTCTGGTGACTGATGACACTTTTGTCTAGAATGTTTCTGCCTGTTCTCAGTTACATTTCGGACAGAAGGGATACTCATTCCCCCATAGGAGTGTGGGAACAGCAAGCATGCTAAACAGTTGTATGGCATACACTACCATGAAATCCATGCGCATTCTACTCAGTACACATTGATGCTCTCAGACATTTTTCTGCTTTATTCCAGAAAGATTGGTTTCCCACTGAGAGGATATGGAAAATCACTTATATTGGATTGCTGTGGTCCTAACTTGACCTAAATTTCAATACAGACTGGATCGGGTTTGAAGGAACCTTAGAGAGCATTTAGTTCCAACCCCCTGCCATGGGCAGGAACACTTTCCACTAGATCAAGTTGCTCCAAGCCCTGTCCAACCTGACATCGAATACTTCCAGGAATAAGGCAGCTGCAGCTTCCCTGGGCAATCTGTTCCAGTGCCTGACCACCCTCACAGGGAAGAATTTCTTTCTTAATATCCATCAACCTTGCCTTCTGTCCATGCCATTCCCCCTTGTCCTGTCACTCTGGACACTGGTCTCTTAGGCACTGGAAAGGGCTCTACAGTCTCCCCAGAGCCTACTCCAAGCTCTACAACCCCAACTCTCTCAGTCTGTCTCCATAGCAGAACTGCTCCAGCCCTCAGAGCATCTTCATGCTCTCCTCTGAACTCACTCCAGCATGAAAGTTTTGAAGTCATACCCTGGTACCGCGCCATGTTTTCCAAAGTACGACGATTCAGACACCCACACTGACTCGATGGATGTTTTCATGTGGCACAATGAGGATGGTGTGAAAACTTGTCCATACCACCCTGTATTCCAACCTGTGTTCTGATCATCTACTGCCTTCTCACTGAGACCACATAAAAGTTGCTTATAGGAAGAGAAACTTTCAGTAATAAAAAGAATAAGTTAATGTGTTTTTCTGCTTAGGTCACATGCAGAAATTGCTTCAATGATCTCATCACAGTCCCAAGTGGACATTTATCTCTATTAGAAACAATCTCAGTTTGACATGTTTTGAAAATTATGTGAAGACCACAACTGAGGCTAGAGCAGGAGGCATTTAACAAATGAGATGTTGTTTTGATTAAAATTTATGATGGAAGAATATTCTATAAAATACAGATCTTCCAAAGAAAGACAGAAAGAACTTACAATAAGTTAAACTCATTGCTTCTACTTGTCACATATAAATATGTTTAATTTAAATAGAGGTGATTCATACCCCCTCCTGGGTTAAATTAATGAAGATCTTTTGCTTTAGATCAATTTAGCATAATAGACTTCAGTTAAGCTGGGCTAACAGTTCACTAGCTGACTGGGTGGGCGTTTATATGAATCCCTCATTCAAAAATTAAAACCTTCGTAGTAAAATAAGCAAAATATATTAACATTAGTACCATTCTTCATTACAGACCCAGTTCTGGGCAATCTGAGTCTGTGGGACTGTTGCCAATATTTTCAGTGCATCCAACATTAAATCCTCTGAGGGAAGTGATCAATAAATTCTCTAGCTGAAATCCCTGTGCATGGAAGTGAGGCGTGGGATCGAGTGCTGCTGCAACAAAAGCCTGCCTAGGAAGTGGCTTTACAGATTGAGCTTCTTCATTCACTCTTTTTCTACTGTCTTCCAACATACTGTATGCAACAAAGATGTTAGTCCTGGAAGACAGTCCTGAGATTTTAGTTTTGAATAGTAAAGTAAAACCAAGACAATTTAATATGAAATTTTAGTCTTAGGTGCTTCTTCGGCATTGTGCCCAAGCCAAATTCAAACCTTGAGAGTGGGTACACAGTATTTATAACGCCATGGAATTTGTGGAAGCATGTATATATACACCCCCCTTCTTACTGTGGGCATAACTTAAACCCTTGCATATGTTTTCCTGTCCAGCCCAAGAGAGAGAGTCATGACAAGAATCGCTGTCAATGCATGTTATTTTGAAACATGTCTTATGAAGGAGCTATCAGCAGTAAGTGCCTCCATTGATCACATTAGATTCAGCACTACACTGGAAAATGTAAAAAAAAAAAAAAAAATTAATGTTTGAGTTAATTTTTTTACAGTTCCCTTCTTAACATAACACAACACCATAAAAATATTCTAAACCTGGAAGCTAACCTTTTAACATTGCAGAAAATAAGGAAAGAGCAGGGAGATGACATAGTAGTATTGACATAAGAATAGACACTTTCTGCTTTATTATTAGTGATCTCAGTTTTTATTATCTGAGAAATAGGGCTGGAGAGAGTTAGCTTTGACATTTTGAACATAAACATTAGAAACTAAGGTATACCATGAAAGTATGTATACATTAGAGAACTTGGAGATAAATATTTCTGAGACTAGTTAGAGAAAAAATTGTTCTTAAAAGAAGACATCTCAAATATTTAGTATTTGTCTTCATTAAGGTATTGGGATGCTGACTATGCTAACAAGTTATCAGTATTTATTTGCTACAATATTTAATTTTTTTTTAAGAATATGGAGCTTCTTTCTTGGTTTTTCAGTTTAACAATATGATATTTCTAAAAGTGACTTTTATTACACTTGTATGACCATATAGAGAGATGATCCTAATTAAATCAGAAGTTCTTAATTGGTTCTTTATCTTACCATCTATAAGGAGACCTATGTTAAACTGTTAATCATTGAGTCTTATAACACATTATTTCCAATAACAAAATGTCATCTTTTTTTACATTCAGATTCAACAAGAACTTTTTCTGCAAGCTAAACCCTGAATTGTCATTGTGGTTGTTGATACATTTGTTTGTACAGAAGGATGTTTTTGTTTTGGCTGCACAGGATATTCCTTTTCTGTTTCAAACAGCAAACTCTTACTGCACTCACTTTCATACAGAGCTGAATTCCAGTGCCAGTGGAATAATTAAAATGCAACTACTACCTAGGTCTGCAGCATGCACAATACCCCTTCTCTATCCTGATTAAGTCTCTTTCCACACCATCTAGCACCTCGAAAGTGCTCTGGGGCCAGAGAAATAGCAACATAGGATTGTATGTTATCATCATCTTGAGGACACATTTCTAAATTAGTGTGAGAGAATATAGATTCAAATAAAACTATCTTTTTCATACTGAGTAGAGAAGGAATTTAAGCATGACTAAAAAAGGGCAGAGATTCATTTATGGTTTCAGAAATCAAAAGATCGGCTACCTTAAATACTGCAGCATGAAACCAATTATCAAAATTTGAAAAGAGTGATTGCTCTTGTGTGCTTTTATAACAGCTCACAGACGCATGAAGCATTTCTCTTCACTCATGTTACAAGCATACAATTTGGTAATCATTATATGCAAGCCTCAGAGGCTGATTATCACATTTCCGTAGAAGTTAATGTCTTCTGCAGAAGGCAAACTGTTAAAGTCAATTACTCAGTATACCTAGAAACTGTATTTTCATTCAAAGATCTTGGGGCAAAGTTCGACACTTCTTACCACTAAACTAATCTGAGCTGCAAAGAAACCTTTCCACTGTTGAGCAAATGATGACAGCATAGTGTTACTCTTTAGTCTGTACACTACAGTATTACACTGTAGTCACAAATCGTCAAAACAGACTTGAAAGAGCATTTTATGCCACTTCTGGAGTTGAACAGAAATTCGCAAATGAAACTGTACATCTCAAAACACAAATTGAGAGAAAACAGAACTTTTGCTATGCTGCATCTTTTTAGATGGCAAAACCAGCTACAGCTGCAATACTTGTCACCAGACAGAATAACTGGTCAAAAGATCCATCTGAAAAAAGACACAGCGTGGGAGATTGAAGGGCTAGGTACAGGTTTTTGGTCATTTAATACAGTAGAATGATATAATTGTGAAAAGAAAAAACAAAAAAAAACCCAACCAAACAAAAAACCTTGACCCAAAGCAGACAAAGCAGAGCCTTGTCATGAGCTGTGTATGGTTTTAGGCAGGGCCCTACCCGCTGTGTAATCAGGTCATGAATAATGTGACTCCTTTCATCTTGTAAACTTGGTTTCCTTCAGACAGGAAAAGAAAAAAATACCAGACACGGGATTTTTTTCACCAAATGAAATTCTTATTTCCTGAATAATTCTGGTGTTTCGCTGAATAATCTAATCACACTTTGGGAGATCATAGAGATCAGAAAAATCACAGAATTATTGCCTGGAAATTCACCTCGTCTACTTATTGCCTCTTACAGAGTTAGTTTTGTCCTTGTTAGTCCTGTCAGGTGTTGGAAATGGTCCTAAATATTTCTGATGTTGCAGAGTCCACAGCATGCCCAGGTTTTTTTTCTACACTTTCAACTCCCTTTTTCCTGTTGCTGCAGAAGACCATTTCTTCTTAAACTGTTAGTAATAAAGAAGCATCTTTAGAGAAATCAGGTTATTTATTTCACTTTATTATTCCTGACATAAAAAGACAAACCATTAAACTTTCTCTGCCAATTAAATCCTGGTTTGGGTTATACATTCGGACTTTCTACTTCTGAAGTTTATTCCCTGTGTCTCTTGCACTGGAATAAAGGCATTTCTGATTCGCAGCTGATGCACCATCACAGTTTCTCTTTTGATCCTTTTGTACAAAACATTGTCCCACTACCTTTTAAGCTCTTCTCCTGTTTATCCTTACCTGGAGGAATTTGTTCCCTCTGCCCTCAATCGTAATGTAAAACATTACTCATTGCATTCACAACTGTGCAAGAATACTCTTCTTTGTCTTTTTTCTAGGGGAGCCCATCCTCCCTCAGTAGCAAGAGAATATCATCCTGTGAGCAAGGAAAGCAAAACCCTGCTGCTGACATTACTGACATGGCCGTGTTTACCCTCAGGCTTTGCTTGTCCCTGTGTGAACCCTGGTTTTTTTTACCCTTTTTGTTTTTCCCAGGAGAGCTGATGAGAGTAATGCTGGCTGCTGCTAGAGCACTGTAGTCACTTATGTCTGCTTAGCTTCAATCTGGCCTGTGTGTTGATCTGTGTATGAAGGAGAATGTGTACCAGGAGCCCAGATGTATCCCCTCTGGCTGTCAATAACATTTTGGATAGCTGATATCAGAGCTGGGAGGCAGATGGGTCTCCCCACTGCCAGCAGGGGGAAATCACCAACTGCTTTCATATTTTGGCATCTTCTTGAGAATGCCAAAGTAAGTAGTGAGGCTGGTAGTGAGTCTCCCAGTATTTCACGTTTCTGACTTTTCTTTCTCTGCTATTCATCTTCCTGTGCTACCCTCCCTTGCTGCATATTTTTTTTTCTGGCAGAATTAGAAAGGAATAGAAGCCCTACTCTGAAGAGACAAAGTAGTCATTTCTAGGTGGTGTCACAGCAGTTTTGCCTAAATTTTGATTTTATGGCTGACTTTCAGATAGTGTTCTAGCTCAAAATGGAGTCTAAATCTCCTTGCAAGTAAACCTGACTCCTGTTGTTGGTTTCTGCTTTGGGTAAAGCATGAATTAAGTACTTGGTTCTTACCCTGTATTCGCAGACCATGTACTATTTCCATGTTACAGAGTGTTCTGCTGGGAAAATATAAATATTAAATAAATCATAAATACCTCTTGATGATCATACATAGTCTAAGCTGTTATTAATGAAACGTTGCGACTTCAAATTTAAGAGGAAACAAAAGAAAGGATAAGTGCCAGCTTGTGTAGATTTTTTACTATTTTTCTCTTACTGATTTTTTCGTGTTGAATATATCTTGATGGCATTCTTAGACATTGAAGCAATATTGATTTACTGCAATAGTGCTACCCAGGAGATGAAACTATTTAAACAGCACTGAGAATGAAAGGAGGACATTTATGTGAGCATACATGAAAATATTGCTGCATATGTGCAATAGTCCATTCTTTGTCTATCATGAGTGTTCGCATAGTTATGAAGTTATTCATAAGAATATGATTTTTTCACACATAGTTATAAATTGTCTTAATTTTTTTCTCAGAAATAATTTTTACAAATTCCTGGTTTTTGAAGTGTTCTTAGCTATTAATTCGAAAAGCCGAAGGAGTAATATATGACTGATTAGTCATACTTCACTAGAAATCAATCACATGCAACTGAATTGATTTTATGAGTTAAGAAACCTGAAAGCTGAAATGAGTTTGCAGCAAGCATTATTTTAAACACTCACAATATATGACATATGATCACTAGCAAGAAAAGATTTGCTGAAACAAAATCACAAAGCTGATTTCTTTTTGCCTGATGTAGTCATTATTAATAATAATTGTATTTTGTATTTTACCATGTTGCATTTTTGCTATTAAGAAGGGATTTGAGATTAGTAGTTCTAATCTCTTTTAATTTTTCTTTTTTTATAATGTTTTTCAGCATTGATGTAAGAATGTTTACAAGATAAACACCCAGTAAAAAACAACCCAAACAATTTCATGACTATATATTTCAAATCTTAATTAAGCAAAACCAGACAGTTGAAGGGAGAAATCAATTTTTTCTTATGATCCTGAGAATGCTACTTGAGAATACATGACTCTGGTAAACCTACTTAACTGCTGTGGTAGTATTTTCACACTGGAAGATTATAGTTTTGTTTGTTGAAAGAATATGCATTTCAGAACAGCACAGAAAGGGTAAAACAAATTGCAGAAAACATTTTTTTCATTATATTCAGATTTCTCTGTTGTCTTGGAGATCCAGGCTCATACCAAGAGTTCATACAAAAGTAAGTGGGGGGTCACCCTTTTCAGCTGTTCGCCTTGTGTGGAAAAAAAGAGTTGCTATGCCATGCAGTAAAATTTCTCTGGGTCATTTATATAAACCACGTGCTGGGATTTCTCAAACACTAAAGACTGGCATGCAAAATATTAAAGCTCTGGAGGCAATCAGATAGGATTCAGGGACTCTGTTATTACAATGCCTATACAGCTAATGTTTCTAAATTCATATCTTTGGAGCAAGCTTTTAGACAAATTCTTAAATGGACCTACAAAAATAAGTTAGTTTAAGGCTATCAAGCCCATATTTGTGCTTAAATATAAGTACCTTTTAAAATGTTTTCCTGTCACTGAATAGTGAGTTATTCAGTTCAAGAATTAAAACTCAAGGTGTTTGGACTGATCAGCTCCCCACTCTAAGCCACACTCCAGAGACATGTCCCTGCCACCAGGTTCAACAGGGACACAAGTCACACCACAGCCTGGCAGCCCAGGCTCGCACAATATACAAAATAAAGATGGGCCTTGCTCTCTCTGCACTGATCAGAAGGGTCTACTCAGAAAACAGAGACAAGCACACCTATGTGGGGGCTGGTTTGAAAATTTCATTCACTTGGCATTATTGTTTGAATTGTCTGGGAATGTTTCGCAATAAACCACAGATGTGAGTTCCTTCCCAATGTTAAAAAACGTCACAGTCCTTAACTAAAATATTTTGTTCCAGAACTACTGCTTTCTGATTCAGAGGAAACAAAAAAGAACAAGCAGGTATTTAATGTCCTATATGACTGTGACATCACAGGACAAATGGTGGTATAAGGCAGAATGATCAATATTTGTCTTCAATCAATTTCACTTCAGTTTCACATCTTGTTGAGCACTGACAAAAAAACCAGCCAGTACAGCTATTCTCAAATGTTAGTTTAAATGAGTCACTCATATTGTTTGCTTAGCAGGTCAGCTAATTGTTCAGTTTATCAACATATTTCTTTGAAGCAGCAATGAATATAAATAATTTTTGAGGAAATGCAAGGGGATAATCTCCAGTGTCAATGTCATGTGCTTCATACAGCTTGCAGGGCTCTTGCGTTGCTTTCTGGCAGTGACTAAATCCATGTGTTTCAGATGGACTGCTATTTGCAATGATTTTGACAATTGGGAATAAATACCAGGAGCAAATATTTTTTTGGCACCGTACAGTTGTGATTTAAGCAAAGATTGTCATGATTTTCTTACATTCTTGTGGTTTTCATCCTTTGAGTTCAACATGATCTGAGCTTCCCTGCCAAGACAAAAAAAAAACCAAAAAAAACCCAAAAAAAGACAGGGTAGGGCAGGGAAGTGAACTTACTTTTGTAAGCCTAAAATTTAGTAATGAAATATAAGATAAAATACACCTTACCTTTTCACCAGAAGATACAATAATGAAACTTATATATTTTATAGCTCTTTAAAAGGAAGCTGAGAGTTGCTGAAACCCTGGAGTAGAGGTCATTATAACTCCTTGTGCTAGTGGGAATGCAGGAATGATGCTGTGGCCAGCCCTGTGGCTCAGAGCAGCTGAGCAGAAAGCTACTGAAATTGCTGATGACTGCAGGCATCTGTCACAAAAGACATGGCCCACATGGACATCTGAGCTTCTACAGATTCAGCATTTTGAGCTAAAGTTGCATTGTGGGAGATACTGGATCTCCCACAATGGGGCCATGATAGTCTGGGTGCTGGTGAGGCATATGGTGATGGATTGCTGAGGCTGATGAAGACTTGCAGGAAGATTCAAAGCAATCTTCAGTTGCAGGATGGCAGCTGAACAGGAAACTTTGGGGCAGAAGACAGAAAACACCTGATGTGGTACCTGGGATAGCAAGGAGGAACTGCACTCCCTCAGTGTCATTGCTGGTGTCTGGAGCAGCAGATGAACAACAGTGCATCCCTGAGGCTGTCATCCCCCAAATGAGCAGGTCAGGCAGTTTGGTGATCATAAGATTTATCTCCTCTGCTGTTCCTTTTCCATCTCTTCTTAAAGGCCTTTTAGGATTCATGCTGAAAAAATAATATTGCACAAGCTCAATCATTACTTGGCTGAGGGATATCACAGAAAAGAAACAGGTCCTTTACCATATTTGAAGTTCATGGCCTTAAATTTCTACTTTGTTATCTATGAGCGCAATAAAACTTATTGTTTCATACTCCATTTTATTTCTGAGTAGGAGCGGCTAGACCACTTCTAAATTCTGGTTATTAAATTTGACAGTATTACTGCTTTCCAAAATATTCAGCGCATGACTTGTCCTTTAGAGCAAAAGTCTTGTGCATTTTTTAAGTACTGTATGAAAAACAAGAGTGAAATTTATGCTGTGCCCACCACATAGGCCCCACTGTCCTGGACCTGAAAGAAGAAAATAAGATGGAGGGATGTGGTTTATTTAGGTCACACATTTATTAGTTGAACTTGGCTGGGAATTTACAGCAGTAACCTTCACATTTCAAATCATATTTCTTTACAGAGCTGTTTCTGCTTGACAAATAGCGACTTTTCCCCCATTCCAACAGGGGATTTAACACCTTTCCTCTCACAGGCACAATGGGGCATCCTAGAATCTGTCTTAATCTCCTTTCAGCTTAATTTTACAAGGAGGTTGAGCCCTTTCTGAAAGCTGAACCTGTATAATATCCCTGAAGCCCACTACATGTCAGCAACTGGACAGAGGCCTCTTTGTCTCTCCTGCTTTGCCCTTGGTGTCATGACAAACAGAAAAACCTCATACTGCGGCGGCATCTCAGTGACACAGGAAAATAATAATTTCTGATTTTCCTAGAAAGACAGTTAAAGCAATCTCTACAATAGGTCTCAAAATCATGTTTTTATGTTAAACTAAAGGCTGAGTAGCAAACCTGAATTTGACAGGGTTTTCGGATGGTAAAACACACTTCAGAACTGTCTCAAGGGCCATCAGGAACCACAGAATAATGGAATCATAGAATATGCTGTGTTGGAAGGGACCCACAAGGATCATCAAGACCAACTCCTGGCCCTGCATAGACCCATCCCCAAGAATCACATCATGTACCTGAGATCATTGTCCAAATGCTTCTTGAACTCTGTCAGGCTGGTGCTGTGACCACTTCCCTGGGAAGCCTGTTCCAGTGCCCAACCATCCTCTGGGTGAAGAATCTTTTTCTAATATCCAACCTAAACCTCCCCTGACACAACTTCAGGCCATTCCCTTGGGTCCTGTCACTGGGCACCACTGAGAAGAGATCAGTACGATCCCCTCTGCTTCCCCTTGCGAAGGAATCTCAGGTGTCATGAATTCTATAGCTTGACTTGGGCTTCATCCTCAGTTCAAATAAAAAAGTGAGTGCTTAAAGAAATATTTTCTTTCTATCTCTCTAGAAAATCTGTTAATATTTCACCTTGTGGCATCTATATTTATGTTTCTGTGATGCAATTCTACTACTGAAATACCTTACTCAAAACTTGCCTCACTTTGGTGTGCTGGGAGTTTGCAAAAGTGACTGTGAATGTATTCTTATTCAAGTTCTCTGTAGCCGAGCATTGTGACAACTGGATTTTTTTTCTTTGAGAGAAGCATAGTCTTTGCTCATGCTCTTTGCAATCAGATTTAGACATGTATGTCACAAGAAAAGAGCCAAAGATTAGACTCATAAAATTTTAATCAGCATAAATAATTTTAAATCTGTTGTACTTATATCTATTTGTTTTTTATTGTAAGTGTGAAGAATTCTGTACATGTATAAGTTAAACTAGAAGGAAAAAAGAACCTTTGTACTATCCCTGTAAAGCTGTTTTTCCAAGATGCAATTAAAATAAACCAATGACATTTACACTGGAAGTGCAATGCTCATCTTTTTAGATTCTGTACTGTAATTTCCATACGCTGTTCAGTGGTGAACGGCTCTCATCTGGAATGCTGATGGGGCCGCCACTGTCAGGCGTCTTTCCTAATAAGGTAAATCACACAGCATTTGGTCAATCAGCTAAATCCAGGGAATGAAGTCCAGTTTAAGCTCCTTTTGCCAAAATACATTAGCAACCACAGGTTAAAGTTCATGTCTGCCAATAACATGCTGCAAATCCAACCAGAAATGCAATCAGACTGTATTTGTTACCTCTGACAATAACTATATTATTATATTTAAATGACAGCTTTTCTTTAAAACAGTTGTTTTTCTGTCATCTTGGGAAGGCTGATCTGAAACAGCTGGGAAATAGACTCACTGCTCTTTTCAGAGCTTTTTTTAAAAAAAATTATTTTATTTCTTAGGTGTAGGACTAAGCAGCCTGATTTTAGCTTGTTATAAACAAGAAGGAAATAGCATGACTTCTGCATAATGGTCTGTCCTTGATTCTCTGGTATTTCTTGACATTATTTCAAAACACTGTGCCAAATAGTTTTGTATTCTCTTTTCAAAATTTCATTGGTAATTTATACTTAAGTAAGTGGGTGATAAATTTTATTCTCTATAAGAATATACCCATGTACAAGGTGTGGCGTTATGTAGAAATGAATATTCCAAACTTGGGTCATTCATAGTATATACATGGGTCAATAGAGATAGAGATATGATAGGGAATGGATATAGGGCTCCTAGACCAGCAGTGATCTGGATCCTTAAGAAAGGTGGCAGAGACACTAGATATAGAATAGAGTGTGACTTTAATGCACTCAGATATTGACATTTGAATTAAAACTCTTAAGATTATTATTGGTATTCTAATAATTAACACCATAATTAGGGTGTTATTGCTGTAAATTTAAGGCAAATACATTGATTTCCACAGCACAGTCACTATGCTTATGATGAATAAACCAAATTAATTCCTTTGCATGCTAGATGGAAAAGAGATCTTCTAATATATTAGTACTACTTGTCACTCAATCCTAATGAAAGGGGAAGTTCTAGTTTGAGGCTTCAAATAATTTGATAAAAAGAAACCTTAATGAAATCTGCAAATGACAAACCGAATGAGAAATGGAATAGTCTGAAAAGACAGCAGTTGAAATGATGAATTCTTAAGCAGGATGAAGTAATGCCTATACATATGCAGTACTGAGATTAGGCCCCTTATGTGTCATACTGTGGCTATCTTAGGAAGTCTCAAGAATTATTGGTTATTTTATTAATTTAAACCAGAAATAGCTGCCTGAGTTCTCAGTCAAATAAATCATACATGAAAAAATTAAAAGTATTTTTGGTGCTTCCATTACAATTTTCACTGTGTAAGATACTGTCTTCTGAAATTGGTATATTCAAGAAAAACTTTCTGCAGGAATATGAATAACTTCACAAGTCAGAAGAGATGTGAATATGGAAATTAAACATGGAAATTTGTAGTAACTCTTTCTGGGACACAGTACTAAGATGTCTGTGGAATCTAAAACAGGACAAAGATAGAAATAACTCAATCTTTTTGATCATCAGCCCACAGGACCAATCCTATAGTGTGGTTCAGCTGCAGTTACAAAGCTGTGCAGTAGCAGGGATGACATAGCAGGGAAAAGAGCCAACACTCAGTACTTCATCAGCTGTCTGTGCAAAACACCAGTTTTCTCTCTGCTTCTGTGGGATGCACCCCTGAGAAGGGCCCTGGTGTTGTGAATGGATCTGTGCATGTGGTTTATGAGAACTTATGTCCAAGTAGTTAAACAGAAACAAATCTGCAACTTTCCTTTGAAACAGAATTTCAGTTTTATGTGTCATCTGCACTTCTTGCTTTTCTTAACTGTGAAAAAGATCTTACAGCTTCCTCTCCTAGAACAGATGTCAAGAGTAGACTACTTGGTCAAAGCTACAGATACGCAGCATCTTTTCCCACAGGGCTGAAACTAGAGGGTGGATGCTGCTCCTTGATAACAGGAATCTGAGCTTCAGGCCTCTTCAAATGTGTAGAAGGGTCTCTTGGCTTTCTGAAGAATGATCTAAACAGAAAAATAAGGAAAACCATGATTAAGTAGCAGAAGAACTGAGCATGGTATAACTTATTATTTCCTTTGAAATTCTGTGGTACATTTGCCAGCTCTGTAAATACAGATTCAGTTAATCTTGTTCATTTGTTAATCCTGCATCAAGCAGACATGCCAGAACTATTACAAATATAACATTTGTAACATCTTAACACTGTGATCTTTACAGCTCTGCAGAAGGCAAAATATTCCATACAAGAAGGAAGTGTGCATCTTTAAAAAAATCCATAGGAATTTGGCAAATATACAACAATACCTTTTCCTTATTATCAGACACTAACAATGTGTCTTTAACCAACTTTTCCATAAGTCCTTCATCTGTATTACTTTGATCTATTATTGGCCTAAGTACATTTTTTGTTTTGACAATTACTAAATACAGAGTTGAATATCTTCTTTACCGCAATACGCTTTGTTTACATAGCTTGTGGTTTCCTGTCACAGCTGGAAACTCAGTTCAGCCTGGGAGGAGCCTTCCAGTCCATATAAATTGTACTGCCATTGGGCTCCAGTGGCCATTGATTCTGAAAACCCAGGAAGACATTTTGTAATGTAAAGTATTAATTAGCCATTCATAATGATAATATGCTGTCATCTGCAGATCAGTGAACAATTTAGGTTTGACTATGATTAGGCAATCACAAAGAAACTGTGTTGTATCATTTACATGTGGCCTTTTCACATTTAAATGAGGAGTAAAATTCAAATTCAATGCAGGAAACTCAAAATTTTGTAAACTCAAGTCCCATGTGGCTCCTATATCACAGGTCTATCTAATGGAGTGATATACTTCTTTTTGACAAAAGAAGGCAGTTGAACTGTGGTGTACTGCATTTTGGGTTTTCTTGGGACTTCTACTCTCAGAGCTGTGTTTCCCGCTGAAGACTCGGCTCTGAGTCTCTACAACAGAGCAGGGGCAGAGGACACAGCCCACAGCCCACAGCTACTGCTATGCTTTTGCTGCTGGGCTTAGGAAAATCATAACATCCCTGTTTAGTCTAAGAGGGCTAATTCTCTCTTTGCCATGTGTGAGGACCAGAGGGGCCGCATATTACACTGCTCAGGCACAACTCCTGGGTGCAGGAGGAAAGTCAAGTGAGACAAAAGGCTGTGGGAGGGCTGGATGGTGGCTGCCACTGCTGCTGAAATGGGTGTGTGAGGGCACAGGAGAGAAACTACAGCCAAGCACAAAGGGGAAAACATTCCCAGGACAAGTCATCCTGTGAAGATTTCCTTCCCAGCCTAAAAGGAACAATGAGCTCAAATCACCTAACTTCAGTCTGACAGTTTCTTTGCTTTTTCCCTTGTGATGAATATTTGCCCTGCCATCTTGAACTGACAAAATTTGATTTAGTTTATGCTGTTGAGAAGGCTTAAATTGAATGTGAAAAGTCCAATTATTTTTTAACAACAACAGTACAGTGTCAAAGAAGTGGAATTACTTGGCTTTTCTCTTCATCCAAAACTCTAGATCACAGAGTCACAGAATCAGCTAGGTTGGAAATGACCTTTGAGATATCAAGTCCAACCTGTGACTGAACACCACCTTGTCAACTAGACCATGGCACTGAGTGCCACATCCAATGTTTTCTTAAATGCCTCCAGGGACAGTGACTCCCCCACCTCCCTGGGCAGCCCATTCCAATGCCCAATCAGCCTTTGTGTGAAGAATTTCTTCCTAAAGTCCAACCTAAACCTCCCCTGGCACAGTTTAAGACTGTGTCTTCTTGTCCTGTTGCTGGCTGCCTGGGAGAGGAGACCGGCCCCCATCTGGCTACAGCCTCCTTTCAGGGAGTTTTAGAGAGTGATAAGGCCTCCTCTGAGCCTCCTTGTCTCCAGGCTGAACAACCCCATATCCCTCAGCTGCTCTTCAAAGGACTTGTGTTCCAGACCCTTCACCAGCCATGTTGCCCTTCTCTGGACTCGGTCCAGCACCTCAATGTCCTTCCTGAACGGAGGGGCCCAGAACTGAACACAGGATTTGAGGTGCAGTCTCACCAGTGCCAAGTACAGGAGAAGAATCACTGCCGTGGTCCTGCTGGCCACACTATTTCTGATACAGACCAGGATACCATTGGCCTTTTTGGCCACCTGGGCACTCTGCTGGCTCATGTTCAGCTGCTGTCAACCAACACCCCCAGTTCCCTTTCTGCCTGGCTGCTTTTCAGCTACTCTGTCCCCAACCTGTAGCGCTGCATGGGGTTGTTGTGGCAAGATGTAATAAAACTCGAGTGTCTTTGGAAAAACTTTCTAAAAATGTTTTTTTAAAAATAATTCTGTTGTTATTGTGCTTTTTCTAATTTTTTTGTAAGAAATGAGAACTCTTCCTTGGCATGCCTCAAGCTGTTCAATCGTCTTTACAGACCACAGTCCATCTGACACTGTATTACATAAACTGCAGACCATGGAGGGAAGAGGCACAAAAAGGGAATACAAATTTCTCTGTAATATTTTTCAGTACTTGTTTGCAGTTGTTAGAGCTTTACCTTTTTATTCTTGCTCCCCTGGAAAAACTGTTTCAAGAGGTGAGGCATTTGTCAAAAAACAAGAAAGAAAATATATTAACCAGACACTTAGATATATCACAGCCAGTCAGTCCAGATTGTATGTAAATGAAGTAGTTACACAGTGAAGTAATAACCTTTTCAAATGGCTGATCATAACACTTAAAAATTCTTGGAACAGCCCTGTTGTCTGAAGAGAAGTAAATCAAACTACAAAACAAGACAACCAGCATGACAAATAGTGTCCAGTCCATCACAGTTCTTTCCTCATGAAAATACTTCCATTAATGCAAATTTAATATTGAAAACTTCCAGAAGGGTGAAAAGTAAATAAAGGACAAACTGTACCAGGAAAATATGACTGGCTGGTTTGACAGCATTACAGAAATAGTCAGATTAAGAGAACATTCCATTCGAAGGACCATTACTAAAGAAGTGATCTGATTCATACTTTGTTTTTGTTTTGTTTTTCTTTCATAACAATTAGGTGAAAAGGGATCACTGGAAAATCCAGCTCATCCTCTTGTTTGCAAAGAGATTCTACATTTCACCCAAAAGCTTACATGTAAAATCCCTTGCCTTTTCATTTTTTGTTGTTGTATCTCCTGTGTTTGACTGATGTGAATTCAGAATTATATTCAGTCTTGAGCTCAAGAACCCTGGGAGAGCTGTTCCATGACCTCCCATGAGAGTTCATATCAATGGTTTGTCATTTTCTCTCAAAAATATCTACATCAATTTTTTGACTTTGACTGATGTCATAATTATATTTTTCTAAAACATTTAATACTGGAATAATTTTTTGGAGAATCTGGATTAGAGTTCTTCATAAACTCTGACATTTTGATGTTAGGAAAGACTTGTTTCTGCCTTCTGAGCAATTTTTTCTTTCCAAACAAATCTTCCCAATCTTGTGCAACTTTTTTTTTTTTTTTTATTTTCACATGATATTCTGAATCTTAAACTCAAGTTATGTTTCATCAGGTCTCACAAGCCATTTGCAAATTGCAAGTTCAAGCAATACGTTTGCTCTATGCTCTCATTGGCTAAGAATTTATGAAAAGGGTGAGATACCGTATCTGAATTGGTAAGCAGTCTTCTGGCATCTGGGAGATGGGTTGAAATCCATGTTGTACTTTATTCAGCTGAGAAACTGAGAGTCCGACATCTTGTAGTTCAAACTTGCCTGTTCTAATAATTGGCTTTTTATACACCAGCTGCCTTGTTTCTGTCTTTTGGAGTGCTTTCAGTTTCCAAACACGATTTTAAGTAAGCCCTGATGTCAAGACTGGATCTTAGCTCTCCCACATGGCAGAGAAGTGCACCAGCTGAAGTGCACCAGCTGTCAGCACCTTGTTACTCCTTTATCATAGCAAAAAATAATCTTAGAGTACAGATGTTTCCTCACATGCAATTAAATTATTTTACCTTAGCAAGTTATCCTTTTTCCAGAATGTGGTGTTGGAGTGTCCCAACTGTGAGTGAAAATGCAGTAGTTTAAATGACAGTGGAGATGAAATAGACTTCTAAATTTCACCTCACACCTAAGATAAGCAAATAAGGCAGCCCTGAAATGACCTTGCAGTGAACTAGGACAAGGTAACCTCTCAAATAATTGGAACTGGAGCAGATTTGATCACATATCTATGCTCCAGGTTTCAATCCTACTAGAGAAAGTAAAATTTTGTGGAAGTTGAAAGGTTTTATAGGACAATGAATTCAGTTTCACATAGCCACACCATACAATTTTTTCTCTACTTAATTACATTTATTCTCAAAGTTCTATTCATGCAAAATAACTGGCAAGTATCAGATGGAAAGACAATTTAAAGCCTTGTTTTAAAACTTTCGTACTTGATTTCTTACTTTCTAATGAAGGCATAACCTTGGAAATAGCTTGGCCCACGTCATGGAACTGTCAACTACAGGCACCTGGTTCAAATTTAAATTGAATAAGAGTTAATCAGTAATTGAATAATTCTTTGTAGCAGCAAATATTTTTTGTATTCATTGCTTATTGATAGAACTGCCAGGTTCTGAACTATATATACTGAACTGCTATACTGTACAATAAGCGATTTATTCTCTCTAACCATCCCACCCCCAGGTACAGTCTGAACCCAAATATTGACTTCAAACGCTGCCACACTCTTTCAGGAGGGGAAAAAAAAAATAAAATAATTTTGGATTGAATTGTTATTGCCAAAGCCAATCCCATGAGCAGTCCAATATTCTTACTAAAAGAGATGTTCTAGCCCTTGTCAGAGTTTCCGTGTGCTCACACATTGTGACGGACGGCGCAAAGGTTTCATTTGTGCTTGGTTTGCTGTATGCACACCATATGTTCTGGTGTATTAAAGACATGTTGGTGAGCAAGGTAGAAGCTGGCCTTGTCCCATCTGTCCTGTTCTGGGTCAGGTAGCAACATGTGGCAGGAGGGGAGAACACCTACACCTTGCTGGGGATCAGCCCAGCGTTCGCAGGCAGAGAGAAGCCGTACGCTCAGCCAAGAGAGAAGTGGCAATGTGTGTCAGGGCCGGGAAGCTCCTGGGTCACAGGCAGATGCAAGCCGACTGCCAGGCTTTGGAGGTGCTTGGAAAAATTCACCCCGTGGCTCAGGTGAACACCAACATTCAGCATGAATACTGACACAACTCAGGAAGGTGCTGAAAGTCTGGGGTGAGGGGTCAATTCTGAATGGTGGAGTACATCCCACAGAGGGAGACTGGTTTTCTAACTTTATTGCTTGCCCAGATGAGGTGAGGTTTCTCTATTCCAACCACCATGTTACAAGTTGGTGGGTTCTAGGACTTTAATGTCATTTGGATGCATTGGTCATTATGAAAATAAAGTATGGAGGGTCTGCCTTAAAAGTCTGTCAGGCATGTACATAGCCTGTACTTCATGCAGCCTACAGAAAGTTAAAAGAATTTGTAAAAAATAATTTCCTTAGATAATCCTTACTGAATATAACCTGAAGTAGGAGGGAGCGGCATCAAAGTAATCTTTGAGATTAAGAAATTAAATTCCCTTCATAATTCAACGTGCCTAACTAGTTCAATTAATAATATTGTACCTTTTTTTTTTCCTTCCACAGATAAGCACCGAGTAGTAGGTCTGAATACAAAAGTCAGGAAAGACCCACTACTTTTGTTACACATATGGTCAGGCTAAGGGATGGAAATTGTCTTCTTTCAGCTACTGAGTCTGTCATCATGGAGTTTTGCAGCTATTCAAGGTGAGAACTTGCCTGAAATCTCCATTTAAAACATGGATGATAATATAAAAAAGGAAATGGCATGGAAATATTTTGTTCTTTGCTTTTTCCATAATTCCTTTCCTATGTCTATCTAATAACAGAAGGTTTTAAGGAGTTGTGTGGCTTGATCTAACATTGAAGTTACATTTTATTGAACAGCGCTAGAGAAAGAGACCTGCAGATTTCCTGTACAACCTAAATTATTTTCTGATTCTATAACTCATATTGTCCTCTCACCCAGTGAATTTACTCTTTCTTACCTACATGTCATAGAATGAAAAAAAAAAAAAAAACAACAAAAGAAAATCCATATTTGACCCGAAATAAGAATGTATGTCTTAAAGGCTGTACAGTGCTGTCTCACTTCAAACACTTGTGATAACGCTTTTCTCATTATTAGAATTCCAGTTATTATCTGTTGCCGAAAGGAATCAAAAATGAAAGAAATCTTAAAATTCTATGGGATGATAATATATTTATTTTGATGCTGTGTTATTTTATTGATATAGATTCACCACACAATGAAGATACACAATCTCATATTGTCACTGCTAAGAATCCAGCAACACATCTGTGCTTTTGTATGTTAATTACAGGAGGAGATGCCTGTGACATTACCCCATCTATACTGTTTCAACCAATCAGGTAGAAGGTTTTATGTTATTCTGTGGCAAATATTATTTCCAGCATTTGGGAATTAAGATGCATAATATGTGCTGTATATCTTACATACCAAAGAAGTTTCTTCTGCTGATTCATTTTTGCTTCCTAGGTTGCCAAATCTCTCAGCTGATTGACAAATCTCTAGATTTTAATACCTACCAATAGACAATATTCTATATAAAATTCTGAAGAAAAAGCTTTTGTTTTCAATATGTTCCAATTTTTTGACTTTATGTCAAAAAATATAATGTAACATGTGAAGGATAATACATTAATAAGACAATTAATACTTGCAATTGTACTATTTGCTTCACCTATGACTCATGCCAGACTGTTTTTTTCAATTTATTTTTTTACATCCACGCCATCTTTGCTGTAAAAAAATTGTAAAACTTCTTGTTGGGTTTTTTTAAAGTTGTTTCTTTCTTTGTTTTATTTTAACCCCTTCACCTAAGTTGTAAAAGTTTTTTTTTTTATCCAGAGTTTTTCTCTAAACTCTAAATCTTTCCTCTGCATCTGTATTCCTTTTCCTCATTTTATATTATAACAAAATGTGCACTAGGGTTACAACCAGCAGCAACAGTAGCATCATCCTTGTTCAGGGTGATAGCCCTAAGGTTTCCATTCCAAACTAAATTTTGGGCTTTCTCTACCACTTGAAAAAAAGCCTGTTCATCAAATGCATTCTTCTGGAACATGACCAGGAGAAAACAGTCACTATTTTCTTTGAAAAACTGATCCAAGTTACTTTTAAAAAGCTGATTTTACAAGGAAACATTACAGCTGCTGTAGTCCACTTTTTGCCACATCCTATCTACGAAGCAACTTGTTAGATACACTTCAAGTGAAGCCTATCTGAAAGATTATGGCAAGGTGAAATGTTTTGAGACTAAATGGGTAACACTGAAATGAATATTAAAGACCAAGTTAGGACTGGTTGAAAAGCACCACTTTCATAAAGGTTGTTGTGTTTCCAGTAATGAGATTTACAAAACTGCTGAGATTAATAAAATTTGCCAGATCTCCAGCTAGATTCCTGCTTTCCAAACTACCTACAAAACACTCGCACTTTACTGGAGAGCAACACCTTGGAATAATTCCACTTGTGTCTCTGGGTAGCAGCTTGGACTTCATAAATTGCACTTATTTCAGCTGTTTTAGCACTCTTGCTGAAAACTCTAGCTGATCCAGAGGAATATGCAAATTTGCTAACCTAAGCACATGACATTATAGCACTGTAATGATCACAAATTTGTCCTACTACAATAAACAATCTCTCCAGTTCATGGCAGGGCTGACCTGGACACTCCTGTTTCATGGCCTTATATGTGAAAGAGTAGCAGAAGCAGCCCGCACTCTGCCCTGGCTCAGGATGCAGAGCTCCCCATCCCATCTGTGCCACACACTGTGGACTCCCATGTTGGTCCATTTCAATGAAAAATTTCTATCTTTTAGCATATAAATAATCATAGAATCGTAGAGTGGCCTGGGTTGGAAGGGACCTTTAAAGGCCTTCTAATCTAACTCCCCTGCAATGAGCAGCAAAATTTTCAACTAGATCAGGATGCTCAGAGCCCTGTCCAAACTGACTTGGAATTTTTCTAGGAATGCTCAGAGTCCTGACCAAATTGACCTTGAATTTTTCTAGGGATTGTACAGCTACCACCTCTCTGGACAACCTGTAATATATTGTCCTCTGCAGCTGGAACTGTAAATGTACCCAATAGTGTGGTAAATACATTGTCACAGCAATTTCCCTTGATATCCATCATGAATTAACATTTTTCCATGAACTATATGATGACCCTAAAGGCATTTTATTAGTATAGAATTTCTCTATGTTTTTTTAGGAAGAACATTCTTCAAATTTTTTTTGTGTCATTAATAATAATGTGAAAATGTAGCTTAGCCTTGTATGCCCTTTCTTCTTAATTCTGAATACACAGTCAAGTAATCAAAATTCCCATCAAAAGGTCTAGATGTAATTGCATGCATTGCTCCTTGTGCTGCTTTGATCAAACATCTGTTCAGTGTGCTAGCTTTTAAATAATTTGATTATAGTTTCTAGATGTAATTGAAATGGAAACAACCGAAAAAACCCAACCCTCAACCAAAGACAAAAAGCAACACTAACTTCATTGCCTGAACATTTTATGTATCTGAATATATATTAATCACTGCATATGCTCATCACCTTTTGGAAAAAATAACACTATCATTCTCACTGTCATGGTGAAAATTACCTTTTAGAGGGCTGTTTATTCAGGTAGATATAAACCATGAGGAAGCATAAATGAACTTTGGAACTTGACTAATGAATCTGAGAAGACAATACTAAAGAATATCTTCTACATTTTCATTCTGCCTTTTTTTACATACGGGACTCCTGTTCCAATTAGCACACAAGCGTATCTTGTATTGACTTAAAGCAGAAAGAAAATGCAGTGCAAAAAGATAACACTGATTTTACTAAATGTAAAAGACTTTGAAGGAAATGTTTCAACTGTACTATAGAACAACTATAGAATAGTAAGATAGAATTGAAAAGAATTCATAGGAAAGACACAAGAGTGACAAAGACCTGGAAATCTGCCATGCAATGAGTGATCAATAAACCTTATTGATCATAAAGTCTCTTCAGCCAGGAAAAGAGACAACTGGGACAAGAATATGAGAAATCCCTCAAATCTCAGAAAGCACAGAAAGCATGACCAGAAAACAGTCGCTCTTTGTTTTTCATAATATGGGAACTAAAAACCGTCAAATCAGATTATAATTTGAAAGGGTGTAAAATGAACAAGAGCAAGTATCAAAATTATGCAGTTTATTTCCTCAAAACAATTTGGATGTCAAAAATATATATTGCTTCGAAATGCAAACATACTGATCCATACACCGCATAAAACTGTAAAGGACAAGCTGGAGGTAAACTCAACCCAAAAGGACAATTTAATTATTAATTATAAAGTATGAATTATAGATAGTCATAAATGGCTACAAGTTAATGTATCTTTGGTAAAATTATCTTCTACACTTTGCTATGTATCTATTGCTGCTGGTGATGGTATCAAACAGAATGGACAACCATTCTTGTGGAAAGCATGGCTATGTGGTAACAGGTCTATTTGAAATAGGAATTTTTAATAAAATAGAGAGAGACTTACAGATAGATTGGACAGTATTCATAGAAATATAAAGAAATCCATTTAAATAATTGTCTGATTGAATTATGAATTCATATTTTCAGAAATACTGAGATAAATAGTTGCTAGCAATGCCCACACTCTTCAACTCTATATTTTCTGAAAACTCTCCAAGTTTTTCTTCAAATTTTAAAATTTAATGAAAAATAAATTTTCTACTGTTCCTTTTCTACTGCTTAAGACTTAAAATGACCATTTTATTAACATTGACTAGTGTTCACCTAGTTAGAAACACTACTTTATACACACTTTATGCCTTTATACCCTTAGTTTAGGTCAAACTAAGTAGAGAACTCAACCCGACATCTGAATATCAAGAGTCATCTGTTTAGTTTAATCACAAAATATCTCTCACTGATTTTTAAGAGGTCTTTGGAATCTGGAGGGTTCTAGCTGACTGGAAGCTGTCAAACATCTTGATTTTCAAGGAGGGCAAGAAGGAGGACCTTGGTGACTAAAGGCGCTATGAGTCTCACTTTAGTGCCTGCTAAAGTTATGGAGAAGACTGTTCTTGGAGGTATTGACAAACACCTGAAAGACAACACAGTCACTGGTGGCAGTGAACATGACTTCATGAGGGGAAAGTCCTGCTTGTCAAACCTGATTTCCTCTTATGACAAAGTAACCCACTTAGCTGATCAAGGGAAGACAGTTGATGTAGTCTTTTTGGATTTCAGTAAAGCTTTCAACTATATCTCGCAGGAGCCTTCTGGACAATATTTCCAGCATTCAGGTGGATAAACACATCATGGGATGGGTGAGCAACTGGCTTAGGGGTCAGGCACAAAGGGTTATAGTGAATAGGGTAACATCAGACTGGTGACCTGTCATTGGTGGAGTTCCACAGGGCTCCATCCTCAGCCTGTGCTCTTCAGCATCTTCATAAAAGACTTGAAAGCAGGACTGGAAAGCCTTGCAGAGAGACCTCAACAGATTAGAGGGCTGGACAATCACCAACCACATGAAACTCAAAAAGGAAAAGTGCTGGACTCTACACCTGGGATGGGGCAACGCTGGATGTAAGGACAGATTGGGGAATGAGATGTTGGAAAGCAGTGCCATGTAAAGGGACCTGGGGGACCTGGTTGACAGAAAGTTGAATATGGGTCATAATATTCAACTGGCCCAGGAGGGCTAGCTGTGTCCTGGGGTGCATCAGGCACAGCATCATCAGCTGGGCAAGGGAGGGGTTTGTCCCGCTCTGCTCTGACCTGGGGCGGCCTCACCTCGAGTGCTGGGGGCAGTTTTGGGCAACACAATGTAAGAAAGACATGAAACTATTAGAGAATGTCCAAAGGAGGACGAAAAAGATGGTGAAGGGCCTTGAGGGGAAGCTGCATGAGGAGCAGCTGAGGTCACTCGGTCTGTTCAGCCTGGAGAAGAGGAGACTGAGGGGAGACCTCATTGCAGTTACAACTTCCTCATGAGGGGAGGAGGCGGGGCAGACACTGCCCTCTTCTCTGTGGTGCCCAGGGACAGGACGCAAAGGAATGGCCTGAAACTGTGTCAGGGAAGGTTTAGGCTGGATATTAGAAAAAGATTCTTCCCTCAGAGGGTGTTGGGGCACTGGAACAGGCTCCCCAGGGAAGTGGTCACAGCACCAGCCTGACAGAGTTCAAGCAGTGTTTGAATAATACTCTCGGGCACATGGTGTGACTCTTGGGGATGGTCTTGTGCAGGGCCAGGAGTTGGTTTTTGATGATCCTTGTGGGTTCCTTCCAACACAGCATATTCTGTGATTTTGGCGTTCTGCAAAGTATTTCACACAACAATAGAAGATGAAATACTCTTCTGTGGGAATGAAATTTCAGAAGTTAGGTAGATGGATCAGTTGATCAATCTGAGTGGTATAGACTATGAGGGATCAAAAAATCCCCAAATATATACTAAAAATCTGTAGCCTTGTAGCCCACTATACAGTAGTTACCATTGCTTGCAATCTGCCACAGATTTTCACAAATTTCTTATGACATAGGTATATATTATTCTTATCTAATTTAATCCTCAGCTGCATAGAAACTAATTTTAAGCACATTTTTCATTATTCATTGTGAGACTGTGACTATTTTTCCTATCCTGTTGAGAATGTCCCACTATTTGCAAGCAAATGATATTGCAGCAAAATAACAGACTAAACTATTTTAAGTACTCATACTTTCGCTATTCTCTTTAATATTTCTGCTATGTTTATCATCATCTATAATCACCTCTTCTGATTTTATACACCTTTATGAAGACTTTGAAACAGGAATTAACTTTTGGCATTTTGACAGATTTTGTAGAAGTCGATGTTGTTTTGCCATCCTTTGCGAACACATGCTAGGTAGAATAAATTTTTTTTTTATTATTTGTTTCATTTAC
Organism: Dasyornis broadbenti; assembly: GCA_013397935.1. NCBI lineage: Eukaryota > Metazoa > Chordata > Aves > Passeriformes > Dasyornithidae > Dasyornis > Dasyornis broadbenti. The sequence goes on from VZRN01006449.1 coordinate 309,065, forward strand.
TTCTTGTTATTATTAAGAGACTAAAATTCAGCAGCAGAATGAGGAGTTCTTGCTTCTTTTTGTATGGTGTAATGAGAGAAATAAAACCCTGGTGAAAGGGTAAGATGTTTTAATACTTTTGAAACTAAGAACCCTGCACTCATGCCAGCATTTCCTGAGCCCTGAAGATGCATACAAGTCTGGATAATGAAACCACTACAAAATAGCTCAAAATGGATTGAATCAGTCTTAAACTCAGCCAAAACAAACTGCCTGGGTTTAATGATTGTTACGAAATAATGGTCAAAAGGATTCTTGGGAGAGTCCTTCAGACAGAGAGGACAAGTGCTAGCATTCAGGTTCCATGTTAGCTTATAAAAACTTCCCATGCCGTTTGTCTGTGTGCGTGGAAGAAGGGGCTACAACTGGGGGAATCTGTTTGTTTTTCCATTTAAGTAGAAACTTTCTCAGAATTGTAAATTTGGAGAGCAGCAGTAGAACTTGGCTTGGAAACTTCACGCTTGCTTGAATTTCTCTGGAAACACTTATGCTACGCTTCTGAAAGAAAACCACGTACTTGGCCTAGTGATAGACTTGGGCTAAGACTGGAAGCACCAGTGAGGTTGATTTTTGGTCTGCACAGCAGAGCCACTGCCCTCTCTTGCATTTCCTTGTGATGCTCTAATAAATCCATCTCTCCCTATATCTGATGCTGCTTAGAAGCCGCAGAATGATATTATAGAAGTTGCTCTAGTATGCTGAATTTTAAAAAACATTTTCACTGTTTAGGACACTGAAGGGGTAAGAGAAATTGAGAGCTCTTCAGAAACGTTTCCTATCTCCTGAAGAGTTATTCTGGAGAAAAAAAAACCCCAAAACAGCAGTCTCTTTCCTAACAATTGACACTACATTTTAAATTATTTTTAAGAGATACAGCAGTAATATCAATCTGTGATGTCAGAAGCTGAGAAATTACTTTATTCTTTCTATAAATTGTGCGTTAAATTCTGAAAGGGTCCCATGTGAATCTGACACCTAGTTAAGTTTAAGGAACAACAATATTTCATAATTGCTATTTATTCTGGCAGTCCTAAGAATGTTTTGGAGGGTTGGGTGAAGATTTCCGTCACAGTAGCCAGAATATGTCTGATTTGTAAGATTAAACTGTTGGTTTTCTCAGACCATTATAATGATACTTATAAAAATGATCTCACACAGAATGATTAGTATAGCTGTCCATTATGCATCACTTGCTCTGTAAAAGTGGCCTTAAAAATGTGTTTGTTATGCTCATTTAGACAAGATTTAAAGTTCCTTAGTAGGGTAATGTTACCATTTTAGACAAAACCTCTATGTTGCTAAGTATTCAGTCTTCATTAGTTGTGCCAATTTAGGAGAAAAAGACTATGAGGATATATTATAAGCTTAAATAATGACTGTAATGCAAATGTTCCAAAGACAAATGTTGATATCACACTAGAGGAAAGTAATGTAATTGAAATATTTATTTAATTCTTAGTCCTCCTTCTTGATAGACCGCCTTTTACATTAATCACAAACTGCAATGCTACCCAAAGACACTTCTCAGAATGTAAAGTGACAAAAGAAGGGAAATAAAAAATGTATGTCATTAACAGATAATAACTGCTGGACACAGAATTCCTGTGCTTTCTGAAAGAACCAGGCTTACACAGTGTCTCACCTGTTACTTATATAGAAAGATGACATGAGATTGCCCTCCATTTCCACAACAAAATGTCCTTAAATCTTTGCCTATGCTTTATATTAGAGTTCTGAGATACTGTTACTATAGTGGTATTTTCCATCAGAATTAAAAGGACAATATCTGGATGAGTATGTTAAGTGTCAATAATTCTGAATGCACTGTTTATATAGAAGTATATTTTTATTTTTCTAAACAGTGTCTCATTAAAATTTCTAGCCACATTGAAATTTCAGCAATGAAAGCAGCACTCATCTTCTAGGCAAGAGAAAAGAGATAATTCCCTAGCATAAGATGACAATTTAGAGCCTTATTTAAATAAAGCTGCATATGTTACATGCTTATCCTAGTAGCACTAACAGCAAATTTTTCAAAGTTTGTCAGGTGAGTTGTAAGCAAATAACTCTTAAGAAAAAGTGATACATACATGTAATTAGTCCAATATAAACTGAACACAGCAGTTACTTAATTTTCCCAAGAGTAGTCTGTAGGATGAACTGCTTGACTTCAGAGGTTTATAAATGCATTACAGGTGACGTCATGCCACACAAAACAATCCAACGGAGCTTTGCAAGTAAGTTTGCAATATGTGTAGTACATGTAATAGTATAAGGATTTTGCCATTAACCATTCTATGTCATTGAGAAACCATAAAGGAATGAGAAGAAAACCCTATATTTTTATTGTGTTGTTTTCAGTGATAAAGACAAAATATATCCTTCATATAAAGAGATAATGAAAGGAAGATTTTTGGAAAATGAAAATAAAAATCTGTGCGGAAATGGAAACAATGTTATGCATAAGCTATAAACTATTTCTTCAATGGATAAAACTTCAAAATAAAAATTGGCCAGCTGCCTTCTTTCCACCCATGCTTATCTGTGTACATCAGTTATCTTTCAGTGAGCTTGGGATTTACACCACCTCCCTTGTACCGACAATCTTTCCAGCAATGCCTATGAAGAAGCATTTATCCCCATCCAGGTTGATATCGAATTCTCTCTATGTCTCATGCTTAGAACAAATACTCATTTTCAAACAAACTTACTACCTCTGGTACTACCAGAGGACATGAATTCGCATACTTTTTTATGATGCTGGAAAACAGTAACATAGATACAATTGCAGTCAGAGTAGTGGATTTTCTCTAGGTTCACTGCCAGTTTAAGTGGATTTTTATTTAAAGCTATCAAAACAATATGAAGCTTTTTAGATTTAAAGCCCTCAGTACTTGCAACCCGTTATTTAGCCTCCATGGCATGTCGAGTTTGAGAAATGTGGACTTAACAGATCCAGACAATGACATCAGCACTATGCCTTCCTCTGTTGTTCCTGGCTGGGCTTCAACAGAAAGAACAGTAGTAAGCTTATTCTATACAAAACTTAGTAAAGATCACTGAAGTTGTAGCCTGTCAGGCCAAAACAAAGACCTTTTTCTCTGGGCAGTCATATGAACTTAGTCCAGATTTAGGTACTTAGAGAACATACACACCAATTTGAAGTACTATATTAGCATAATAATTAAAACCTTAGCTTTGTGAAAATGCAATTGTAGCCTGTTGGGCTATCCGTTAGAGACTCTGCATTGATGCTTAGGCACCCATTAAAATATTTTTCTCATCACGCAGCCACTGGATTTGCACTTCCTTTATTTATAAGTGCTTGAAAACAATTGTCAACAGCTTCAGAAGTCCCTTCATGATTCTAATGGAATTAACTTGTTTTATTTTCTCCAGGCCAAGTGCATGTTGGCTGAGCACACTCTCATACAATATTTCAATATTCTGAATTGCAAGCTGCCTTCTTTCGCCTCCTGTACGCAATTCACCCAGTGTAAGGAATAGGGATTTTTGATCTGGATGCTGGATTTGATCATTCTGATGCCATCACAATGAGACTGCAATAACTTCCACAGCTTTCAAAATACGAAAATAAAAAATGAAAATAATTTCACTCAGAATTTGGCGCTTAACATACTCATCCAGATATTGTCCTCTTAATTCTGAATAGAAATCAGAATTTTCACTTCCGCTTATGGAATAGTAGGGAAGGGTTGAGTTTTGCAGCCAGCATTGTAAATAGGTCATAACTAACGTTAGTTAAATTCTGCCTTCAGTTCATCTGATATATTATTTTATTCACCAGCAATTCTTGCTGTAGACTGCTGGAACTGAAATAGATAGAAATTTTTTGATCTGGATGCTGGATTTGATCATTCTGATGCCATCACAATGAGACTGAAATAACTTCCACAGCTTTCAACACCCAAGATAGTGGTAATGAATGCTTCAAAAAACATTTTAAGAGTAACTGAATGTGAATTTATATTCTACAGACTGGATCCTCCAGAACGGTCCCACTTCTCTGCAGCTTAGTCTACCCTAATGACATTCCCTCCTATCATCTCTTGGTCACTCTCAGGAAGGAAAACAATCTTTTTTATGTAAGTTTACAGGGAAGTCTTTCCCCTACATGGCAGTTTCAGAAAGTGTGTAGCTCAAGCTCTGATGCGTCCCAAAGCTACTGAAGGATAGTGAAAACATAAAATATGCACAGACTCTCCACAAACATCTCCATGAATCAGAATTAAAACCTGCCTACATCCTGACCCCAGTCATTTTACCTTTCCAACTACTTTCGGGGACATTGTGGCTCCCTATCCCCTAGTAGGTTCAACACTCTGGAAAACCAATCAGATTGAGGCTTTGGGAGCCGCTTGAAGGGTGAAAATACCAACTTACAAAACAGTTAGGAGGGAGCAAGAACATAGAAGAGGAAGTCAAAACCACAGCCTGGCTTGCTTGTTACAAAAAGCATTAACAGAAAGGAATGAATTCATCAAAGTTGGTGCAGTGTTTGCAAGATGGCAAAATCTCCAAGCCACTCAGATTTGTGAAGGTTTGGTGTTCATAGCAGGCCCTCCACGTTGTGCAAATAACAGGAGCTCTTCAGAGGCAACATAGGTTCTCACACTGAGGTACAATGCAAAGCCCACAGATCACAATCATATCACTCAAATACTGCTGTTGAAGTTATTTTCAACCTCAAAAAGGCAAATCTTCTGCCCTAAGTTAGAAAAGAACAAAAAGTACTGTTACTATAAGCACTCATGAAAGGGCACAGTATGCTGCTGCCCACAACATCCCTTGCAGATCTCTGTTTGGACCTGTGCTTTGAAAAGTATCACTGTTCCATAGTCTAAGTAAAACTTCGGCTTAAGTTCGTACTATTCCATAAGTTCACTTCGGCTTATGGAAGAGTAGGGGAGGGTTGAGTTTTGCAGCCAGCATTGTAAATAGGTCATAACTAACGTTAGTTAAATTCTGCCTTCAGTTCATGTGGTATATTATTTTATTCACCACCAATTCTTGCTGTAGACTGCTGGGGCTGAAATAGAAAAGGGAGACAGGGTGGGAAATGCTCTTTTAATTCTTCTTTAGAAAAAAGATTTCATAGACTAGCTAGTATTTTGGCATGCCATTTATCCTCTGCAATCTATGTCTAGATTATTTTTAGAAGTCATCAGGGCAATTCAAATGTACAGGCCAATTCCTGACCTCAGCTGCATGAAAAAGTAACTATAGAGACATCTGCCCGTATTGTAGACCTGATGTTTTACTACCAAATAGCCAACTGCTGAAAACATTACAGATTGCTGATTTACTGTTAGATGAACAAAATTCACATTCACAGGATATTTCTTCATGGTAATGATATTTGCACTGTCTGTTTCCTTACTGTGATTCATCTCCGTAATGTCTGTATGTAGTAAAAACATAGAACCGAACTTTGCAGCATCTTGATAATATTGTCCCTTATTTGGGGAATAAGGAGGGAAAGAAACTGAATAACATGCCTTTTGTATCATAAGGTCTCTGGCAGAATTGGGAAATGTGATTAATGCCAATCCGCAGCATTAATGACAAAACTATCCCTTTTCGTCCAAACATAGTCCAGTGCACAGGCCAATTAATGATACACACAGAAGCTAAAGAAACTTTTCAGCAGATCAGCTTCATTGCACAGCAAGTCAGTGTGCTTTGTTAGGGACTAGGCTCTAAAATGATGATGATCGTTTACAGCCCTTTTGTTTTAATTCAAGTTTTCCATTTAAGCTTGGTTTCTTTATAGGGCCTGAGCCAGCCCCTACCTACAAACTTGGTGGTTCTGCCAACCACGACTTCCTGCTGACTGCAGGGAGCAGCCAGTGAAAGCCAGACACTAAAGGTGTAAAATGAATCCCAGGATTTAGAGCAAGCCCCATTAGCCCCAGGATGAATGAGAACAACTGAACTTCTCCTGGAGTGTCCAGGATTCAGAAAACCATTATGTTACCTCAGGGTTGGAGGGTAATAGGGAGGCACATTTCATGTTGAATTTTCTGGTTTATATTATTCAGGCATGGAAAGCACACATAACCTTCTGGATCCACACATTCCTAAAAATTCCACACATTTCTAATATATCTGCTATGCACACTATCTGAAGAATGCAGAGATGTTTGCTTCCTCGGAACTGATTTGGAAATCCTATAGAAAGGAACATTTAGTTAAACATAAATCAACTCTCAGGCTGGCTAAGAAGTGTCCTAAAATGTTCTACTATGTGTTTTGATTAGGAATGAAGGAACATTCCATTACTATGCATATACAGACAATTCAAAACATATGCTCCGTACACAGTGTTTTGGGGCAAAGTTTCATCAGTAAAGCAAACTTACTCAACACTTTGTGATTTTCTGAGGTGACTGACCAAAGGAAACCCATATGGTTTTCATGTGGTATATAAGAAATAACTGAATATGGCAACATTTTTTTTGCTGGCAAATAAGAATCATTAGTTGCTCAAGTTACAGGACTAGGTTGCTTATATAAAAATTTTCACTCATGGACAAAACAAGATTTGGACATAGCTATTTTGTGAGCACCCATGAATCTACTGAGAAATCATGTAGGTTAGAAGGGACCGGGCTTCATAATACAATTGCTCATTCATATGATATAAACCCAAAATATTCCTGTCCATAGAAAACCACCTAAAGTATCAGACCAATGTTGGTTTTGGAGAGCATCAGTATCTGAATAGGCCACCTGAGAAATACAGATTTTGAGAACTCTGACTGGAAACTGAGAATAATTTTTTTAGCCATCAGTCTGGTTCATTTACTTCCAATACAGAAGAAAGAAAAGAAAAATACTCTAAGAAAGTGGGGATTGTTAAAAAGTCCTTAAAAGTTCTTTTTAATGTTTTTTAAATGCTTAAAGAAAATTTTATAGAAGCATTTTTAAATCTTAAACCAGTTTATATCTGTGACATCTTGGCAAAGCAGAGAATTTGAAAGGTCTGTTAGTCTCAGTTAAATGGGTAATAACTGGATATAACACACAAGTGAGCGACATCCTGGAGACACAGCTTAATAATCCACTTCCTCAGCTTCAATGGAGGCTGTATGAGTCCAAACTGCTTGAGTTAAGAGAAATCAGAAATTTTTATGGCATTAATATTGCAACCATTTCCACTGAAATCATGGGGTAACAAGTCTGGGTGAAGACTCTGATAGCTAGCTCTGTGTCTGTCTGAAATTCTCATGTAGGAAGTTGGGTTTGCTTCTTTACTCACTCTGTTGCTAATTGTCATTAGTCCAGGAAAGATATTAAAGTAAAAAGGCCAAGGTATGTGCCTGACCTCATTTCAGGCACTGATAGTAGGCTATCCCTAAAATGATGCCACTTTTCACCTACTGACCAGTTATTAACAACTCTGTTAGAAATCACTTGCATGACTCAATCACTATCACATTCACCTTCACAGTAAATAAAGGCCTTGAGTAAAACCCTTTCCTTTCCACTTTATTTCCTTTCCTTTAATTAAGCAATGTTTCAAACCATTTTCTCATCTTCTGAAGCAACTAAGAGGTATAGACAATAGAGAACTGGCATGTGTGATAAGAAGTTTTTATATGTTAAGCTTAATTACATTATCATATTGTACTAGTCTAGCTATTTAAATAGTAAAAAAAAAAAAAGTGAGTCATATTTTTATAGATTTCAATGGACTTGGAAAAAAGTTGGAATTGTGCTCTCTTACATAATTTTTGCTGTAATGAAGAAGTATTGCAAATTCATTCCTGAAGTCTTAAACTTCCAGTAAAACTTTTGTTTGATGGGAGTGACTTTTTTTGTTGTTGTTTTATTGGAGAACATTAATTTTTTAATGCTTCACAGCAGCCTTATTTTGATTAGTTGTTTAGAAGATAAATGTAAGGAGTTTGGTAGATGAGTGAGCTTTATATTAAACATATGTAGCAACCCTGGTCCATAGGGATTCTTGGTGCATCTGCTGCATTAAATTCAAATACCATCACTAACACACTGAGAATACCATTCTGGCACATGCCAATTAGCTGTCACACTCTTGAAGAGCCATTGATAACCCAGCCTAAAAACAGACCAGTGTATCAAAATTTAATATCACCCCCAATTATTTCTTTAGTCTTTGCTCTAGTTAGGGAAGTTAGGGAAGCTACTCCTTCATATTAAATAGAACCTGAAGATCTTATTAGCATTTTTATTTAATGCAAAGAATATAAAATACACAAGACACTTAGACAAAAGCCAGTTAGTCAGGTCCTTCTAAATGTTTACTAGCTCTCAACATCTGATTTTCTACCATATGCTTTAACATGAACACTGGAGAAAGAGGAGCTCAGCTGTTACCATCTCATCTACACCCAGTACTCAGCAGATTTTTCTCACCAGCTAGCAAAACACATAGCTTTAACAATGAAAGAAATGGCTAACAGGAAAACTGTCAGAGCTGCTAGGGATTGTAGGGATGGCAGACTATTCTGTGTCACAAGACACATCTGCAGGTTATACTATACTATGAGCTGTCAAATCGTACAAGTGTAGTCAAATCATAACAAAATTGCTCAAATGTAATTTTCAAATATATGTACATTTGCAGGAATAGTTTATTGGCCCTGTCAGTTTCTCTGCTGATTCTGTGTCTAAGCAGTGAGGAAGCAGTGAGGAAGGGGTGGTATGTATGGAGTGCCCTGGGGTTAACCCATCCAACCCAAATTAGACGATGGGAGGTTCACATCTATGCTAGTCTTGGGCAGAATATGCAATTCTTAAACTACCTGTGACATTCCCTATGAAACAAGCCACCACAGATAATTCAAACCTTCTCCAGCAGGCCTTTTTCTGGTCTGATCTGAGAAAGAACAGTACTTCCTGAATGTCCTGTGAGTTAGGAATCTCTGTGATATTACAATTCACGGCTTTATCTGCATGCCTGTTTTTGCTGAGCTCTTCACTGGTAAAGTCTGCCTTCAGACCTTCCAAGTTCCTGAGCCTAATGTCAGAGCCTGTGGGAGTGAAACATTACTTTCAGCAGAGAAAATCAAGTCTTAGGACAGTAAGCCAACTGTGAAAACACAAGCCCATGCAGCAAGATGCATCTAGTGGTGCTAAGGAAGCTGGACCAGGAAATAAACTGGGTTCTACAGCAATGCTGGATTGTGGTCTAAGATGAATGTGATATGAAACAGGATCTTGTAAGAATGTAAAATTCATTAAGTTTAGATGGAAAGTTGACAGGAGGTTGCTTAACATGTTTGCTAGGTCTGGGGAACATTTAAGTTGCTTCTGTTTCTCTACAGTGAAAAAGAACTCAACTTCCCTGTTTGGTGCCTTGACTCATAGATCAAGAAAGCTAGAAATTACTTTGGCCATGTTTTTTAAGAATGAACTTTGAGTGAGATGCTTTACTTCAGGAGAGAACCTTGGGCTCTGTCTCAGTGGAATAATATGAAATCATGAGTATTCAAGTAAGACTCAAAGGAGGAAAGAATTCAAATATAAAAACATAATTAGCTTTTCCCAACATCTGACTCTGGATGTCTCCTCAATGAACATATGAGAAAACTGAATTGTTCAGTGGAGCCTTCTAATCCAATCTGCTGTTTTAGAATTTAAATTTTTCTCCATGCGTTGTTGCAATGTGATACTGATGCCTATGCTTTGCAGGTGGTCAGCACAGATGATCTGGCAGTCCTTCAGCTATTCATAGTATATGATCTATATTTTGTATCCCATTACAGGCTTTTTCTCTCTGTAAGTTATCCATAAATCAATCAAGATGCTTATTAATTTTCTTGCTATGCATGGTTGCTCAAGAGAGTGTATTTATAACCATTCTTTGGACTTCAGGGATTTGGCAGCTACTACTTTAAAAGCTCATTTGATTATCAACATTTGGGGTTTGATTGGTAGAAATGATTGCTTAAATCCCACAGAGGAAGCTTTTATTGCAACGGAATGAGAGAAATGGTTTAATGCTTATGTTGAATGATAGATTGATAGGGATTCCTCTCTTGGAGAGAAAGATGGGCCTGGAATATGGAGGCCAAGGATTTTTGGGGACCAATCACAATAAATTATCCCAAATAATTGACTACATTTACGGCTGTTCTTAATTAAAAACCAGAAAAAAGCTAAGTGCATTACTCCAATATCAATGTTGTTGCCAGCATATCTGTTTATGTAGAGGTTGGTATACATATAAATTTAAGCACATGGATGTAATTCCCATTGAAGTGTATATACTGAGGGTGGAGTCATCTGTCTTGGCTTAGACATATTAATTTCTTTTTATGGACAGTGGAGACAAATAGGCAGCTCAGTAAAGTGAGTCCTCCTAAGAGTCACTTCTTAAGACAGGTCATATAAATATGGTTTTGTATTTTCATTTTTTCTTAGGCTGACTTACAGGGTTAGGTGATGTTAAAGCTTCCTCACACAAGTACACAATGTCAAATCAAACAACTGAACATGCTAAGAGGTAACCAGCTTTCCAACACAATACCAATTTTAACTTCTCCATTCATGCTGAACATTCCAGTCTGTCTCTTGGAATTTCACAGAACAAGTGAGCAGCAAATGTAGCCCAGGGAGCAGGGGTAGCCAGGAAATGTGGCAATTTCTGATATCTTATGAAGTCATGGGATCCATGCCAGGAGTCTAAGTGCACCTAAGGTGTTTGTCACAGTGAGGCAAAAAGATATTTCTATATCCTGCTTTTTATAAGGACATGGAATTTGCAAATATTTGGGGTATGTTTGAAAGCAAGGGATGTAGATACATCAGTAGGACATTGAAGTAAGCTCCTGCAGTTGTACAAACCAAAACAGTAACAGAGGGAGATAAGCAAATATTTCAGATGACCTTTCCCTCACTGGTTTTCCCAGAAGCCTGCAAAACTTACCCTGTAAGCACACTTTCATGTCTCTGAATGCAACTAATATTAAAAAGGAGCAGCTCATAAAAATTTGTTTGAAAGGACACACTTCAGCACTAATCTTTTAATTACTTGACCAGCCAGCACGGAGCAGATATTATTTTCAGGGTTACTGTCTTGTATTCACTTCTGAAATAGAAACAAGAACCTTAGCAACTAAATAGAACCTGAAAGCAATGTTAACAGTTTAATTTGTTGTTTATCTCATTATGTCCACAAGAAAACATAACTAAAATCTTTCCAGTAAAAGAAATGTAAGTGAAGGGGTGGAGAGGGGAGAAATGTTATTTTCCAGGGGGAGATGAGAGATGCATCTTATTTGCAACTTACAGAACACAACAGTGGACAGATCAAGTGTTTTGCTATGCAGTAGCCTTGAGGATTTTTTCCCCCACATTTCACCTGTCCCACATTTCATTCCCACACCTTTGTGTGCTCAGAGCCCAGAATGATGACCATATCCAGGGATGCATAAAATGCAGTGTGGCCAGCAGGTCAAAGGAGGTGTTCTGCCCCTCTGCTCTGATCTAGTAAGACACCACCTGGAGTGCTGCACCCAGCTCTGGAGCCTGCACATAAGAAGGACATGAACCTGCTGGAGCAGGTCCACAGGAGGGTCATGAAGATGACCTGAGGGGTGGAGCACCTTTGCTGTGAAGACAGCAGAAAGAATTGGGACTGTTCAGCCTGGAGAAGATAAGGTTCTGGAAAGATCTTATTGTGGCCTTTCATTACTTTAAGGGGTCTTAAAAGAAAAGATGGGGACTGACTTTTTAATAGGGCCTACAGCAACAGGGGCAAATGGCAGAGTTTTTAAACTAAAAGTGGGCAAATTTACACTAGATGGAAGAATTATTTTATTATTAGGATGTTGAAACACTGGAACAGTTTGCCTAGAGAAGTGGTAGATGCCCCATCCCTAGAAGCATTCAAGGTAGGGTTGGACAGGAATTTGAGCAACCTGATGTAGTTGAAGGTGGCCTTCCTCATTGGAGGGAGGTTGGACTAGATAGCCTTTACATGTCCCTTCCAACACAGTCTATTCTATGATTGTATGATTTATTTTTTTTTTTAGAGGCTGTTTTCGACTCTCCTTTAAGGGCCAAATGTGAGAGATATAAGATGGAGTAGGGAAATGGTTCCCTTGCTGGTAGGTGAGTTGCTTTTTCTTTTGTCATTTCTTTATGAAAAACCATTCTGCTGTATTATGGTTATTTGCTTTCACTTTCATCATTACTGTGAGGGGTTTTAGTGCACAATAAGAAGACAGTGCAGTTGTAAGATCCAGAGATAGTTTTGTTGGATTTTTTAAGTGCTTAAGCATAAGCTAACTGTAATTTTAGCTATCCACCTTTTCCATTACATAATTTTGAGTTTTTTAATCAGCTCAGCATGTCAGTAAGTCAAAAGAATCAGAATGTGAGATTCAGCAGTAGATCTAAAACCAAAATTGCAAGTAATAACTGAAAAGCTGCAACAGAATTCTTTCCAGACTAGTATTTTAATATCTTGCTAACGTGGCAAACCTTGTTGTAAAAAAAAATCAAGCAACAGTACTTTGTTATGCTGGATTAAAATATATCTTTCAAAACATTTTCTTAAGGCCCTACATAGGTAGTCCATCTTGGCATTTAAAATGTGTAATCTTTTAATATTTTATATTTTTCAAAATGTCTTTATTTTTTTAATTATTCATACCACTGAATACAGTGTTTTCAATGGCTTTTCTGAATTGCAATATTGGATATGCAATCAGAGAAGGATTTTAGGTAAAACTGCTTAATTTCATACTTTTTCACTGAATAGCAAATATGCTATTAAAACATCCCTCTGAGCAATGTAAACCTGTCTGCATGCCTTTTTCACATAGACAACAGTGGCAAACTCACCCAGGTTACCAAGGATTAATGCTAAGGACTGACAAAAAAATTTAAAAATTGTAAACTAGGCAGTTCTCAAGACACTGCATAATTTTAACCTAAATCAGAACATCTTAAGGTCACTATACTGCATACACATTCTAAATGGAAAGCACAAATCAGATGGAAAATATTTTTCTTAGGGAGGGTTCATTCCAATTTTAAGGATGACTTGAATGATCTGAAATTTCCAGTGGATGAGTTGCTGACATTGATAGAACAGATGATGCAAATGTTAATTTTATACCAGACTTCTGAGAACATTTGAGACCTATTATTTTGGAGACTTTTGTACATTTATGGTGACATCAGATGGTGCCGAGAACATAGCCCTGCTCTTTTCTTGGCTATTTTTAAAAAAAAGCATATATTTAAATTAACTTTAGAATTTTCACTGATTTCAGTGGTAGAGGATGAGGCAGGAAGGCGAAAAAAAGTCAATTGCAATTTGAAAATAGTTGATAAAACAAGAAAAGGATCGTAGGCAAATGGTCTATGATAGCAAGATTCCTTCACAGAAATCTGCCTAAAATAGTCTAGTGCATACATCTGAAAAATAATTAAGAGATAATCTACCAGTAAATAACAGGGACTGAGCTAGGAGACCAGCAGCATCCAGAACTGAGTGATGTACAAATATCCTACCCCTTCTTTAGTACTGAGAAATGCTGCAGCACAGGGATGGGAAGATCAAGAAAATGACCATCGAATCCATGTTTTCCCAGTTATGAAGTGCTTGATCCCCACAAACAGATTGATGTGGACAAGGACCTTAATGTAAATCTTTCATTCCATGGTATCCAGAAACCTCAGTGCAGAACCGTCTGAGGGCTGAGGGTAACTCCTTTCCACTGACTGCCTCTGTCTGCCAGCTGTTTGCTATCACTCCCTTGCTGGAAGCTATCATTCCCACAGCAGGGTCAGTGGAAGGAATTGCCTCATTTGCTTCAGCCAGATACAGAGTCAACTACTTTATTTTACAGGGCCTTCAGAAGCAAGTTCAACTTAGGAAATGAGTTTTTCACTGACGTGGATGGGAATCGCTCATAATGTCATCTCTGGGTTCATCTGCAAAGGGGCTTGTTTCCAGCAGAAATGCGATTTAAGAAACTGCTTAAGCTTCAGAGCATGGGCATAACAAAATGTGGCTTTTCCTGCAATGACATTTGAGAGTGATCTTATTAGCAGCATCAGTCTCAGCAGGCATGCGCTGTGAAAACCAGTGTAAAATGGCAATCAAAAGAATCCTAAAAATCACAGCTCTTGCTTTGTGGCATTTCTAGCTAGCACCCTTTCCAAATCTTATTTCTTTTGGCTTTATTCCCATTAGGAAAGGACAAATAATTTTCAGAATATGTGAACCGAAAAAGACACATAATATAATAAAACCACTTCTCCACCTGAGTAATATACAATCAGGCATCAAATAGTGCAGTGCTTTCAGTAAGTTTATTTTTTCTGTGATTAATTGTTTCTAGGAACATACCAGAACAATTATGAATTGCAATCCATTATTTAGGATTTATTCACCATTGCAAGTGTATGTGGTATTGTGCTACCATTGTTCCTGATAATAAATATATATAGCATAATAAATTTCTGATCTTTAAAATGATCATTCAAGAGAAGACTCATGTCTAGAGTATTAGTATTTTCATAAGGAGTAATTCAATTTTGTACAAAGACTAGATAGGAGAGAAAAAAGCAAATGAGCTTCTAGCAAAAGTCCATTTTGTATAAGAATCATGGGAGTGAGTTCCTTACTCCAATATATCCATCCTTTGACATGCCATTTGTTTATGCCTCTGGGAGTAGGTTTGACCAATATTGTTTCTATAGTTTGGCAGCAAAAACAGTCCCAGTCTTGGAGTATTTTAACTTTATTTCTCGTTTCTGTTTTTAGAAGTCAAGTAATTTTTTCATTTTGCTGACCTGAAAAATAAGCATTATAACTTATAAATTCCAGACACTTTTTAACATTATTTAAAGTGTACAGTATGTTGAAAACATAAACATTTTCTAGGCTTTACTTCCAAAAAATCCGAGAATCCAAAACACTCAACGATCAGGATCCTGCTGCTAAAAAGACATAAAAAGAGTGTACTTGAAACATGGTATATTTAGAGGTGTAGGAGGAGAATTCAGGTGTGCAGTCGCTAATAGAGAGACTATATTTTCCCAGGTGTTTCTTGAGGACTGCTGGAAAGTCATGGTCTTAATCCATGCAGTAATCTGCATGGCACCTGCACTAACAAGTGCTGTTATTGTATTTGCAAATTCGTGATAACATCTCTATTAAAAAGGAAGATTTTCTCCTTAAGCGAAAGACTGGAAGCTTGTTAAACTACTGAATTTGCCATGTAATGAACTAATTTCTCTAAACTTTATAAATGTAGAAACAAAAATATATCATGTAATAGGAAGTACCAAACCCTAATTTTCAGTGCCCTCTTAAGTTTCACTATCTTCAAAAGTTCACATCAGTGGAAAATGTGAGTGACTAAGTGGAATTAGCATCAGAGTATGGCTAATTCATAATTACCTACTTTGTGCACAGCAACAATTTACAAGCCCTCTATTCACTGGCAGTTTGAAAAAAACTTTCAGATGGGATTTTTGATAAATTTCAATTACACTAGAAATGCCTTGGAGGGCCAGTTACATATTGTGGTATTTACGCAGACATCAAAGATTTAGTTGTTTAGACAAGGAAAACTAAGGCCATCTGACTATTCAGAGTATTTAGGAAGAGTTCTGTTTATTTCAACCTAGAATTTTGCCAAAAATAGATGTCCTAGTTACAAAAAGCATTACCCCTTCTGATAATCCAAACTTTAACATTTATTGTGTCTAAAAATTGCAGTCTTAAAATCTTTCTTCTTTTTCTTTTTTCTTTTCTTTTTTCTCTTTCTTTCTTTCTTTCTTTTTTTTTAATCCACACTACAGCATAGATAGAAAAATGTTGAAGAAAATCCTGCATTGTCATTTTTGCAGTAGTTGAAACAAACAGAAATTTATGCATATCACTGGAATACATAACAAGTTCCGGTACTGTTAACTTTGGAAAATAAACAGGCTTTGATTTTTTCTGGACTGTTTCATAATGATCTGAGTAATCCATTTTCTAAACTACATGGATGAATTGCATTTGAATTTCAGAGGAGTCAGCAGACTGACTTGGGTTTCTCACTAAATAATCTGCTAACTTAGTAAGCTGTTAGATCAATGAATTTTTGCAAAAAAAAAAAAAAAAAAAAAAAAAAAGCTCAGTAAAAATTAGTCAGCTAAGTGTTAATTAATAATACACAAATATTGCATTAAAAATAGAGCACTTCCATTGCAAAGTTTTCTGGCAGAAAACTGTTTTGCCTTTATTATAGGTCACATGCTTTCATCATCAATGTGGCTAAGTAAAGTGAAAGATGGATCATTACTTTTTGTATAGCGGCAGTCTGACTATAAATTCTTAAAAATCAAGGGAAGTATAATTTGAACAGTGAAGTAAACAAACCTTAGTCTTTCACAGCCATCTGTTCTGTCCTTGTGGTTGCATGTTAGATACCTCTTTGTGCCTGCTTTTCTAAGTCTTCTTTTATAACTAATGTGAGCATGTGTGACTTCAGTTGCATCTTTATAAAAGTACTGACATAGAAATAAATAGCCCATATCCCACTGTAGGTTAAGGGAACGGTGTTATGAATCTCATGGTCTGTGATATCCAAGCCTTTTGGACTGTGTAAATGCTGAGTGAATGTATTTACCGGTTCTTGGTAACCCAAACTCTTACCCATGTGTTCTTTTCTATGTAATGAAGTAGACCAAGAGCTACAATTATCCATGTGTCACACAGTACAGATTTTCTTCTTCAGCTGGAAGAATGTCACTCCAGTTGATAGGTATATTTATTTTCTCAAAAGTCACGTCAAGAAGATACTTAAAATAATAATTTGAAATGTGCTGTTTCCATGAATAGTTCTTTCAGAATAAATTTTTATTAATATCAGAGATTAAACATTAAAAAGTATATAGAGGAATCTGGTTCCCTGTGTTCCAGGAACATGTACTCCTCCATGATGTTTTCTTATCTTTGGCTGGTGCAGTGGGAGCTCACCCTTCATAAATATAAAATTTCCCAGAAAAGGAGTGAGAAAGGGGGAGAAATACAGCCAAAATGAACTAATTTTATTTTAGCTAAGTACATTCGGAAAATATTTTGTGGTATTTGCTTGGCCCTGTTAAATCATCCAATACATTTTATTGACACCGAACGTTATCCATAAGATCATTATAGCTGCACTTTCAAGAGAAATACTGTCAATTATTATCAGTAATTACTGACAGGAATAGTCAATTAGCTGAGGATCCAGATCAGGGAATTAGCATGCTAATTAGTATATTAGCAGATGGCCTCACTAGTGCTGCATTAGGGGTTTCTAATGTTTGCCCATAGCCATGATGCCACCTGTAGATCCTGCTGTCTTTGATATTTATTCATGTAACTGTCATGCCCTCATTTCCTTGTTGTGATTATTCTATTGTTTTGCTCTTCTGTTTTAAATTCACTATATCTTCATGCACTTTCCTCTGAACTGTTTCCCCATATATTCTTCATGTTCAGCAATGAAAACATCATAGATGAAAACAGAAGGACAATGATTTCCTGCTTTTGATATGCACTCCACTTAGGAGTTTGCAACACTCCATCCCTTAGGTTTGCAACACTGACAAAGATTTGATTATTTTGTAGACCAATGAACAGAGAAAGGCTTCACTGGGAACTGCATAGCACCAACCAGATTTTTGGATGGATGAAAACCATGACAATTTACCAGAAATAAGTTGGTTATAACTCTCTCTTCCATTGGTGGTATTTCTGACAAGTCATTTCAGCATTCTGCACTGTGATTTCTTCACAATTTCAATGAACTAAAAACTTGAAAGAACTCTGTGGTCAATGCAATTCGCAAATTAAATCTTCAGAAAGATTTAATATCAATTAAAAAAAATTGGTGAGATAATATTATCACTATATTTTCATATTAATATTCAGCCATGCTGGTATTTGAAATCACAAGGCAAATTCTACAGCACTAACTCCAACTGAAGAAGCAGCTAGTCATGTGAGGAATGCCAGACTGCCTCAGTATTCTTTCTGTTCATCAATTTCCCACCTATTCCGCAGAGGAATGAAGAAAGCAGATTTCAGAATCATAGAACCATTAAGATTAGAAAAGACCTCTAAGATCATGGAGACCAAACATTGCTGTGTCAACTAAACTATAGCATGAAGTGGCATGTCCAGTCATTTCTTGAACACTTCCAGGGATGGTGACTCCACCACTTCCATGGTCAGTTAATTACAATGCTTTACCACACTTTCAGTGAAGAAATTCTTCCTGATAGCTAACCTGAACCTCCCCTGGTGCAGCTTGAGGCAATTTCCTCTCGTTCTGTTAATTCTTACCTGGGAGAAGAGGCTGACCCTACCTGGCTACAGCATCCTGTCAGGGAGTTATAGAGAGCGATAAGGTCACTATCGAGCCTCCTTGTCTCCAGGCTGAACAACCCCAGCTCCCTCGGTTGCTCCTCACAGGACTTGTGTTCCAGACCTTTCACCAGCCTTGTTGCTCTTCTCTGGACTCACTCCAGCCCCTCAATGTCCTGCCTGAAGTTAGGGACCCAGAACTGAACACAGGATTTGAGGTGCAGCCTCACTAGCGCCGAGTACAGAGGGACAATCACTGCCCTAAGTCACAATATTGCCGGTCACACTGTTTCTGATCCAGGCCAGGTGCCATTGGCCTTCTTGGCCACCTGGGCACTCTGCTAGCTCATGTTCAGCTGCTGTCAACCAGCACCCCTAGGTCCCTTTCTGCCTGCCTTCTTTCCAGCCACTCTGCCCCCAACCTGTAGCATTGCATGGGCATGTTGTGACCAAAGCGTAGGACCCGGCACCTGGCCTCGTTGAACCTCATACAATTGGGCCATGGATCCAGCCTGTCCAGATCCCTCTGCAGAGCCCTCCTACCATCCAGTAGATCAACACTCCCACTCAGCTTGGTGTCATCTGAGAACTTACTGAGGGTGTACTCAAACCCCTCATTGAGATCATTGATAAAGAAATTAAACAGGACTGGCCTCAATGCTGAGCCCTGGGAAATCCCAATAGTGACTAGCTGCCAGCTGGATGCAGCACCATTCACCACCACAAGTTTTGCACCCATCTCAGGATCTGTAGATTTTAACACTAAGATAAAGAAAGATAGCCTCTTCTAGATTCATAAATTTTCTAGACAATAAAACGGATTGCAGGCTTCTTCCTAGTATTTCTATATTGAGACCATAAATTCTGTTTGAACTAAAAGTGCAGCTTGCAGTTACTCTTGCAACTCTACCTTTATTTAAGCAGCTTATATAATAAAGGAATTCTTATATTCTGAAATAAATCTCACAAGTCAGAGTCTCAGAGTGGCAAGGACTCAGTAAGGAGTAGGAAAGTTAGGAAACTTAAGAAAAAAAAATATGGGTAAGATCTAAATGCAAAAGTATTACAGTAATGAAGCTATCAAATTCTCTCTTCTGAGATAGGAGCAGAGTTGAATTCATCTGCTTATATTAACTGACCTAAAAAAACGTGAGATTCTTCATGTCAGAAATTCGTAAGGGTGTACACAATTTCATTATCTCACCCAGTTCTGGTCAATCTATGTGTAATCTTTCTGATTTTCCTATTACACATCTTGGAAACTTTTTAGAACTTAAGACAAACAGTTAAGAATCTTGAGGAATTAATATAAGGTCACTGATAAAAAATAGGATGAAATTCCAGCTTTCAGCTGAATTCAACTCCACTGAAACTGCTCTGAGATTTTTAAAGTGTCTCATTATTCTGCTATGTCCTTTTTGTTTGGTTTTCGTCTTCTGAGCTTTGGCCAGGTCCTGAAACAGAACAAGCTTTTGAGGAACATGGCTTATGTTTATGACATATTTTATAAGGTGTAGTGAAGTGCATTATAATTATATGATTTGTCAAGTGAAAATTTTCAAAGCATGTTATTCTTGATTGTTATTTCAAGTTCTGCAATTTAGACCATATGTGACCTAATAGCAGGGATTTGAGCATAAATATCCACTTACTGTAGCCTATTTCTAATTAGTTTTGAGATGTGTTGAAATGTTAAAGAACATCACCATGCCCTTCAGAGATAATCATAAATCAGGAGGCATTGTTTGCAAAGGAAAACATCCAGATTGAAAAAAAAAAAAGAAAAAAAAAAATTAATAATAACAACAGCTCTCCTTTCAATGTATAGATATGGTGAAGACTTTTTCAAAAATGTCTAGAAATGGCATTTAAAAGCTAGAGGAAAAGAATATTCTAAAAAATACTGTAGAACAACAGCGCAAAAGGAGTGCCAGAACATTATTTTGAGGCCCATGTGTTTGCATAACTAGAGACATGCTAAAGATACCAATACCCTTACCACAGATGAATATATGTTTTGAAAGAGAGACCTTGCTCTCCAGTAAGACTTTTCTGTTCTCCTTCAGGGTTGAACTGGGGTATTAAGCAGATCTCTAGAGTATACATAAAGTGTTTGGGTTTTTTCAGCTTGAATTTGGGATAGAAAACAAATTCTTAGATTGGCTTGAGCATTTTCTTAGGCTGTAGCAATATCATGTTCCCTGACAATCTTCTTGGGTGACTCTGCACCTCTGTGAACACTTAAATCTTTGTTTGTTTCCTTTCATCCTTTTGGATGAGTATGCTTACTATGAAAAATCTGAAGAATTAAAGACAAAGCAAAAATGGAAGTGTCGCAGTTTTACAATAAACCTTTGGTAGGTTTTGTTGTTGGAGGGAGATTGCAATTGGATATGAGAAATTGTGGCACTCTCTCCTGACTGAAGTATATGGTGGCGCACTAATTTGTTTGGGCTTTGATTTTCTCAGAGCTCCTGGAATCTTGGGGGTTTCCAGGCAAGCCAATTTTGTTGTGATATTTCCTTCCTGAAGATGAGATGAAAATGGCTTCTTCAAGATTGCTGTGAGGCTTGAAGAGAAGCCAAATCATGAATATCATGTTCATGGATATGCAGCTTAATTCCTAGGATATTATGGAAAAATATAATCTGATAACATGGCAGTATTAATTATAAAAATGGGACTTACAAATTAGGTAAATTCCCAGAAGATAATTAGGGTCTCTGAGTATCAGAAAGTCCAGAGTGTAACACTGAATCAGATGGATAGGCTGTGTCAAAGAGCGGAATTCCAGAGGTTCCTCTGCACTCAGTATTTCAGCAGCTCTAGGCACCTTGCAGTTCACAGTGGATTTGTCTTTTTCAGGAAAGTTTATGGGATGGAGATGTGCAGTTTTGAAGCCTCACCTAGTATTCTTTGGTCTGAGTTTCTGAAGTGAACTTGTAAAAATAGTTTTGAAGTGATTACAAGTATTAGTGAAATAGATTATGCTATTAGTGTTGCTTCATCTCTCTCGAGATGCTGTCCAGAATTTTAAAAACTAATATGTAGGATAAGTAGGTCAAAAGATGCAACGAGAATATTTCCATTAAGTTTGTGCGGAAAAAATGGATTCAAGCAGGTTTTCTCAGCAGGAGACATTTGTATTTCTTTTATGTAATACTGTATCTTACAAATATTTTATAAAGTAAAGGTTCTACAAATGCAGTAGGAACTGGAAAACAAGAAGCACCATCTTTTCTTACAATTCCAAGTTTTTTTTAAATAAATCTCAACACTTGGCTCAGAATATTTCTCATTGAGCTTTTTTTTTTTAATGACAAAATTTCCAGTATTAAGTTCAGCGCTCCTTTGTATTTTCTGCACCCACTGTATTTTATTCCTACCTTTCTCAAAACCACATGGAACAGGAGAGGAGAAATTATATGCTACTCTAGTAATTTAGGTAACATTAATTCTTAAACCAAACTACAGCAATCATAATATATGTACTCTGTTACTATTATTCAAATGTGTTTTATGTTGCTAACCCAACAATCAAAACCAGTCCTGTGTCTTAAAGTTGGTAAGAAAGACTATGCAAGAATGCAGCTCATGGGTGTCTATGTAATGTCTTATGATTGTATGTGTTTTTTCTTGATTTATATCTTGGTTTCCTGTTATTTGCTGCTGCATTGCTGGCAGCAATTGTGGTGGAATTATAGTGCAACACAAAACTAGCAGTGGAGTGTGAAGCAACATCTTTTCAGGTAAAAAAATTCAAATGTAAATTCTCACTGGAGAATTTACATTTTGTATCTTGATTTTTCAGTCAAGGTTTTTGAGGTAAAAGAAATTACATTCCATGACATGATATATAGAAGAGTTAATGCAGTAAACAACACAGCTAAATAAGCCTTTCCAAAAACTCTCAACAAGGTCTTTTATTGGGCTATGGATAGCAATAACTTTACTATGGAAACAGCTGACTTAGCAGTTGCAAAGTACATTCACACGTTCTTTTGCTTGAAATGAGCTAGGTGGCCAGAATGCTTTTTGTGTGTTTCTCTAAAGCTTGCCCAGTGTCTGGTCTCAATCTCATAAAACAGGCAAAAACAATAGTGAAACAGGAATGAAACATGGGATAATTAAATTCACAGATGAAGAGTATCAGAACTTCCTCTATATAGCATGAAGTAGGGAAATAAAAAGGTAAATGTAAAATGGAAACAAAAGAGGACTGGAAAAAATGCTGTCCACTTAATGAAGGAATGAAGACTTTCCTTAAAAATATTGCATAAGACTTTTGAGTAGATGACTTGCTTTTGCTCTCTGGAGACCATTCTGAAATGGAATCTCATGAAATTTTAACTGGATGCATCATTTTCTAAAAATGTAAAAGGCTTTTTGTTTTTAATTTCTAAATATTAAACAATACTATGATCACAGCCCATAAGGCAATGGACCCCTACTTTAAAAATGCTATGTTAAATTATTGAAGTACTACTCTGGCTATTATTTTTAATTGTGTAGGTCCAAGAAATATTTTGTAATAAAATTATGATGGTTATATCTGTTCATTTAAATAAAGAGTGCCAGGAAACATTCACAGTGACTGAAACTGGATTGTCTATATAGCTAAATTATGAGAAAGGTTCATGGCGCATTTTTGATCCACAACAGCTAGTTCACTTTCTGACAGCTCCTGGTGAGGCTCAGGGACTAGACAGACCCAGGATCATTCCAAACAGGTTGTTTGTGTCCAGCTGTGTAATTTCTCATAGGCAGTTTTGGACACGGGCTATTGAATGCCAGCTGGTTTCATTGCCAAGAGAACAATCCCAAGCATCTTTAATTTACTGCTATTGACATAGTAATTCTGTCTATCCAATACTTTTGTCCATGAGATGAGTCCAAGCCCAGCTGTTACTGCAGGGATGAGAGAAAGTGGCTCTTTCACGGATTTACCTTCTTGCTTCCATCCAGGTCCCTCTAAGAAGTACAGTTTTCTGCCCCTGCTCAGAGCAGCCTTGGGATTTCACAGCTTTCCCACTTCAGGACTGAAGTTTGATTAAAAACTGTTTAAAATTGCTTATTTGTGACTAGCAGTCCATACTATGCAGTGCTACAACAATTTCCTTCTTGGAGAATGTTGGAAGTGCTATTGCACCAGCAATCCCCTTTACATAAAAAGCTTTGTTAAGAAATGGACAAAATGTTCAAGGAAAATATATCCTCACAAAACAACAGGCTACACATTTGTTGACAATCAGTTTTGCATGTTCAGACACAAACTGAATGGAAAAGTCCACATCATCTCTTTGCAGTTGCGGTAGCAGCAGAAGTGCTGGATGTCTTCTTTTAGCTAGCCCAGGAGCATTGGGACCCATTGTTGTTTCTGGTTTGTTCTGTTTCTGGATACCCTTCATGGTATCCTTCCTCCAATCTGCAGTTCCTTGCTCAAAAAACCTGCTTTTTTCATAAACCTCAGGCTTCAAAGTTCCTTTACCATGAACCTTCTACAAGCAGGGGTAGGTGTTCAGCATCCTTTTACCTGCCACCTAGCCATGACAGAATTACTTATTTAAGCAGCTTTTGTGGGTTGTAATAATGAGCCTTGTGTCTGCGGAAGAATACTCTGAGACCTTCTCTCCCTGCTCCAGCTACCCATGGTGAAAACACATTTGGGTTTATGGATGGATATTTATCACTCAATATTCCTCTCTTTCATGGCCATAAGGATGTGTGCTGTATTCAGTCCAAATATTTCTGCAAGCAGAACTTTTCAAAACAAGGAAAACCCAAACATATTCAAATAACATCAGTAATGCATCCCTAAAGTATTTTGTAAATGCTTCACAAAGGCAAAGATTGGAGAATTCTATATTATTTTCAGCACTCAGTCGCCCAAAGGAAGGGATGAAAACTCTATCATTCAGCATTTTTAAACTGGAATGAATAAAGTGCTAAGATATTAAGTGTAGAAGACAGTTTAACTTCGAGAGGAGGATGAAGTACATGAGCTTCTCCATTTCAAATATCTACAATTTTTGACATAACTATCACCAGCACTGAGTTTTTAGTAGAATTTTAAAGTATTATTTAAAAAGATTCATTATGGCTTAGAGACTCCTGGAAAGATAGGGAATAAGATAGGAGTTTTGAAAAGCAGATGAAAAATAAAACTTTATTTGGAGCAAAAAAGAAAATCAATATATCTTATAGATAGTTTAAAGTTGGTTTTGGTGACCTTAATTTATATCTGCTAAGAACTGTATTTCTTTCAAATAAATTTTGAGGGTATACAATGAGAAGGATGACGGAAGGATGATTTGTCAGATGTTTTGTTGCTCATAATTAATTCTAGGCTAAAATAAGTTATTTTGTGGTTTATGTATGGGTTTTGTTATGATAAAAGCCAAAGCATGTACCTACTTGTATATCAAAAAGGAATCTGGCTTGTGGCAGAAACTTTATATTGTGGTAGAAAGTTAATTTACACTTCAAGATAGCAACTATGCCTAGGAAAAAATATAAACTGAAAACTAAACGAAAATGCTGAAAGATCTGATGCTATCAACAAGAAATACATTTTAAAAACCCTGAAACACCTCACAAAAAAAAAAAAAATTAGTTCTAGAAAGGCTATAATGCAGTAATGTAGGATATTCTAGTAGACTATGAAGTCAGTGAAAGGGAAGTTGTATTATTACTTTAAAAAAACCTTGGAATAAAGTCTGTCTGGTTAGACTAGAGGTTTTCAAACAACACCTTGATTATACCATAGTTACAACTTCAGGCACTGAGGCTGCTTTCATCTGTAAACAGGATAATGAAAGCAAAGTCCAGTAGGAAAAAATATAATACCATCTGTCACCAGGTCCCTGAAATGCCTTGGCTTGTATAGTGATGATGGTGTTAACTCTGACTGTCAAAGATAATTTTAGCTAGGGTTCTTGCTGCTATTTCATTATCATATTAGTATGTCAGTATGCCCAACTGTTTCCTTGACAGAACACTGGCAAAGCTGAAGTAAATGAGTGAGCCAGTCCAAGAGAACAACACCTTACCAACTGTCCCTTATATATTTCTGTTTGTACACTTGAGCGTAGTTCTTGACTCTGCCCGTCACAAGTCAGTATAAAGAATCAAAGATTAAGTGTCTTTTATATAAGGTACACTGAATCTAATGTGAGGGCCTCTCATGCTCCCAGCCTTCTCATTTCACCTGCAAACTGAAGTTGAATACAATTTGCAGTTATGTTT
Source organism: Dasyornis broadbenti (assembly GCA_013397935.1). Taxonomy (NCBI): domain Eukaryota; kingdom Metazoa; phylum Chordata; class Aves; order Passeriformes; family Dasyornithidae; genus Dasyornis; species Dasyornis broadbenti. The sequence continues at coordinate 334,719 of VZRN01006449.1, forward strand.
CTCTTTGTGCACACTATGATGCAATATTTTAACGAGGCAAATTAACAGTAGTAGTATAACTACCTGTTCTATACCTTCTTAATGCAGTACAAAGGAATGAACTATGTCACCTGAAGGCTGGCAGAAGTGACATACAGGACATATATCGATTTACTGATGACAACAGGAGATGAATGAGAATGTCACCAAAGCAAAAAAGTAAATAAAGTGATACTGGTTGGATTATGGACCTTAAATACGTCTTCATATAGTTGCTCTTGAGAAGTAGGTTCATTTCATACATTTTGTGGATGTAATCTGCTTGGACTTTAGTAGAGTTTTTGACACTGCCTCCCACACTATACTCCTGGAGAAGCTGGCAGCCCATGGCTTGGACAGGTGCACTCTTTGCTTGGTTTAAGAAATGGCTGGATGTCTGGGCCCAGAGAGTGGTGTTCCATCCAGTTGGTCAGTCACTAGTGGTGTCCCCGGGGATCTGTGTGGAAGCCAGTCCTGTTTACTGTCTGTATTGATGATCTGGATGAGGGGATCAAGTCTACCATTAGCAAATTTGCAGATGACACCAAGCTGGGGGGGGAGTGTTGATCTGCTGGGTGGTAGGAGGGCTCTGCAGAAGGACCTGGACAGGCTGGAAAGAGACAGGCTGAGTCCAGCATTATGAGGTTTAACAAAAGCAGTTGCTGGGTCCTGCACTTTGGCCACGAAGTCCCCCTACATCTCTACAGGCTGGGGGCAGAGTGGCTGGAAAGAAGGCAGGCAGAAAGGGACCTAGGGGTGCTGGTTGACAGCAGCTGAACATGAGCCAGCAGAGTGCCCAGGTGGCCAAGAAGGCCAATGGCACCTGGCCTGGATCAGAAACAGTGTGACCGGCAATATTGTGACTTAGGGCAGTGACTGTCCCTCTGTACTCGGCGCTAGTGAGGCCACATCTCAAATCCTGTGTCCAGTTCTGGGTCCCTAACTTCAGGCAGGACATTGAGGGGCTGGAGTGAGTCCAGAGAAGGGCAGTAAGGCTGGTGAAGGGTCTGGAACACAAGTCCTATAAGGAGTGGCTGAGGGAGCTGGGGTTGTCTGGCTGGCAGAAAAGCAGACTCAAGGTTGATCTTATTGCCCTCTACAACTGCCTGAAAGGAGGCTGTAGCCAGGTAGGGTCAGCCACTTCTCCCAGGCAGCCAGCAACAGGACAAGAAGACACAGTCTTAAACTGTGCCAGGGGAGGTTTAGGTTGGACACTAGGAAGAAATTCTTCACACAAACGCTGATTGGGCATTGGAATGGGCTGCCCGGGGAGGTGGGGGAGTCGCTGTCCCTGGAGGTGTTTAAGGAAAGACTGGATGTGACACTCAGTGCCATGGTCCAGTTGACAAGGTGGTGTGTTCGGTCACAGGGTGGACTAGATCTCAAAGGTCATTTCCAACCTAGTTGATTCTGTGATTCATCAAAATGTACACTTAGCATTGGAAAATGGAATTGAAAGTCTACAACCTTGACAGGGAAAGACAAAAAAGTCAGACACAGATTTCTGCCTGGCATTGTAAGATTTAGCAGAGGGGGCCAATACTTACAACAGCTGCTAAGGTTTTGATTAAATTAATGAAGAATAAATATGTCTGACACAGCAGTGGCTGATGTCAGAACCAGGATGTTGCTAGCAAAAAAAGCAGAGGTAGGTAAAGCCAAATAAATAAACACATCAATAAATGTACCTGGAGTCCTGAACCCCTGACCTCACTACCAAACAATGACCATACCACTGTTCGTGTTTCTGATGGAACTCGTGACTGCAGACAAGGCAGGTCTCAGAGGCAGTATCCAGTTTAAATTCTAGGCTTATTTTTTTTTATTCATGCTGTCACGCCCTTCTAAATCCTTTTCTAGATCAGTTCCTCGTCATGAACATGTGATGGTCATCTCTGAGTGATCCATTTTCATTTCCTTAGCACAGAAACTGAGATCTGGGGGAGAGAGGGTTCCTCCCATATACCAGTACCTTAGATGATCATAGAAGTAGGATGTAGCTAGGGCACACACCCGAACCCAGGTTTCCCAGATGGGAAGCATTATTGGGAGCATTATAGATGCACACGTCTTACATTACAACCAAAAGGACAAAGAATCTGGTCATAGTCTAGACTACCCTGAATTATCTGCCCTGTTTGAGCCCAGAAAAAAGTCCACTGCAAATACCCATAATATAGGAAGGATTTAAACCTAGCAACAGCAACAGTTTTTGCAAGCGGAATTGACCTTTTTCCTAGAATCCGTTGTCAGATTCAAAGGGAAATTCATAATGAAACTGAGTGCTCTTAACATAAGACACACCTGCAGCTTCAGGCTAAAATGTAATTATTTGAAGTCCTCAGAAAAAGCCTCTATTAATGCATGTCATCTCAAGGAAAAGAGTAAAATTCTGTTAGTATAAATGTCCATTCACATATAACTTAGATTGCCTTGCTTAGTGTGTTTGGCTTTACTGCTTGTTCCAAAAAATTAATGAAAGGACTGACTTCATGACTGTGGTTCTTTTAATTTGGCCACCTTGGATGTGCAGAAATTCTGACGCAAATTGCTTAGGAAAGGCTACCAGCTTGTTAAAACTGGCCACACAATCCCATGGGTCAGACTGCAAATAAAATAATCACTGTGCCATGTCAAGCCTGCCTACTACTGTCAAGTCAGGAAGCAAGGCCAGCACTATATTCACAGATTCCCTTCTTGCTGCTTCGACATTGCAGGACTGAAAAACTTCTTATTAGACTGTTTTTGCATTAAGAAGTCAGGAACTGATCTAACAAAATGTTTAAGTATAGTTTTTATTTCTGACACCTGATTGTTGATCCTTAGAAGTGATACTCACACAGAGAAAGGCAAGCATGTGCTGAAGGGTTTTGTTCAGGACTCTGTACCCATGCTGTCCATGATGAGTTTTAAGTTGGCACTGGGACTACTTCCCTCTACAGAAGAGGAGCCAGGAGCCAGCATGTGATACTCTGGACAGGAGATACCCTTAATCCTCCTTTTCACTACTTCTATTGAACTCATTAGTGTAATTGAGTTGAGACTCTATAATGTAGCTTCTGTTGTCCAAGATGCAGACTGGGCTAGTCCTTAGTTGTTGTATACTGCTTTGCTTCATCCACGTAAACTGTGACTTAGACTGCAGAGAGCATCCTCTTTGCCAAAGCTATCCTACTTGTGTTTAACTGGAATATTCCAGACAAAATCCCAGAAAACTTTCTTTTCAAACCTTTTCTTATCATCTAGAAAATGAATGACTCGTTGTTGGGTTTTTGTTCTTGTGGTTTTTTGGGTTTTTTTTAATGTATTCAAAACTATGGTCTAAACCACTTCAGTTAAACTAGATTTTGGATATGTCTGTGGTGTGAGGCCTTGGTTCCTTCAGTTCTGAATTACACTGATATTTTTAAAGCTAGGCTCTCACTACCCTTTGCTAAAGTAATTATCTCTTCCTTTCCTACAGGCTGAAACTAAGCTTAGATGCCTCCAACTGGCCAGACTTTTCCTTTCAAAACTCCTTCTGACTTTAGAAATATCTCTGGGCTTGGACCTCTGGGACATACAACTGTCTACAGACTATCAGCAGTTGTATGGGGCCACATACCCCAACAGCCTGTGTGCTGCTGCTGCCGTTGCCAGCCTTCCTCGGGAGCAGTACCTGGTATTTTCATCTTGCCTTCCTCTTGAGGGGAATGTTGCCCACCACTGAGAGCTGCCATATGAATATTATGGTTATAGAAGATCAACAAACCTTACTGTCATAAACAGTTTATTTATTCTCGCTGCTTGGAAGGACCTTTGAGATGACTGAGAAGCAGGAAAAAAGAACTTGACTGTTTACAAATTCAGCAAAAAGAGAGATCATCCAAAGTGTCTTATCTTACAATGGTAGGTACTGGCAAAGCACCAATTGTTAAATAATTGATGCAAAACATCAGTTCATCTTCATGTGAATCCAAAGCCAAGAATTGTTTAGACATCATTTGGGCATTACAGAAGAGCATTTTAGTAAAATTGTAAATGTATTACAGAAGTGTCTCGGTCAACTCAGTAGGTGAGTTGATGTATTATAATCTGGCAGTGTAAAAAGAAAAGCTTTAAAAATATTTGCAAACATGTTATAATTATGTGTCATGTCTTCCATCTTTTCCTTTTCAGGTTAGCTTGAACCTGTTTGTGTTGGCAATCCAATTGTGTAAATCTCATTACATGGACGAAATTACTCCAACACTCTGAAGTTCAAACCATTGATATGTCCAAAGAAAAAAATTCTGGCAGCCAAGTGCAAAATGTCTCCTCTTTTCCATGGCAGAAACACACAGCACCTGCATTACCCAAGATCTTTTTCCTTCATGCTGGTAATTCTTCCCTGTAAGAGTTGCAAGTGTTATCTCAGTACATGTCAGAGCAGGCGGTTGCAGGTGTCTTTCAGACCATTCCTCCATCAGAGCATGTTCCAGCCTCTCCACAGAAGCATTACCTTCCGTGACAAATGGGCTGGAAGCAGAATTTAAGTTCTTACATCAGTCTGGCTCTTGCACATCCACAAATAAAATGGTCCAAGTCTGCAGTGTCTGCTGGACCTGTTTACACATGAAAGTGTTCTGCTCATCTATCAGTTTCATCATACAGCTGTGGACCCCTTGGGGTATGCCAAAACAAAATCCCTGCTGAAGTGAGACTGGGATACTCTCAGTGCCCATGGCAACACACTCAGGTCAGAAACCATACAAGAAAGCTTGTTGTCTTTCCTTCTTTTTCTTTTAGCTTTTACTTACACATATGTTGGCTTCCCCTGCTTCCCTTTTTCATCTGCCTGCTGTTTCTTACAGAATTATGACAAGGAGAAGGAGAAGGCATGACTCCCAGGAGCAGAGGACAATCAGAAGTCTGAAGGAGAGGCAGTGTCTTGGTTTGGAAGACAGGCATCTGCTAAGGAAGGTGGAAACCTGCCTTAGAGGATATGACCCCCCTCCCTCCAAATTGGTATAAGGTCGAAATCAAAGGCTCTCAGGCAGAGATATGGGAAAAGGAATAACAGTTCTTTACTGGTATCTATAAGGAGGAAAACAAGCAACAATAACAGTAGCAATAACAAATAAAGAAAACAGAAACCTGGCGGCAGCTTTCTCTAAGCAGCCAGACACCGCCCCTCCCCTTTGGTACAGTTACGGTCACGGCTGGCAGGGGTGCTGTGACGCGAGCTCAGCTCCTCGGTGATGGCGGACGGAGCTGAGGGTGAGGCGGCTGCACGGCGAGCGGAGCTGCAGCAGGGAATCTCAGGGCAGCAAACTGGGCGGCAGAGCTTGTCCACTCGAGCAGGCGAATGAAAGATTAGCAGAGACTCCAGCAAGGAAGTAAAACCAGGCAGTGCTGAGCTCCCGCGGCAGCAGCGAAGGGGAAGAAGAAACAGCAGCTGTCTCCTCCAACAAGTCCCAGGGACAAGTGTGTCTCTGCCCGTGGCCAGCCACCTTTTTCTTCTCTTGCCACACCTGGCTATGTTTTTAGTCTCTTAAGTGCGTCTTTGTCCCTTAGGTACCCAGTCGTTATCTCTTAAGTATCCAGTCGTTAAGGCTCGTTAACATATCTCTAGCCACAGGATGGAAAAATTCCCAACCTCCAACAGGCAGGAATGTGGAAATGGAGCCCTGGAGATGACAGCAAGAGCCACCTAATGCAGTAAGGTGTTTTGGGCATAGCAGTCCCCTGTTAGGGTGTTTAAACAGTACACAGAATTTGTACCCAGTCTTGGCCTTTACCTTTGCATGCATAGATCGGATCAGGAAACTTGTGTCAAAAGTGGAATCCCCTAGAAATTTGAAAGGACTCAGTCTTGGGTTTTGGAAAAGCCTAAATGGAAGATTAAAATTCAGCTTTGATATCCTGAATGCCCATACTTGGGGAAGTACTTGGATGCAGCAATATTTTGTCAGCTCAAATAAAATATATTATAACTGTGAAAGCTCCAGTCTCAGGGACATTTGGGTAGGGACTTCTCAATATAAACAAAGAGCTCTGTTCTGTTTCAATATCAAAGATGGAACAAGAGTATTTATTATATTATCTTCTCTATTATGTATTGTATTCATAAATTTTTGAAAGCAATGGGAGCATGAGAAAGTCCTCCAGGAAGGAATTTTTTGGATCATGGATAAATGATGTGAGAAGATTTTAGGGGTGCCAAGAGGCCCGTCTTTTTTTGTTCATATGAATGCTCAGTGGTAGACACATCCTCTGCCAAACTAAATGACCTTTCAGTAAACTAAGAAAACATTAGCAAAGGAACAAAAGTCTTGCAGACACCTGAAATCTATGAAGATACACACAGAAAAGACTTTATTTTTTTAAAACACACACTTTGGCTCAGAAATATCCACGAGGATCTCTATGTGTACAACAGAGTGTGTGTAAGCTCTGTGTATAAGCTGAGCAGAAATGACTGTGAAGTCTTTATTTGTGAAAATGTTTTTGCTGAACACTGAAATATGAGAGGGTTTTGTAGAAGTTCCTTTCTGCTTGAAAAAGGCACCACAAGGTGGAATCTTCTAAAAAAGTACCTAGCATTTATATTAAAAAATAAATTGTCATTTAATAAACGCCTGTTACAGAGCATGTAGTGGATATGAATGAAAAGTGCAACAGGGTCGAAGTAATAAGACAGAGAAGCATAATGTAATCTTTGGCATTTATAAATATGCAATCTGTGATTGAAAACCTTTATATATTTTCATTTGTGACAAGCACTATAGGAAAAACCATATATATATAAATTATTAATGGAAGCTGGGAAAACCAGAGAAATAGAAAAAAGCAAGAGCCACAACCATTAAAAAAAAAAAAAAAAAAAAAAAAAGAGGAAGAAAATATCTAGTATAATCTCAGGTTCCTATCAGTCACACTGACCCCTTCACAAACTTCTAAATTATGTCAGCATTTAAAAATTTATTGCTTCACTTTCTAGGTAAGTTAGTGATATGTGAGTTCACTGAACACAATATCTTTATAATAGTCATTAATTTTCATGGAAAAGAATACTCTATGTACTCTGGAATGCACTGCATTCATTCTCCTCTAAAAACTCATCTTTTTTCATGGTAATTGCCATCTGTTTCTAATTTCTGACATTCTGTATCAGTGGCAAAAACTTTTGAGCTGCTGTACACAATATGAACTAAGCTAGTTAATATATATTTTACACAGTAAGGCCATTTTTCTAAAAGCAATAAATATAATTTAACTTGTAAAGTAGATTGTAATGTACTTCGGCTGATGCCAGTTGAAACAAAAGGAGGAACTAGAGACCATTTACAGGTCTTGCTGGGAGCAGGCTGTACATTCTACTTGCATGTATGTCAAGATTACAAAATGTCCTTACAGAGTCAACCTCCTTTATTGTAAGAACAAAAGAAAAAAAAAGGTCTATATCAACACCTTTTTCAAACACAGGCAATTTTTTAAAGTAAATAGGATCCTTGATTAAAGGAGTCAAGTTATATTTTGCTCCTGCAAGAAAAGATTGGACACTTATTAAGAGAAGGATTTTGGAGTCAAACTCCAGGATTTTGGAGTCTTTGGTCTTTGAATCTACTTAGGCACTTTTGGAATCTTTACTTTAACATAAATCAGATTGTTAAAGAATTACACTGTAGCAGTTTTGGGGTAGAGGCTTCTTTCTTTCCTGGTTTTAAAATGATTTAAAATGTTAAAAAAATTGCAAATTTCCAGATTATTTAGAAGGATGAAATAGCTTGACCAGCCAGTGGTTTCTATCCCAGGGTTCCTTGTCCCTCTTAAAGATTTACTTGGCTTATTTATTTTAACCCCAAATGGGAAAGAAATAATATGCCCTTATAACCCACATGCCATCAACTTAAAAGTACGTATTGAGTCAAACTTTGAGGAAAATAACCCCGCTCCCAAAGAGCTACTTGCATGTCTGCAGATTCTATAAGAGATTTCAACAGCTGAAGGAAACATTTCAAGCACATGAACACTGTTTTCGCAAAGTTGGTGAAATGATTTCTCCCTTGAAGACAGATGGCCAATACTTCCAAAAAACCCAGCCAGTTCCTCTGTCGAAAGAACCAAGAACCTGTGTCCCTCTGGCATGCCAGGTAATTTTGAGGCCTGATTCAAAATATGCTGAAATAAATGGAAACAATACAATGGTGAATTTCCCAGTTGGCTCAGTTGTCTGTTTACTACAGGTATCTCACAACATCTACAATCTCTTATTCATGCAAGCACATGAAAAAAAAGGGAAAAAGAAAGGATAGGACAATATCATAGCTCAGTTAAAAAGACTTTACTTGTTCTTACAGGTATATTCATTTCACACAGGCCTAGAATGCCACAGCTGCCCCATTTTGATGTGCTGATGGACCTGAATGCATGTCTGCCTCCCATGAAGAAAAGAGTTCGAGGGCCTTCTGCAGGATCCGCTCTGGCAGCAATTCCCAGCGTTCAGGAGCACTAAAATATTGCTCTTTGGATGAGGGTAACAGTGAGTAGGATGGATAATATGCATGGGTTGGGAGATAATAGGTATTTGCCAGCACACATATTTCACTTATTTGTCCCAGCTTGACAATGAGAATATTTTCTTAACTTGATGCCAAGATATCAGCTTATCTTGGGTTTCCTTTGAATTGGAATCTGTATAATATATCTTTGGAGAAATGCAATTGTAGATAAAAGAGTTGTTTATTTTATCCTTTTAATTACTAACTATGAATACATCAAGAGATTAAATAATGTGGAAAGGGAAGGGATATTTAAGTTAAAGAACAATGTTGGCACAATAACTGTTATGCATAAACCAGCCAGGAATTTGGTCTGGAAACCATAATAATTCAAATAATCAAAGCAATCCTGTTCTGTAATTACTTTCCTGGGGCTGTAGCAGGGACTAGAACTCTAACCAATTTTAAAATACTTTTATGAACAGGATTAGATGAAGTGGTTTAGGTAGCAGGGGAGTTGAATCAATGACGCAAGAAGTACTTTCCAGTGCTGGATCATATGATCGTAAATTAAACTACTGTTGCTCTACCTTTCTCCTTCAAGTAGCAGCATGGAGCAAGGAATTTTCATGTCTCTATAGCTACTTCTCTGTTATCCAATATGTTATGAGATTGAGTTATCTGGGATAATGGTAGTGGAACATGCTGGCCAGACCAGATTAAGGCTGAATCTGGCAGACGCTTCTGTGTTGAATGTCCTGTATCCATATTCCAAGCAAATAAATTCTGACAGACCAGAGCTGAGCCCTGGAGTTCCTGGCTGCTGGTGTTGGGTTCCTGAATATTCCAGATTGCATGGAAACTTGACGTGGGCAAAACACTTAATGGTGTGAAACCACTATCCTACTTGATGCACTGTCATGTTGGAAAACACAGGGGAGCTTGGTGCAGAGACCAAGGCAGCTCTGCAGGGCTGACCTTCTTCGCTTTCGCTTAATGTCCGTCATGCCAGATCCTGATAACTCAACAAACAACAACCCAGTGTGCCTATGTTTCCCCCTTCCAGCTCTGAATTTTTTGGCCTGAAGCAGGGCTGGAACTGATCTGCTGTGTAAAGTTACCTGGCTATATTAAACCCTCTCAAAATATTGCCTGTTGCAAAAGGGATCACAGGCCTCAGTGTTGTCCTTCAGGGGCTAGAAAACCTCTGGGTCCTTTGCAGACTTATCTTGTGTCCAGTGAATCCTGTTGGGATTAGATAATTTCATGGTCTAGAGATGGTTATGTGATTCCTACAATTATGATTAATTGATGGTGCAGGATACTTACATTATGCACCATAGTGCATACAATATTTTAAAGCTGATTTTAAATACATTCAGTAGGCAATGTCTTAAATCTGGTCCTGAGCAGTGACAGAGCCTTTCTCTGCTCCAAGTTGTTATTTTATTTTGATCTTTTCCATTTAGAACACAGGATGGATGGGTACAAATATGGGAGAAGTATCACCAACATGCATAAACATCCAATATTTTTCTTCATTCTCTCTCCTAGGCAAATGAAAATGAGAGTTCTTTTAAAGCTTTTCTTTTGGCCTAGATTTTTTTTTTTTTTTTAGTGATCAATAAATCATTATTTTCTCTATCTGTTTTTCAGCAACAGCTGAACTATTTTGTCTGGTATTTTATAAACCTATAAGCCAAAGGAAGACACCTGGCACAGAAAATTTCACATATGCGGTTTACATTTGCAAAATTATTAACTTTTACCTATTAGGACATGGAATGTACCAGAAAATCTGACAGTCCTCCCATACCCTTTTTTCCCTAGCTGCTCCCTCAGTTTATTTCCAGTTATTATTGATCAAAACTTTAAGAGAATGTCCTCTCAGGAAACCATTTTACTGTTTTTAAAGGTATTTTCTATAAAACAGTAAGAAAATTTAATTTTAAAAGTATTTCCCTGGAAAGAACATTTCCTTTCCACAGTCAGTTCTTCCTCATAGATGAAGGTGCCTGGAAGCCTTGAGAGCCCTGGCACTGGAACCAGGAGAGAGATAATGGAAGTGCAGGAATTCCCAGCCTTTCCGCATGGCAGAATCACGAAACTTGAATCCTGGGAATTCTGAGTTCCTGAACATGATTTGACAAAAGAAATACTTCTACTGGCAGAAATCCTAGCTGGCCCTACTTTTACTGGCAACTCAAGGCACTGGTCTGAATTGTCCAGGACAGCAGGTGACTGGAGATTATCTCTCCTGTCAAGGCAAACAAAGCTGGTTATTCATGACATTCAAACTGAAGAGTAAGTCTGTATTTCTCTGCCTGGGAAAGCAGGTGCTTAAAGGTATTTGACTAGAAGTACCAAACAAAGGTGGTAGATGGACACAGTCCTTCCTGGGGCTGGACACCCTTTTCTGAAAATATGAGTGCAAATAGCCTCCTAGTCCTAGGTCACAGACCTAATTTCTCTCTGGGTCTCAAGGAATTCAGTCTCAGATCTCCTAGGTCCCTGAGGAGTACCTCTTGGCTATACTCAAGAATGCAGCCTCCAGTGACTGACATGAAAGGAATAAATAGCTGGGAGAGCAAGGATCAGGGCTGTCCTGTGCAATGAATGGCTGTAACTCCCCAGTGCTGCTGCCCAGCGTCAATCTCCGGCCACTCCATAAATGTGATGCAATTGCTTTCAGCTGGGGCAGGTCAGAAAGCCCTGAGTGTATCTCCAAAGTTGACTAATTCCTGAAACAAACTAATGATTGGTGCTATTCTCACAGAGGTAAACTGTAGAGAATAGCAAAATCAATTAGGTCGGAAAAGACCTCTGAGATCACCAAATCCAATCTGTAACCGAACACCACCATGACAAATCCAGTCTTTCCTTAAACCCCTCCAGGGACAATGATTCCCCACCTCCCTGGGCAGTTCATTCCAATGTCTAATCTTCCAAATGTCCAACCTAAACCTCCCCTGTCACAGCTTCAGGCTATGTTGCCCCCTGCCTGGGAGAAGAACTTCCTTTCAGGTAGCTGTAGAGAGTGATAAGGTCACCCCTGAGCCTTCTTTTCTCCAGGCTGAACACCACCAACTCCCTCACAGGACTTGTGTTTCACCAGGACCCTTCACCAGCCTTGTTGCCCTTCTCTGGACTCACTCCAGCCCCTCAATGTCCTTCCTGAAGTGAGGGGTCCAGAACTGGACACAAGATTTGAGGTGTGGCCTTACCAGCACCAAGTACAGAGGGACAATCACTGCCCTGGTCCTGCTGGCCACAGTATTGCTGACACAGGACCGGATGCCATTGGCCTCCTTGGCCACCTGGGCACAGCTGGTTTATGTTCATCTGCTGTCCCCTAGGTCCCTTTCTGCCAGGCAATTTTCCAGCCACTCTGCCCCCAGCTTCTAATGCTGCAGGAAGTTCTTGTGACAAAAATGCAGGACCCAGCACTTGGTGTTGCTGAACCTTTAGCCAAATTTAATCCCAAAAGCAGATTTCAGTGCTGCAATAGAAAAAGCGTTGCAAGAGACACCTCCATTTTTTCATCTGGCTAGGGTTCTTTCTTAGGTAAACAATAGGCTAGTAAAGCTAAAATTCTCTAAACAAACCTGACAGGTTTTTATACATTTCCAAAAAGGGGGAATTTTAACATGTGTGTCTAAGTGGCTTCATCTTTGGTAATTCATGAAAAATGATAGGTAGATGGTTAGCAGTTGGTGCCAGAATCAACATTCTTTCTTTTCCTAGAAGTTGGAGATTTAAAGATTTTCCCATCAGAAGGATTTATGCGAGGATTTATGAATCCTGAAAAAGTTGGCTTAACCTGCATTATTCCTCTGTCTTTTGAACATTTTATTTAGAACTAACTGTGGGGCTTTTAAAATATAAAAATAGTGAGCAATTCTCCATGAAGTCCATGAGATCACGATATAAACCTGCTAGTTATCTTTTCCTTTATTTAATATTTTTGCACACTTGGTACAATACTTATCACTGGAAAATTTGCTAAATGACACAAACTGTATACAGTAGTAATAATACTTCAATCAGTAATGAAACCCAGTTCCACTAAATACTATTTGTTAACTAGATACTATTAGTAATAAGAAATTATTATTCAAACCAGTTTCCTTTCTCTGGCAGCTGTTTCTGCTTTCCCTTACCTGAACAACAATGACTAGCTCTTGGTCTGTATTGGTATAAATGATATCCAAATAATGTTTTGATCTATTTATTTGTAAAAGGATTAAGTTTCCTTATCTTTTCTGAAATGTTTGAAAAAGAAATAAAACCTCTAAAAATCTTACAAATAGTGGCAATAAGAAAATATGAGTCCATGACGGGAGTGGTTTGTTATGCAAAGATCAACTGTGGTTAGAAGTTTATCACAATTAATATCAGTAATAGAAAGAGAGGCATTGCAGGTGGAATAGGAAAACAACCTAATTTTGATGAATAACCATCCAACTGGGATGTTGTCAAATCAGCTGACTCTTGTAATTCACCTGATTAAAAAACTGACTGAAATAATTTCCAAGCTACTAACAACTGTTTTTGAGAGAACACTAGGGAATAATGAAGTTCAAGTGGCTGGAAAATAGCAAGTATAGAACCTATCTTCAGAAACGGGAAAAAAGAAAGTGTCAGGGACTTGAAGACGTATAATCTTAACTTGAGTTCCTGGAAAAATACTGGAACAATAATCAGCTAAACTATTTGTAAGCACTTGGAAGATAACAGGGAGGTAAGTAACAGCCAGCATGGATTTGTAGAGAATAAACCTCTCCCTACTAACTTCGCTTCTTATGATGGAGTAGTGGGGCTTGTGGACAAAAGAGAGCCAAAAGATGCCAGAGATCTCTTGACTTTTGACAGAATTTTGACAGTTTCTCACATAACATTCTCATAAGCAATGTTAAGAAATTTGGTCTTGGCAAACTATAGTAACAGTGCAAGAAGCACCAAGTTTGGATGACCCTCAATCACACTAGAAGGAGTAGCACAATTGTTACAAACTGGAAACATAGTCCAAAATCTAGGATGTAAGTGAATAAACATACTCAGGCACACACAATCGTCTGTGTAAATAATCTGATCAACAGATTGGGTGACAATTCTTCACCATCAGCCCAGAAGGTTATAATACACCACAAACTCTGCATGAAACAACAATTTCATGTAGCTGGGGAAAGAAGAAAGTATCATTCTGAAATGTATAAACATAAATTTCATCTAGAAGGTATGTCTACTCAATATGATAAGACCACAGCAGGAGCCAATGCTATGTTTTCAAGGTCTTTTTTAAAGGGATGTATAGAATATTTGGAAAAAGTACAAAGCAGAAGAATGATCAGAGGTCTAGAAAGTATGATCTATGGAAAAAAGCATGCCTAAGGAATTTGGAAAGTTTAGACTGGAGAAGGAGTGGCTGGAGTGGGTGATAACACTCTTTAAATATGTAAAAGGTGATAAATAGAACAAATGGTTCTGTCTTTAGCAGGCTGAGATTGTAGGCACTGCAGCTCATTCCCAAGTGGCAAAACACTGTCCGTGAGCAGAGTGAGGACTGGAGCAGGCTGTCTGAGGATGCTCTGACACTGGATACTTAGGAGACCAGTATTAGACAATCACTTGCCAAGAAGACTTTGGATATAGTCAGTTTTCTTGTGGAGAAAGATGTGGTGACTGTGAGGTTTCTTTCACTCTTTTTTCCATGGGCTATAATGAATATAAGCTAACAATAAAACACAGTATTTTTGCTCTTTAAATTCAGTATGTGGAAAATTTTTCTGAAACTGGAGATTTTCATAGTATCTTGTTGCTAAAGAGACCACATTTCAGGCAAGGAAAATGAGGCAGTTGAAAACATCCAAAAAGTCTTAAGTGCCTGCTGTGTTACGCTGCAAAAGAAAACAAAATGTTCTCAAACTATAGAGTATAGCACATAGTTTGGTTAGTTCATTTGGATGTGGCTTTCAACAACCACATACTAAGTGGAAGTTTCTTATAAGCTTCAGGGGATTTATAAGCCATCATTGATAACTGGACTTTCTTACTGAAAGAGATGGGGTCCAACTGACTAAGTAAAGCCACAGGCTGCCACTTGGGTGAGGAGAGCCCTAAATTAAGAGTGATGGGGGAAGGAGAGGATGATCAACAATGAAGTGTGGAGGTAGTGGATTGTTAGGTAAGCAAAGGTTATGATGTGATATGAAGCAATCCAGGAGGTTTCTGAAGTGCCTTGGTGATGTGGGTGATCAAGAAACCAATATGGGTCTACTGTTCTTGCAAACAAAGAAGATCTGCTTGGGAATGTGGAACTGGGGGCAGCTTCAGCTGCAGCAAGCATGAAGCATCAGAGTTCAGGGTACTGAGAGGAGGAGATAAGACAAAAAGCAGGGTCACAGTCCTGTACTTCAGGACAAAAAACTTTGACCTATTTGGGCACATGCTGGGAAGAATCCTCTTCTTTGAAGAGAAGAGGGGTCCTGGTGAGCTGGTAGATATTCAAGAATTGCCTTCTTCAAGCGCAAGAAGCTTCCATCCCCGTGTACTGGAATTTAAGCGAAGACAGCAGGTGGTCTGTATTGCTGAGCAAGATGATCTTCATAAAACTCAAACACAAAAAGAGACATGTGGAAGCAAGAGCAGGAAGGAATATGGAGACACTTCAAGTGTGCAAGGAAAGAGCTAGAAAAACAAAAATCCTCCTGAATTTATAAATTTAGAACTTTTTAAAAAGTACATTTTCCATTAGACACGATCATTTAGCTCTGAAGAAACTTATTTCTAATCTCAAGGATTATGTCAACTAATTTGTGAGAAATGTGAAAAAAATCTCAAAATCTGTGAAGTATCACTTCAGAACAGGATGATATTGGGTTTTAACTTCCTGTGTACGAGTACATTCCCTTTGGATGTCTCCACAGAAATGTTTTATTTGGGAAACACATTTCTTTTAATTATAGGTACAATTCTCACTCCATGTCTCAGCTAGTCCATGGTACTCATATTTAGCAGGAAATGCTGTTTATTTTCTTATGACCCATTAAATTCTTCTTCTTTTTCTGTGTCCCAATCCAGAACATAGTATCTATTTTAGAGATTTCCTGGTATTAAATCAGCCTTCAGCAAAAAGTAGTAAATCAATGTTTTTTAAAGAATATTCTTTGAAAAGGTTCATGAAGACAAGAACTTATATTCTGTTTAGAAAAAGTATAGCAGAAACCCAGCTTACAAGTATAACAGAGAACTACAACAGAAGATGAAACTTAGAGCTTATAAGACAGAACAACTGAGGGACAAGTAGCATGCTATTTTGACAGGGAAGTGTTACTGACAACAGAAACAAGTTTTATGGGAGGACTTGCTACTATAAACACCTCTAAATTAACACTGAGTGACTGGTGATCCTACCGTCATCTTTAATTTTAATGCACTAGACAACTGTACTTGTCCTCACCAGTACTATTATCCTGCAGATCCACTGGTAGGATTTCTGGGGATGTTTATTATGTTGATATGCTGAATCGCTCTGCTGCTTTTCCAGTAAAGAATAGCGTAGTTGCTATTTTCCAGTAAAGAGTAGTGTAGTTGCTCTTCTGCTCTGGAAGTTCTGTGGAAATGCTGGAGATGTAGCATTTTCTTGTTTTCATGCATTCACATTAAAATGGGGAAGTCTCATCAGAAAA
Organism: Dasyornis broadbenti; assembly: GCA_013397935.1. Classification (NCBI taxonomy): domain Eukaryota; kingdom Metazoa; phylum Chordata; class Aves; order Passeriformes; family Dasyornithidae; genus Dasyornis; species Dasyornis broadbenti. Next base: position 350,887 of record VZRN01006449.1, read on the forward strand.
ACAGCACTCGGCTTGAACATTTAGCCTGATCTGAAGGGTCATTAGGTTGAGAGGTTTGTTTGTACAGCAAAAGCAAACCTGAGGAGTAGCACTAGAGAAAGAGTGCAGGCTACTTCTGCCATGAAGACATAATCAAGGGAATACAAGGCTGTAAAATGGTTGCAGACAGACTTTTATTTTTATGTTGAAACTCTAGACAAACTGTATTTCAGCCTAGAAAACACATCATGCCATTGTTTAAGCTGTCTTGGAACCTTTTGGGCTACCATAGCCACCTATATTTACAAGTAGTATAGCCAGGAGGTTTCTTTCTACCATTGTCTACCATGGGGATGTCACTTTGAAAACAAGTTGTTAGTGAGGCTGAGGCAAAGTCTGTGATGATGGTTTTCTTTCTTTAATCTTTAAACATGAATTACTAGTATCTAGCTGGCTAGATGCACACACATGGTGCAAGTGAAAAAAAAAACAAAAAAACCAGTTTCAATAGTCTGAAGTAACTATATAGTTATCTAGGGAATGAGAAGATAAACTCCAGCCAGTAATAACTAATTGACCTTAATTCATTAACCATTGCATAGACTAGTGCATGCACAATCACTGTGGTTGCTTTTCTTTGTCTCCTAGACACAGAAATCCACAAAATCAGTGAAATACTTAGGAATATGTCCATTTGCGTCACTGCTGGCTGCTTAAACCTAAAGAACATCCTTGTACCCAGGCCACGACGATCAGAGCAAGAAGGTAAGCAAAGGAAATGCTTGGCAATTATTTCAAACTGACAGTATTTTGGGAAATAACATGTCTGGATAAGTAGGTTATTTTCCAGGAGGAATTCACGTGACAATTTTCCTGCTGACCTGTTGGGTAGTTTTCAGGAGGTCCTTTCGGTTCTCTGTGATATATTTGCACCATCTGTACGTGGGGATTAAAATGTCTCTCCAGAGTGCTTTAAGATTGATGAAAGCTATAAAGATGACTTTCACAGTGCTTACGCATAAAAGATACGTTTCAGGCAAAGAAAGATGCCTCAAGCCTCTAGTGATTCCATGTTAATCAAGGGTCTATTCCAGGCACAACTTGTTCCATGGGTTCATAAAAAACTTCAGTCTACCAGACAGCTGAATGTATCAACCCTGTGCAAATAGGCACCTTTTCTTTCCCTTGTGGAGTCATTGCTTAAGATTCCTTTAATAACATAAAGTTATACTACTATAAAAATCATATCCTAGCAATTTGTGTCAACAAGACCATCAGCTAGGGCTAAGATGAATGTTTATAGCACTGTTTTCATTTCAAAGTATGGCTTGAACATCATCATCAAAAGACATGCACATAACGTAGCAGGTGAATAGGTTTTAATAACATCTGGTACATACCATGAGTTTTCAAAACTTACTAGGCAGAAGCTTGGTGGGTATCAACTTGCAAACACAATATTTCACAATCAAGAAATACCTTGATACTGTTTAAAAGTGTTCCTTTAACAGAAGGAAACTTTATATGAGAGTCACAGAAAAAATATTTTTTAATGCTACAAAGATGGCCCAAAAACAATAAGGTACTTAAATGTACTACTGAGGGCCAGCCACAGATTTATTCTAAGCACTAAGAGAAATTCTCATCCGTTAATGTCAGCCAGTGCACTCACAGACTGGATCACTGGACAGGAGAGCAGCTGCGCAGTTTTACTGTTTATGCACAGCTGCATCAAAGCTTTCTGGATAACTGCTCTGATTTATAAAGGGTAGCTCTTTCCTATTAATTTAATGTTAGGTTTTGTTATTTCAGTCAGTTTGCTTTTCCAGTTCTACCAATGTACTAGTGCAGAAGTGACACAATGCACTTAAAATGCCAGTAGAAACTGGGAAACTGAACAGGTTTTGCTTTAGACTAAGAAAAAAATGAAGCATTTAGGACACACCTAGTTAAGTGAATACAGGATATTATTCTAAAGTGTTCATTTATTATAAGAGAAAACTAAACTCAATGCCCTAGCAAGGCCCATTCTATTCAAGATTATGAGACAATAATCTAGGCCAAAAATTTTACCAAATAGGTAGAATGGATGTTCTCAAAATTCTCAAAATCTTTTTCAAACTAAGCATTTTGCATACCCTTGATTCATCATTAATTCCAAACAAAATGAATATTTATGACTTTTAAGTCTCGCCAATTACTGTGCATGCATGAAACTCTGGCCTATTTGTCTGTGATTTCAATTGGGGTTTCACCCCATATTCTTCAAATGTTGTAACTAAGTCCAAGGTATATCACAGAGCTGTCACTTAAAAAGAGAAAAACAAAAAAGAGACTTCTCTACTTTTCTGCGTTAATGTGTTTCTATTTTTTAAATTTTCCCATGTTAAGTAGAATATTTCTGTCCATATTTGCTGAAGTAGACATAAAGCTGATTAATAGAAAGAGTGGTTATTTAAATAATCTAGCTCTAATTGGAAGATACCACTTCATATTATTTGGCTGACATTTAAGCAGCAAATAGTGAGGTTTCTGTAATGGAGAAAGATTGTCAAATGTGTGCTTTGTAAACCTGTCACCAAAAATTATTTTACTAATGACCAGACAATAATACTACATTTGGGCATAATGTTTGCAAGTGCCCAGTTTCTTAGTCTCTCGCACAGGACCTCCAGACCTTTAGAAAGTCATGAAAAACCTGATAGCAGTTAAACCTTGATGAAGAAAACTCGAACTGAATGCGTTTTCCAGGTATGCAAGGCCATTTGTAGGATGCTGGTGTGGAGCAATAAAGATCTTAACAGAAAGAGGTGACAGATCTCAAAGCTCTAATACATAGCATATAGAGGCACCAACCTGAGTGTCAGAAGTTGTTAAATTCTATTAGATGGCACTGAAAAAAACAAACAAACAAAAAAATCCTGAGCACAGCACCCCACCAGCTCAGCCTGGCTGATTTGTCCCAAAGCTAACATATCACTGCTTGTTTACAGACAGCAGAATCCCAGTTTTAGACTGAACAACACCTTTGGAGATATCTAGTTCAATCTGAGGTCACCTATAGCACCTTGCAGAGCATTATATCCAAGCAGGTTTTAAATATCTCCAAGGATGGAGACTCCACAACCTCTGTAGGAAACCTGTTCCAGTTCCCAGCGAGCTTCACATTAAAAAGAAAAAGCATTTTCTACACCGAAATAGAATTTCCTCTGTTTCAATTAGCTCCCAGCACCTCTTGTCCTGTTATTGGAAATCCCTGAGAAGATCCTGGCTCCATCTTCTTTACCACTCTCCAACATCACATTCAGCAGACCCACCTGACCTTTCTTTTCTCCAGGCAGAACCACAGCTTTCTCCTCCTCTCCTTGTATGACACATTTCTGCACACCTCTGCGCTGTACTCCATGGCATAGCTTTGCCCTGAGGGAGATTTGTTTAAATTGCATCTTACAAGAATCTAAATTTTGCAGCCGCATATGCCCTGATTGCTAGGATCCATGTACAAGAGTATTATAAATCCATTTTCTTAAAATATCAGGAGAATATTATGTGAAGAGGAAATGCAAGTTCAGGGCTCTTCTATCTAACAGACCAATATCAGGGGCTGCAGTGGAAGTTAGTGATTTCCTGAGAAATGTATGCCTGAAGCTGAGGATATTTCATCCTGTGCACATCTGTAGACTCCTTAGTCCCATATGTAAGCAAGACAATTTTTCTTAACTGATGTCCTGAAAACTCCTTTTCTCTCCATCTTCTTCTTTCATTCTCTGGATTATGGGCTCTTTCTTCAAGCCATGTCTGGCTGTGTCTTCTGGATAGAGTTCAGAGACTGGGAAATGAACCAGCTATGCTGGTTGGTTAAATCTTTATTGTTCTCTCTTTTGGTTTCAAGTCCATGTTACAGAGGCCTCGAAATGCATTATAAACATATGTACTGTATGTGAATGAATGAGGGTGGGCAGGCAGTTATCCAGCAATGACTGTGCCTAAATGCAATTCTGACCCTAACCACTTCACTGCAATGCTGTAACAGAGCCGTATCCTGTTGGCAAAGTGCCATGACTAAAAAAAAAAAAAAAGAGTGTGGTTTCAACTCTTTGGGGATTTACAGTTCCTACCAGCCTTTAGTCGCTAGATGTCAGGGCTTTCTCTGGCAGTACCCATCCTAACCAAAATATTGTACTTCTGTAGCTCAGTATACTGCAGGCATTTCTTATCAGCTCTGGGCTCCAAATGGATGCACAGGGTATGTTGATAAACATTACCAATGCGCAGCTAAAGTAATGATTTTTGCATCTGTGAAAATAGGTGAGAGCCTTCACACAAAAAAAGATACATCTCTTTCAAACACATTGATTAATGAACTGACTAAAGAAAATAATCAAAAATATTGATCTCTTTGCAGCAGCATGCCTCAGTAATTGTAGTTGCTCCAGGACTTATCTGAAGAGCACAGCATGCACTCTGAGCCAAAGATCCAAGACTTGACTGCTTTACAAGATCTGCACTCTGTAGCACTGAATTCCCTCAAAATTTAGAAAGACAACAGCTGCCTTGTTGGGAGTGTACTCTGATGAGATGAGTAAAGCTAGTAAGAAAGAAAGCAAAGACCATTTTCCAGCCGTAAGAGCAATAACCCAATCTGTCACCTGTGCTCAAGTCATAGCCTTTTCCCTCTCCTGAACCAGGGAGCCTGCAGTCTAAATTCCCTGGGAATGGAGCCCGGCAGGAGAGATACCTCTGGCTGGCAGTGGTCTGAGAGAAGGACAGTGATAATGAGCGGGCATCGTTCAGGATGTTATGATGCTGTAGGGCCAGCCGTGTTCTGGGATGTGAGCCTGTGCCTGGAGTTTACCTAATTAGCTACTGACAGGGGCTATGACATGCCCGGCGTAACAGCCAAGCCATGACAATCTGGTGGCTGATATGAGGGATGTGTCATACTGGCCTTGCCAATTTCAGGCTATGCTTTGGAGACAAGTGTGCCCACTGGGAACTAACTCACAGCCCGCCTGGTTAACACAGGAGGGACTGGAAATGTCTCTCAAGTTGTGAATCATGGAACTGGGTGTCCTCCTGGTCTCTGCACTGATAGCCTGTGTTTATGCCTCCATCCTGGCTCAAGTGTGCACACAGTCTGTTCCATGGTACCTCAGGCACTGTGCCATTCCCCAGTAATCCTGTTTTCTGCTGTCTGCTGTCACTGAGCAAGATTGAGCTGTTCTTTGAAAAATATGCATTTAATCTGTTAAGGTCAGTGAGCTCTCTGTCTGTATGTCAGTAAGCTTTAATCCTATTTTGGAATGTTGATCCTTCTGTCACTTGATTGTGACTATCATTTTATTGCGGTTTGCTGTTGGATTTCTTTTTTAATGAGTCACAACCTGCATACATCTATTACCCATTTATACACTTTAATTGCTCAAATTACTATTAAACTTTATAGCAGTAGTAGAGTTTGAGTTCCATGTCTATCCAGGCTTACGATTCCTTTTGCAAAACACATTATTAAGATCCAGTTACTCTAGCGTGATTTGTACATTTGTTGAGAAGAGAGCATAACCCCAAATTAATTTCATGCATGCTGCTAAACAAGTGACAAAATCCTGCATAAAACAAATTCCTTGACTGAGGTGTAGAAGCTTGCAAAGGCTGGTGCCAGTCCCAGAAGTCATTTGCGGTCTAAATACTTCTAGTTTAATGTCCTTGCATATTTTTTTACATACACACACATACACACATATTCCTATCTATATGGATACAAGCTATATACATCCTCAACATTATATATGTTCTTCTTCTATTATTCTCGCACTAAATCATTTAAAACCTGACTCTTTTCCTGACATAATAAAATATAAATACAATAGTCAAAAAAGAGATGAATAATACTATAGAAAGGAGTATTGTGGATTTTAAAAACACAATCCAGAAACTTTCTAATAGGCAGATATGTTTTAAAAAGCCTCTGAAATTTGGGACTGGAAAGGCAGCCATCAGGCCTTATGGGACTGTCATCACTATGTATAGGCTTCCCTTCCCTCTCTAGCACATGTGGTCCTAATTGCTGTGTTGGCGAGACCGTGGAGCTGGATTCTTCATGAACTGGCTGTAACATTGGCAGACATTTACTCATCCACTGCTAACAGTTTTTAGTGGAAAATCTGTATCCATTCATGCTAGAAAAATGCTTATGTTAAAACAGAGGAAAACTAAACAGAGAAAACCAGATATCAGTAGCTTTTCTAGCTGCCAAGAGTGGATATTCTACTACTTCATTAGCATTTACTGTATTAAATTTGAACAAAAAACAGTGAATGTGATCAAACACTAAAAATATTTTGCAGAATTATGCATATTTTTATCATATTTCTGATTCTGTCTATACCACAAATTGAAAATTATACAGCCTGTGATAATAAATTGACAAGTTGTTTATACCCGATTCAAACTTATAAGCAAGACTCACTGGAAGTTGCAAAATTGCAGCTGCCACATAGGATGATTAAGGCACATCTCCTTAGAAGGATATAAGCACTTCTCTCATGGTTGTTGTATATAATATACAGCTGTTTCACCCGTGGAATAATAATTCTCAGTTAGAGGCCCCGCTTGCCTCCAACTTTTCAGGAGTTTCTCTTCACTTACCGTGAGTCTTCCTACACTTCACAGCTCCAAACACTCCCTTGGTATTAAATAATTCCTACATTGACTCTGCTTAGAAGGATATTTATTCAACCGTAAGAAAATGGGAATTTTGAAGTGAAGTCAGTAATATTCCAGGTCTGTTACTCATTGTGGTGTGAGAGATCACATTCAAATCTCTGATACATTAAGTTGGAGCAGCTCAAGTCTTGTAACAGGGGCAGAGGTTGAGTCTAGCCCTGAAAATAACAGTAAGTAAGACAGATATAGAATAAGAACAAGTAATTACAGAAAACTGTGTGGGTGACAGGAAACATGAATAGCATGTATTAAAAAGGGCAGATTGGGCTAAAAAGGATTTACAACTGGAGTTCCTCAAGAGTCAGTCTCCAGGACAATTTATTATTTCAATATTTTTTCACATTTTCAATACTGAACTTGGCACAAGTAGTAGAAATCATTAACAAAATTTGTTGATGACACAAGCATCCTCAAATACATACATACATACATACATACATAAGCTGAGGGATCTGGAAGTGCATCCAGCAAGATATTACCAGAAAAAGATGGAGAAAAATTCTATGTGATGAAGAAAATTCACACTGGAAGGTGTCCAAAGAAGGGCAACGAATCTGGTGAAGGGTCTGGAGCACAAGTTTTATAAAGAGCAGCTGAGGGGAACTGAGGTTGTTTAGCTTGGAAAAACAGGAGGCTCAGGTGAGATCTTATGGCTGTTCTACAACTACCTGAAAGGAGGTTGTTGCCAGGTGGGGGTTATCTCTTGTGCTGGGTAAAAAGCCACAGTATGAGAGGAAATGGCCTCAAGCTGCACCAGGGGAGGCTTGGATTAGGGATATGATTTAATGGTGAACACGGTGGTGCTGGGTTAGCAGTTGGACTTGCTGAACTTGGAGGTCTTTTCTAACCTAAATGGTTCTAAGATTCTCTGTGTGGAGGAGGGCTACCAGATTTTGCAACATAGATAAAACTTTATTTACAAAGGGGTAGTAAAAGAGATTTGTTGTCGAATCTAAAAAAAATAGAGTTTAGAATGGTTATGATTGTTTGCTCTAGATACACCAGGCACACAAATTCAAGTGAAGAAAGAAAGCATTTAAGTCAAAGGACTTTGCAAATGAGTGTAAAATGGTAAATTGATATTTTTTGATTAATCGGTAAAAAAAGTGGTTTGGCAATTAAAGCAGTGAGGTTCTGAAACTTTTCCCAGTCACACAGTCTTTTGGATAAAATAGCTTTAAAATGTAGGTTGATTGATCTACAAAACATGTCAGAAGACAAAGTTTCCAGCTGTGTCAAGGTGCTCAATTCAATGTCCTAAATTCTACAGCTTTGGGAGCAGAGTGTGAACTCGAAACTTGCCTTCCCACATCTTTTCAACATCCTTTGCCACCAGTACTCAATCACAGTGTATTTGTTCCCACCACCACTAAATGTCAAACTGTTATCTTATCCACTGATGGTCTGTAGTTGGTGTTTCCATATCTTGTTCTGACATGTACTCTGGCTTCTTTGTATGTGTAGACCATGTAGTTAAACTGGAAAAAATGTGCATACATAGTGGGTTTAGACATTCAATTCCTTTAAACAATCTACACCAAAGCAACTTGTCCAAGATAACATGGGAAGTCTGTCTCAGAGTAGGAAATAAGTCTAAACCTAATGGCCTTTTTTCTGTGAGAAATCACTGGGGACTTGCAAGAATTAAGTTCAAATCCCTTTGTAAGGCCACTCTTACAACCTGAATGAGAAATGTTGCTTTAGGTCTGAAAATTTTTTAAACAACATTGTGATAAACAGATTTGTTTCTCATTTTAACAAACTGCTGTTTTCCAACAAAATACAATTTGTTGAAAATCTTCCAAACAGATTTTACTCCAGCATCCTAACCGCTGGGGTGCAGGCTGTTCTGTATTTTAAATTAAATATTTTAAAGGATGTCATTTTATTCTATTTTAAAATGAAACCAAATGTTCAAACTTTAACATTTTTCTTAAAACAGTGTTCTAATTTTCCATCCAGGAACATTCCAGCTGCCATTTGCTTCACTAGGCCATGCTTCTTATGAGTAGATGAAATGAAGTAAATTACAAAATTCTCTGCAAGGTTTGTATCAGTATTTCTACAGCTTCTTTATGACCAAGGCTCAGCAGTAGCTTCTCAGTGAAAATGAATTGGTCACTTGAGGTAAATGGAATGCAGTATTTGGTACTGACATTTCTTTTTGAATTCTATTTTTCCTTTTAGGCACAATCACTTTCAAAGGATAAAATATACATACATAAAAATGGAAGAATAATAAAAATCTTCAGAACAAATAGAAATACATACTTTCTGACTTTTCTGTGTCTCTTCATTTTGTCTCCTTATAAATTTATTGCTAATCATCAGCTCTTCTTTTGCCAAAGGTGAAATGAAAACATATTTAGTAATGAAATAAGTCCAACAATAGTTCAGTAGAAAGTTACAGCTCTCTTCTTGTACAAATTGAACATCAATGTCTGCTAAGTTGCCAGCAGGTAAAACTCCACTTGGGCAAAGGGAAACAAGAAAACTATATTCTGCTTTAGCATTAACAGTTTTTGCATTGAATCCTGGGGTAGCGAATACTCACTTTGAGGACTAGTTGCTTGAATCATGGAGATTTAATCTTTCATTTCTAATGGTAGACCTAGCCTTCATATGAAATAGGTAATTCTCGTTGTTCAATGCTTTCTTAGATATTAAATTAAATTTCATTAAAGGGTATTTATTTTCTCTTTAAGATAGTGTACCTCTCTTTCCACTGATTCCTTGGAAATAACACAGTCATAATAATACCTTCTTGCTGTCTGCAACAATACCTTTTATGCCTTAATCGCAATCACACAATATAACATGATCTATCTTTATGGAAGCTGTGAGGTTATCTGTCTATACAACAATTAATTGCCATGATTTTAAAATATTTAGCATGGTTAAATTTAATTTCAATTTTTTATTTTCATTCTTAAGGTTCTGGCTTTGCAATATTATGCTTTATTTTTGCATTTTCCCCTGTACATTCTACCCTGTAATATTTGTGTACTGGACTGGCTCTGGCTCCTTACTGACTTTCCACCAAAGTCACTCTCACTTCCCACCTCAGCTAGACAGTGATGAGAAGATATGAAAAAAGGCTCAAGGGTCAAGATAAGGGCTGGGAGAGATCACTCACCAGTTACATGCAATTTGACAAAATTAGTTTGATTTGTTACCAGTCAAGTCAAAGTAGAGTAATAAGAAATAAAACCAAATCTTAAAACACATTCCCCCACCCCTCCATTCTTCCCCAGGCTCAACCTCAGTTCCCATTTCTCTACCTGCTCCTGCCCAACGGTGCAGGGGAACTGGGAAGGGAGGTTGTGATCAGTTTGTCATATTATCTCTGTTGCTCCTTCATCCTCAGGGGTAGGACCCCTCACACGCTTCCCCTGCTCCAGTGTGCGCTCCTCCAGAGGCTGTAGGTGAATCTTTGTTCCCTGTTGGTCCTTCATGGGCTGCAGGGGGCACAGCTGCCTTGACATGGTCTGCACTTTGGGCTGCAGGGGAATCTTTGCTCTGGCACCTGGAGCTCCTCCTCCCTGTCCTTTTTCACTGACTTTGATGTCTGCAGAATGGTTCCTCTCGCATATTCTCACTCCTCTTCTCTGTCTGCCATTTGCTCCTGACAGTAAATTTGAAGTGCTACCGCTGCCACTGATGGGCTCAGCACTGGTCAGTGGCAGGTCCATCTTGGAGCCAGCTGACATTGGCTCTATTGGACACAGAGGAAGCTTCTATCATCTTCTCACAGAAACCAGCCCTGTAGGCCTCGCTCCAAAAACCTTTCCATGCAAACCTAATACAATCTGATATACCTTTCCACCCTCAGCTCTTTTTTTCAAGCAGCTGGCTGGGACATGGCACAACAGTGCTAGATAGGAGGTGGTGTGCCCTCTAGGAAAGGTTGTTGTACTAGTGAAATGATCTGTATGACCACTTTCAGTTCAAGAGATGTCTGCCACCTTCTGCTCCTGTAATCATTCCTTTCAGTGGGCCTGGTGATGGTAGGTCATAGGTATGTGTTCTGTCCCTCTGTTTTGGAAGCTTAATGTTTCAACAGAAGCAGCAAGAAAGCAGTCCTTGCACTTCAAGTTTTTGGCTGAGTTTGAAAAGTTTGAAACACTCTCACTCTTATGTCTCATTACACTAAAAATATCAGCTCAGAGAAAGAAACGGCTTCCCAGAAAAACACACCTCTCTCACATTTTTCTAAGTCTGAACCAGTAGAAAAATACATGTGCACAAGCAACATGGCTGAAAAAAATCCCATGAGAAAAGTGGCTTTTCTAGACCTGTTGCAGATGAATTAGTGTTTTTTCTGCATACAGTGATACTGCATAATTATTCTGGAGTATAGAAGCCAAAAGCAAAGTCCCTTAGCACCTAAGGTCACTGCCCATCTAATGGAGAAATGGTGAAGCCTATATGCTAGTAACCTACATTTTGCAGTCTTGGCATCACTTTTATGGAGTATTCAGTGGTATATAATGCTCATGTATCATATATGTGATGATGTGGATCATATATTTGGTCATGTGGATAACCTCACCTTCCAACAGGACAGCCATAGAGAGGCAGAGAGTGTCTTCATGGAAGAGTAAAAATGGTTCAAAAACTACTTTAGTAATAAAAGCTTTGATGAAAACTATGCAATCCACCTTTCTCTTCTTTTCAACTTTATTGAAATCATCATGAATGTCTAACTTAGTAAAGGACTCTCAAAAATATGGTGTAGCTGTAGAATGTAATCAGCTATGCTGCAAAAAATGGGTGAAGATTGTGGTTAAAAGAGAGTACTCAACACTTGTCAGCATTAACTGGGAGCTACGTCTCATTCCTTCCAAGTTCACAGCTTGGCCTTGCAAGGTGCTGAATATCTTTGTCAGTGCATAAGGGTGGTGCTGAGTAAATTATATGCTGAATTGGTAGCACTGCTTAGTATTAAGGCTGCAAACATTTCCTGTTATAAGACCTAGTTGCTTATACTTTTGCCAAACTAACTGTTTAGGTTGAAATTTTCCATGTGCGGCATTTGCCTTGTGAAGAAATCTTTTTGAAAATTTCAGCCAAAATGTTTCTGCTGTGAAGCAAGAGAAAAACATGCTATTTTTTACAGTTAAGAAAACAGTCCCGTAACCTTTACTTTGGCGGCTCTTGTGCCCTCCTCATACGTTGAGCAGGAAATGGACATCTGGCAAAAGGGTGGTCTGTGTGACACTGATGCGCTGTTTGCTATCCATACAAGAAACCACTTATAATGTAAATCTTGGAAAAGTCCAATTTATATGAACTCACTAGGAGTTTGCTGAAACTTGGCCACAAAAATCCCAGAAGCTTCTGTTCTTATGGAGCATACTGACATTTCAGGCCTGTTTAATTTCGTTATTGATGATTTGCACAAGGCACCGCGTGCACCCTTGGTAAGTTCACAGATGACACCAAGTTGGGTGAGAGGGTTGATCTGCTGCAGAGCAGGAAGGCTCTGCAGAGGGATCTGGATAGGCTGGATTGATAGGTCAAAACCAATGGTGTGAGGTTCAACAAGGCCAAGACAGTGGCTGAACATGAGCCAGTGTGTGCCCAGAAGGCCAGTGGCATCCTGGCCTGTATCAGAAATAGTGTGGTAGGCAGGAATAGGGCAGATTGTCCCTCTGTACTTGGCAATGGTGAGGCTGCACCTCGAGTACTGTGTCCAGTTCTGGGCCCCTAAATTCAGGAAAGACATTGAGGTTCTGGAAGGTGTCCAGAGAAGGGCAATGGAGTTGGTGAAAGGCACTACCACAATGTTGCTCGCTCCACATCTTTCTCCTTGGAACCACACTTGCTCGGCAACTTAGCCTCACCAAAGGCTGTGCTTCCGGCTCTGCTTAGGGTTTCTGTTATGCTTAGGGTTAGGATTGAAAAAACCACAAAGATTAGAGGTCAAGGGACACTGGAACAACAAGAGTCACACCAAAGGGAGGACGGTACTGCCACACTATTACCCCCTCCACACCTTTCTCCTTGGCACTGCTGCCTCAGCAAAACCTTGCTTTTAGTGCTTATTTTAGGATTTTGGTTATGCTTTAGGATTAAGGTTGAGGAAACCACAAAGCCGGGGACACTGGAACTACAACAGACATGTCAAGGGGAGCATGGCACTGCCACAACATTGCTCCCTCCACACCTTTCTCCTTGGAATCATGGCCTCACAAAAGGCTGCTTTTACTAATGTGTTTAGGGTTTTGGTTACACTTAGGGTTAGGGTTTGGGAAACCACAAAGCCTACAGCTCCAAGAACACTGGAACTAGAAAAGACATGATAAGGTGAGCATGGCACTGCTCCAATATTACTCCCTCCAAACCTTTCTCTTTGACACCACCCATGTGCTGGGCACCTCTGCCTCAGCAAAAGCTTCTTTTACTGCTCTGCTTAGGGTTTCTGTTACGCTTAGGCTTAGGCTTAGTCTGTTAGAAAACCACACAGCCAAGATTTCCAGGGATACTGGAACTACAAAAGGCATTACAAGTGGAGCATGGCATTGCTCCCTCCATACTGTTTTTCTTCGGCACCACCCATGTCCTGGGCAACTCAGCCTGAACGGCAGGTTTGTGCCTGGTATTAGCCATGGTGGCATCGTAATTCATGTAACCTGTATTTATTACTCCCTTTGATTTCTCAACGATCAGTTACCAGGTGTGAGGACATTTGTGCTCACAGGCATCATTAGATGTGCCAGTAAATCAGACATATCATCATACACAGGACTGAAGGTGGGATGCTCAATTAGGAAATATTATCCCTCCTCCAGTCTGCTAAATGGGAGAAGGATCAAGATGAAAAATTAGCATGTGATCACAGTATCAAGCACTGCATCCATAAGCAAACATAATTCTGCTTTTTATAACTTCTAACTTCTTGGCTTTGGAAAAATATTCTTTTGAAATTTGAATATGTGAGTACTGCATGTGTGGGGTGTGCATATTTACCACGAATCATCATAAATACATGTCTTTTAAACCATTAGAATAATTGTGATTTAATATGTGTAACTGTGTTAGTGTTCAGCATAGATACCAATGAATACATGTGGTTTTACAATATTTACAAAGCAGATGCTTTTGGTGTTACATAAACAAGAAACAGTTTGCATCTATAATGTCACTTGTATACATTTAATGCAACCTGGGGCTTAGTGTGGCTATCTGTGGAAACAATCCTGTATTAAATCCATCTTTTTACATTCTGGAAAGTATTAAAATTACTTAAACAGAAGAACAGAGTGAAACTGCTCCGTGGCTTATGAGGAACAAATATTGCCAGCTGAAACGCTTGGCAACCCGGTGAGGGTTGGAATACCAATACCAACCACAGGCATGCATTTCATCTTCCACAGGACACTTCACTGAAGAGGAAAGATTGAGAAATTCTCTTGAGACTAACTTTATATAATCTATCATTTAAAAAAGAAATCAATATCAACTATGTTACTGTCACAACCTGAGTGATTTATGATTAAGCAGTTTGGGATCATTATGGTCTTCACTGCAGCTTTTGAAGTGCCAGTATAAAAATGCAGGACCAAAATCATTAAATAATGTGAGAATTTTGTTTAGTCTAAGGAATAGTGGCTGGCATTAAGATCTTTTCACTGTTTTCAAGTAGAAAGAACTTAAATTGTAAGAACACCACAGCAATGCTAACTAGACCTTTTTTCCATAGAAAAGCTCTTTTTATGGCACAAGTATTATACTTTCCTATCTATATGAACAAAAGATAAAGAACATTAATGATGATAATAATAATAATTACTGCAGTGACATCCTTCAGACAAGGAATTACCTACCCGGAGTTGTTTCTTCTTTAGTAATGCATAGGTCATGAGGAAAACTCTCTTTATCCTCTGCTTCCCCTGAAGAGGGGCAGATGAAGACGTAACCTGACTAAAACACAAATGGATTGGATACAACGTCATTTTCCAGGTGAAGGATGAAACTAGCTAAGCATATCTGAGAGAAAGCACTTTGTTCTTCATATTATTTAATCTAATATGCTCTGTTCTGTCAGAACTGGATTAGGGACTGATTTCCTAAGCTGCTACACTGGCAGATTTGGGGTGGCATCTATAGTGGGGAAATTGTGATCAGCAAGAAAGAATAGTCTACAAGCAGCATCAAATGTCAAACACCAGGCCAAATACAGACAAAAGAGCACACCTGACTGGCATCTGATACCAGTCACTGTCCATACTTTTTTCTCACCCTTCCCCTTTACAATATGACTCATACAGTGCTGCCAAATATAAGCTACCTTGTGTGATAAGTTTTACTTAGTGTTGCAGTTGCAGTGTTTGTTGTTCAAGGAAATATACTGTGTCCTTTTAATACTGATTTCTTTAAACAACGATAATAATACTGTTTTCTCCAACTTTGTGACATTTGCAGTAGATGATCATTAATCATTCTTTCAACTCCACAGAAAATGAAAATCGTAGACATTTTTCTTTACGTTCTGAGCTGTAATTCCTTGCAATCCTCCTATGGTGCCTAGAACAGAGAATGGCAACATTTCCTTAAAAACTGGTATATAATTCTGTAGAGGCAAATTACTTTTGACTAGAGAGGTTCTTATGGCAGAGCATTGACAACACTTTTCCATTATCCTTGTCTTCCACCAGGAAATACAGCATGCCAGGGCAGATTTTTAATCTTTCAAATGATGGATGTGGCACTAAATATGTAAAAATTATATGGCTCATCTCAGTGGATATGTATGTGTTGCTTTTTTTCCACTACACTCTAAAATTAGAAGTCAGTAAAAACTTCTACATTTTTCAAAGAGAATATACATTTTAAAAGAAAAACATAACCAATGTATATTTAGAACTGCCAGAACATGCATAAAAACATAATTTTTATGTTTATGTTTTGGCGAAATGTTCAATGAAAAAGAGGTTAAATTTCATTATAATGAGTATGCTGACAGCAAACTACATGACTCATCTGCATGGATATCTATGAGAAAAAGTATAATTTTATACTTCTCAATACCTTTAAAAGTAGAAAATGTGTTTCTGAAGTGACACAAAAGTTCAATCTGCAACAAATATGTAAACTAATTATTTTCCTAATTGTGCTGAAAGGGCAAAGAAGTATATGAAAGATTAATATTCCTGTGCTCTGCATTGTACAGCACTGAATAACAGAAGAACCTTGCTCATAATCTGCTCTGACCAGATTATGCTTTGAATAGACTTGACAGAGACAGCAGCAGGAAGGGGAAGTCGCATATATCTGAGCCATGCTGTGTGATGCTGGAAAATGTCTCATTAGTCACAAGATGTACATTGCACAAGTGGATTTCAACAGGAGTGTGTATGGGTAAAAAGATAAAGCAGCTTCTGTAAGCAAACTTTGCAAAATTTAAAAAAAAGAAAAAAAAAAAAAAA
>VZRN01006449.1:371163-540756 GCA_013397935.1 Dasyornis broadbenti
TTTTTTTAATTATTGGGATAAAGTGAAGTAATTCTTCCCAGAAACACTGTCTTATTTGTTTTTTCAGATGAATGTGAAATTAAGTCATGAAATATACAGTTCTTAACCAAAAATTCTTGAATAATTACACATTAATTTGGCATTTCAGATCAGGTTTATGTCTTAACATATAATGTCTATTTTAGTATGTTTACACACTTGCTGTGTCCTAGAACTGTGTCATTCCATGATATAGACCACATTTGCTTCATGTGTGTAACTTTTTTTGTTCAGGTTTTAAAGTATTTTTCCCCATATCAAGCACAAAATAATGAAATATAGATAAAAAAAATGAAAACAAAATGCCTAGGCCAAAGCTTTCATCAAGTGTCAGCAATTTATGGAGACCAAGTTGAAAGGGAACATAGACAGAATTATGAAAAAGTAGCATTTTTATTGGAGCATTTAAAACTATTGAAGCCAACATTCCTCCACTCTAGTGGAAGTGGATTCATTCCCAACTCTTATTTTAGTAACAGATTTTTCATCCAGCAGTATTAAAATAACTCCACACCTCACAAATCCTCTGCAGCAGAATTCTTGCCCTCCTCCTCTTTCCTGGCATCAGCAATGTACTGTTTTCTCTACTGAGATTGCAATTTACTTAGAGAAAAAGAAAGGGAGACTTCATTCACTCCTTGAATTTTCATTTGAGTGACCCCAAATTCTTATTCAAGTACTGATTTATACAAGCTGGGATGGGGGACAGAGATATAAGAATTTATAAACTTAGATAATGCCTTTAAAATGTGTGCACAGCATATGAAATCGGCACTACGTTACACAGCAGACCTTCCCCCATGGCCAGGTAACTGAAGCAGGGGGACATTTGTATGCTTACTGGGGTCATGGATGTGCTCATCATCTAATGTAGAACTATCTAGTCTACCTGTAAATCCTGTAGGCTGCTGAGGGTATTAAGGGTGACACAACACAGAGAGGACAGCAGTTTTGTGCATAATTTGTGAGAGCTTCTGAGTGCATCTCAGACTAATTGTACTTAGAGTTAAAGCTATTTTTTCAAGTGTTGGATGTCTTTAAATCTAAATATGCTTTCATTCTTGAAAAATTTCCAAATTTAGTCTGAATTTACTGATTAGTTGTGAATCAATTTGTTTTGTATGTCTACATCCACATAAATGTGTGGGGGGAAAAATGTTAAATTGGGTACTTGTGCATACAGATTTTCTTTTCTCCTTCAATCAATAGATTTCAAATGTATCTTTGACGTGTCTAACTTCACATTTTGACATTTGAATAAAAGGATCACCAGCTTTTGTTCTTCTAAGGACTATGGGAAAATGGAGTAGAACAGGTCTGACCTGATGGCTTTAGAGGCTTCACCTTTAGTGTTTATATATCCACATGGCTACATAAGCCATCTCACAGGCAGGACCTTCAAGTCCTGGTCCTGGACTTTAAACATTCAATTCAGTGGCTTCTGCCTCTGTCTTGTGTGCCATCAAGCTGGAAGATTCTGTGAGGTGATGTACTAGGATATTCCTGTTTTAACTGCTCTGCTTTGCATGAACAATTTAAAGAGTAATATAAGAACAGTTACATGTGTACATAAGGAGAGGAATTGCCCTCTTCTCTGGTGCTTCAGGTGTTATTCTGGCAGGTGGAACTCCAGGGATTCATCTCACTTTACTTTAAACATTCACTGTGTCTACACATTTCCGTGTTACACATGTGCCTTTTTTAGGTACCCATTCCATAATCAGAAAAAGAAATATAGTTTCTAAGTTTAAATCACCTGGACTGTTGTTGCAATACACCTAAGAAGAAGATAGTGGCTATAGAGGCTTCAACCCTGTGGTTATTCCAAAGTTGAATAGAGCATATTGGCCATTTTCTGGCCCTAGCTAAGAGTCAGGAACAAGTTCTATTTAGATGCTTAGATCATACAAGTAAGTAGAATAAGTGACATTTGTGTTTGATTTTCTCACTTTTCTCTCTCAAAACACCTGCAGTTTTCCATGTTAAATGTTATGAATTACTGACTGCATTTGCATTTTATTTGCCCTGGCTTAAGTCTGACTGGAAAGTAGAAAAGCATTCCTCAGACAAAAGTGTGACAAATATATAAACTTGATATCCTGGATACTTGGAAAAATATCCGTACCTGCCCAGCTCAGCATGCACTGGTTTTACACAGTTAACAGTGTGTCTGTATGATCTGTGCACATCATGAGAGCTGGCATTGTAGGGGGCAGTGTAGGCAGAAGTGTCCTCTGTGACACTAAAGATTGTCTGGCATACAACCCTAAGAGTGCTTGGTGGCATAAGGCAGGAATGCACATTTACAGATTGAAGGTCAAAGAAAAATGTCATGCTTATTTTAGCTCTTAAGGTAATAAAACCTCAAAGTGCTTATTTGTTGCTATTATTTAAAGGAAGTTGGGGATATCTACATGTAGACATCTGAATTTGATCAGATGAATCTGATTTTTGTGCGGTGATGAATGCTATTTAAAGTGGGTGTGAAAATATCGCAGAAAAGATCACTTTTTCTTAGAATGGCATATAGCCTGGTTGTTAAGGTATTGTCTTGAAATGAGTTCAAAAATGCAGTATCTGGACCTATTTTTCCAAGTATGAGTGAAAAGTCTAACCTTGAGCTAGTAACTAAAAGGGAGAGGGAAAGAACAGCAGCAACTTAAGGAATTTTTATTTTGTGAATCTTCCTTTTTTTTGTTTTACTTAGAATATATGAGACCTTTCATCTCAAGCCAATGTGTTGTATTGTATTAAACTATTTTTACTACATTTTCATTTCAGCAAGGATGAGAAGCAAAAAATATTCATGGTTTGATCCAAACTTTTTTTCAGCTTGGCTATTAAACAGACAAAGTATCTATTCAAACAACTTTAAAGTCCTGATACTGATCTCATACCAGACTAAATCAGGAATCACTCCGATGAAGTTATTTGGGTATGCTGGTATAAAATGATGCCATGCAAATGAAGTTAGAATCAGGCCTTGATAGCAGACCCATGTAGAAGAAACATGTTGAAACTTCATCTAGTCAGAAGCAAATGAGCAGCAAACCTTGTACCAAGAAGATATTCCAACAGAATTTAACTGTTCCAGACAAGTTCCCATGTGAAAACATTCTTTCATACACACACACACACACACACACACACACACACACAAAAAAAAAAAAAACAAACCCCAGCCCCCTCCAAAAAATCCCCCAAAACTGAACCAAAGCAACGAACAAACAAAAAACAAACACCCCCTCAAAAAACAAAACAAACAACAACAACAACAAAAGACAAAAAACCCCAAAAAACCCACAAAACAAAAAAAACACCACAGCTTTATCTCAGGCGAAAGCTAAATCAGCTCAGCTGATACTAGTTTTAGTTGCAAATCAGTTCTTTGGGGTTGAAGGATTTTTCTTATAGTGTCACAGAATCATCAAATCACAGACTGGTTTGGGGACAAAGAGTTCATAAAAGTCATCTAGTTCCAACTCTCCTACTGTGGGCAAGGACACCTTCCACTAGATCGGGTTGCTTCAGGCCCCATCCAACCTGGCCTTGAACACTTCCAGGAATGGGGGATCCACAACTTCTCTGGACAACTTGTTCCAGTGCTTCACCATCCTCACAGGGAAGAATTGCTTTTTAATATGTAATATCTGATCTACCTTTTTTCAGTTTAAAGCCATTACCCCTGTGTCTCATCACTACATGCCCTTGTATAAGTCCCACTCTGGCTTGCTTGTAGATCCCCTTTAGGTACTGAAAGGCTTCTGTAAGGTCTCCTTGGAGCCCTCTCTGCTCCAGGCTGAACAACCCCAACTCTCTCAGTCTTCATAGGAGTGATGATCCCACCCTCTGACCATCTTCATGACCCTCTCCTGGACCTGCTCCAACAGGTCCATGTCTTTCTTGTGTTGGAGGGCCAAGGGATGGGCATATTCCAAGTGGGGTCTCATGAGAGCAGAGTAGAAGGGTAGAATCACCTCCCTTGATCTGGTAGCCACACTGCTTTTGATGTAGCCAGGATATGTCTGGGCTGCAAGGACACGTTGCTGGGTCATATTGAGCTTTTCCACCAACAGCCCCAACTCCTTTTCTTCAGGGCTTCTCTCAATCCACTTATTTTCCAGCCTAAATCTGTGCTTGGGATTTCCCCAAACCATATGCAGGACCTTGCACTTCATAAGGTTCATACAGGCCACTTTTCCAGCCTGTCTTAGCATGGCACCCCTTTCTTCCAGTGTGTTGATTTCACCACACAGCTTGGCGTTGTCATTTGAGTGTGACAGAGCTCTGCAACAGGCTTTGCAGAGGTGTTGTGGAATCTGCTTCCCTGGAGATAGTCAAAACCTCCCTGGATGAAATCCTGTGCAATATGCTCTTTGTGAACCTGCATTGCAGGGAGCTGGACTAGATGAACTGCAGATGTCCCTTCCAACCCCAACCATTTTCTGATTCTTGAATACTAGCCAGATTTCTCAGGCCCCTCTTCTCCCAAGGTCTTTAACCCATGGTAATTTACCAAGCAGATTCCTGAAGAGGCCAAAGTCTGCTCTTTTCAAGTCAGAGTAGTGAGTTTGCTGTGCACTTTCCTCACTGCCCTAAGGATCTTGAACTCCTCAATTTCATGTCCTCACAAGAGCCATTAAGTAATGATCATTGGGAAGTAGCTATTTCAGACGGCTACCAGTCTGACAGCTAAAGCAACCCTTACCCAGTGTACATTCCTTTCCTTTTCCAGTGGGTCGCCATCTCAGCCTCTCTCTGTTCTCTTTTCTTCTTTCTAGCAATTTTCCCCCTCCCTTCCTTGTTTTAGATTACTTTTTCCTCATCAGTTTCTTCTAAGTCTTAATTATAGAAAGAAGCCTACAAGATTTTTATTTCACATTCAAGGCAACTTGCACAACCAAAAGAAATAAAATCTGTGAAAACAGACAAAAAGATAAAGAGATTGCTTAGCCAGCTTAATGATCTGTGATGTCAGTGTCAAAAATATAAGGAGCAGTGACATAGCTAGATAAAGCAACGTTCTGTTTTGAAGGTTTGGTCTGACATATGATCCTTCAGAAAAAAAAAGAATTGAAACAGAAAATGAAGTTCAGATGACACAGATGGGGCATAAACCATAATACAGTTTCTTTCTATTTTGGGTAATTGATCTCATATCTACGTCTACCCTAAAACAGAGAAAATGTGGAAAATTACCATGATTCTGTATTCTTCATTGATGAAGCCTTCAAACCCATTTTGGAAGGAGCTGTGGGAATATAGAACTGTAAGAGTCTGAAAAACAAGACATAAATGAATGACTAGCTGCTGAATAGAAACACGAGCTAAGCTGTATGAATTCAGATTAAAGGTCTGTTTTGTTTAGTAGCCTTTCTGCACCAGTGACATTTTGAATGGATTTTCTCTCTCCTTAAGGTCTCTGTTCATGTTCCACAGCCACCTCCTCCTGTTTGTTTTGATCCTGACAGACGAGGGACCCTTAGCTCTTTTATTGGAAGAATAGCAGCCAGTTTGCCCTCAATGCCATTCATGGTCTCGTAGACCTTTCTTGTATCACCAGTGATACCCACAGACTGACAGCCTGTGTTGCAAAACCAATCACCAGCAGGAATCCCTTATAACTACAAAGATAATGTTTCCTTCTTTATGTTTAAGTTGGCCTCAGACATCATTTTAGAGGCAGGAGGGAAAGCTGTTGTCATAATGTGAAGTCAGACAATGAAGAAGAAATCGCTCTCTAGAACTTAAAGTTCCCTGAGTTTTGTTAGTATTTCTTGCACCTGGAATGTTTCACACCATTGCTTCTTTTGCCTTTCATGTGGTCTCGTGTCATATAATAGACCTTTCCTGGTTAATAATAATCACTAGAAGACACTTCATCCCCACAGCCTCTTTTGTTAGTGACTCTGAAACAAGAGATGTGGGGCAAGGAATACTCCATGTTACTTTTCATAATATGATTTTTGACAGGTCACCCTACACTTTCTGATCACAGTCCTAAAGGACAAAGCTAATATAGAAAAAGTACTCATTTACAAGAAGCAGATTTTATAAAACAAAACAAAGCAAACGAAAAATAACAAAAGAAAACAGTATTGAGGGCCTTTTTTCACAAAAAAAAGAAAAAAAAGCTTAAGAAAAAAACCGTAACAGTATAAGGAAAAAACCCACTGATTTAACTGTAATTGAGAACAACTAGAATGGCATATTATGCTAATCCTTTCTATCTTCCTTAAGTTTGTAGGAAACAGATGTTTTCTTACATAGTGATGGTGTGAGAACAGTTCAGTGTCTGAGCACTCAACCTCTACAAAAATTTATTATTTGCTAAAAAGCAGTTACTGTATTAAATTATCCACTTTCTAAGAAACTTTTGTATTTTCACTAAAATATAAAAATATAATAAACTTTTGAAAAGGTTTTGACATTAATACAGCTTTTCTTTTTTTTCTAGAAATAAAGAAAATCAGAAATATTTTCAGGCACAGAGATTTAGATTTTTTGAGACACAGAAAGGAAAATTTCAGAAAACTTCTTTTACACATTTTAATTTTAACCTAAAAAGAAACAGTTAAAAGCATTATTATAAGTTTGGGTTGTTTTGGGTATTTTTTTTTTATTTCACAGAGCTATTAGATGATGCTAGCATACATTCTTGGAGTACACTAAAATTGCACTAATTTACACCAGTTGACAAGAAGATCCAGTGTTCTGGAAATCTCATTCAACTTTTTCATGTCCACAGCACAGATTTTTCCACAAAAATACATTTTCTTGACATTTTAGGCCTTCAATATACTTAAAATAGAAGCAAAATCACACATTCAGGCTTTATGATAATATCTGTTCTGGTAATTTTAAGGAAAATAACTACGTATTAATTGTTCCCTTCAGTTGTCAACTTGAGATCTCACGAACAAATTACAATATAAATATACCTTATTTAGAACCTAATTCTTTCCCTGTTATGAAGATTTATGGATGTCATCACAGCTAGGATTATTGTGGTTACATTGTTCTGAAAATGACTTTATAAAACAATTTCACATTTTGGAGTTCTCCCATATTAGCTGGGCCTCAAAACTTTAATGCACAGAGTAATCCATGGAAAAGAAGTTAAAGATGTATTTTGGCTTCCCCTCGCTTGTATGAACCTGGTATTTATAAAGCCCTTTGTTTTTCAGCAAGAGATGCCTTCCCAGTAGTCAGTCTATCCTCATACTGGAAAAGAAAAAATCCACAATCCAAATGCATTGGCACTGTCATCTCTCTTCCACTATTAAATAAGGTGTGTTACTTAAAAATTCTGTTAAATCAATAGAATTGATAAAGACCGGTGTTTTCTTAACAAACATCATCAATTTCTGTTTCAGGCTTTCAGTCAGTAGAGAGAAAAGTAAGAGTTATTTCATGCTGGTAGCAATGGTGTTTGGTGGGGGAAAGTGGCTGGGGAAGCTACACGATCTTTGGTTGCTTCATGGAACAGAGAAGTGAATAACAAAAGCTAATTTAAGGGCTACATTTGTGACTTTGGTGCTCAGCAGCTCCTGCCATCATTGACAACAATTTCTTACCCGATTTATGCTCCACAGTGCGCCAAAGTGCTTTCAAAAAAACTGTGGGTTTTGGTGTGAGTATGCCTATAGCACAATAAAATTAGTATCAGTGGTACTGGAAAACTGGAAATGAATCGAACTATCATATGAATGGATGCAGGGTTTCTCAGTGAAATTAAGCAACCTATTTTCGTTATTCCTAATGAATGTAAAGAAGTTCTCTTTGTGTTGTACAATTGCTATTATGTTGAGTGCATGTTAATGAACACTGTGGTTTTTATTGAGTCATGAATTGGAAGAGTGCTTTTTCTTTGCTTTAAAATTTTCTTTTTCCAGAGTCAGTCACAGACTAGTTTCTGTTTGAACTTTCTCTAGAGTTTACCAGATGTTCTGTTTGGATTTCATGTTTCTGTGTTGTGTTCTCTGGAGTTCACAGATGGGCTTTTCACTGAACTAATGAAAACTTAATAAAATCCATATATGTATTTAGCATTTGAGAATACAATATAATATAAAGCTTTCTGTTGCTGTTTGTCATTCATGCTTAAATTGGCAGGACAAATGCAAGCCTCTAACAGACACTGTAAGTTTTCAAGCAGCCAGAAGATTTTGCTTTTCTTCTTTCCTACTATGTGCCCCTTGCTATCTTGTGGTAGCAGGTAACTCCACTTTCAATGGTGCCTAGATTTTGGTTTTGTTTCAGCTTGTAAAATAGGAAAGCTGAGGGTGCGAAAAGAGGTGTGCTCAAAAGCATGTGTCAACAGAGTGGCTTAAACTGGAGGGTTGCTTATTTCAGGAACAGAAATCAGTGAGGAACTGAAAAAAACCCCACCAAACCCCAAACATTTTAATCAGCTTCTCTTAAATAGCTGTAGCGGACAGATAACCCCAAACACTACATACACTTCCTGCTGTCGGGTGTGTGGATACTTGACAGGCATAGAGGGTTTTGTGATGTGAAGTCTAACCAGAAGCCAGTTCCAGATGTTGTTCCCCAGAGGCTGATAGTGTTCAGTGCCTGCAAGGACTTCTAGAAGTGTCCAGGTTTGGACTCCTCAGTGCAAGAAAGATTTTAAAAAACTGGAGGGTCCAGAGCAAGGCAACTGTGCAGATTAGGTGTGACACATACAGAGGGATTGAAACAGCTGGGTTTGTGCTTCTTTGGAGAAGACAAGGTTAAAGGAGAAATCTTAACACTGACGTCATATGTCTAAGAGGAGATTTATAGAGAAGACAAAGGCAGACTCTTCATGAAGGTGCATAGTAAAATAATGAGAGACAATGGCCACAAACTGCAAATTCCAGTTAGCTATTGGTAAATAGCTTTTCACAATATAGTCAGGAGCTGAAATGGATCACCTATAGAGGTTGTAGAACCTCCATCCTCAAAGACAATTGCAGTGCAATTGGAGGTGACTGGGCAACCTGATCCAATTAGGTGGATCCAGCTTCAAATCTGGCCCTGCTTCAGAACTCATTTCTGGATCCTATCTTAATGATTCTGTGGCTCTGTTTAGGTCTTTTTAGTGCCTCGTAGTGACACTCTTGTTTACAAGAAAATATTTATACTGAGAAAATAATGATTTAAGTCATTACTAGTAATTTTGCTCTCCTCTATCTCCAAAGATTCTTTGAATCCTCCTTAGCGAGGAAGGCAGTGTTTTGAAAGCAGACTAATGACTCTCAGTTTGAAAAGGAAGATTCTTTCAACATGAAAATTTTGGAAAATTCTGGAAAGGAATACTCACAAACTATCCAAGCAATGAAAATGGTGGGTCCAGTAATCATACTGAACAGAACACATCATTTCTAAAATACGCACATATCAATTGTATTATCTTTTCACTAATGGTAATAGAAAGATTCCTGCATGTAATCTTGGGATTATGACCCTGTAACATAGAACTGTAGTTGTTTTCCTTTATTCAATTACTGAAGATGAACTCTGGGCAGAAAACCACAATTGTATCACTTTCAGGCCTCAGCATTGAAAAAAAAGGAATTTTTTTCTTCTAGGACAATATAATTGAGGAAATTTTGTAACAGATGGTTTTCCCATGGGGAAATGTGGATTTATGACCTCCAGGCTTCCTAGCTTCTTGGCAGCTCATGTGAGAGAATCTTATATGGGGCTCCTTGTAGTTCCCTGGTCCTAGGACATCCTCAGGCAGATGTGGGCAGCCATGGCCCAGGGCACTTCCCAACTCCCAGGCTCCAGTTCTCCTCAGCAGGCTGTCACAGAGTGAGGGATCCTGGAGAGCACAACGGATTTCGGAAACATGGACATGTTCCTGTAGTGGAAACAGAGAGCTTGGCTTTTCATCCTGCCCCAACCTCACTTTCAGGAAAAAAAAAAAAAATTCAAAACATAAAATCTTTTGCAGAAATTAAGCTTCCCAGCCAGGTGGGTGTCTGTGCTGAAGATCCATCCAGTCTTGACTAAGCTTTTCAGTCTGGTAACAGGGAATCTAGCACTGGCTGTGTAACTTAGGAACACTCTCCTAAGGCAGAGCTGTCTTCAGATTTTCCAAAGCAATGGGCAGGGATCGTCCCAAAGATGGTACAGGTGTCAGAAAACCGCTTTCTCTTATTTTTAAAAAACCTGATGACTTCATAATACATTAATCCAGCACTGACTCATGGAAAGACAGGACAACCTCAGAAAAATCATGACAGTAAATGAATATTACAGTTGTGTTGGATTCCCCGAAGAAAACACATGTTCTCCGTGTTCTCTGCTCAAGGAAGTGTGTCTGTTGGAAGTGAGCACATATGACACCATATATCAGTGTCTGAACACATTCTTAAATATGTTTGTTACTTTACATTATACTAAGAGTAGTTTTTGGAAATTATGAGACAGTATAATATATAGTGCAGATGATACTAAATATGATTAACATTTGAATCATTTCAGTCTGACAGGAAGAATTGCCATAATGAAGAGATAAAGATGTGCAATACATAAATCAAGTTCAAACACAAAATTTTTTAGATCCTGGCCAGGTCTAAAGAGAACATACACATGTGTTAGTCATATATCTTTGAATTACAGACATGTGTTTGCACACCTCTGAGGAAACACATGACATTCTCATATCCAGTTCAAATAATGGTATATATTTTTGTCTTTTAGCAGGGCTTTTACTTCAATTTGCCTGCAGCATTTTTCCTCTTTCTTTGTATTTTTTTTCCAAGTTTGATATATAAGTTATTAGGGCAAATGTAGGAAAAGGACCCAGACAGGTACTAGACAAATGGAGATAAGAGCTTCTTCTCTGCAAAGCTAATAAACTAAAAAGATGAAATAAAAAAATCACTCAAAGGTAAGGCTGATCAACAGAACATGTGAGCAGATCAGTTTCAAACACCCAATTTCAATGCATTAACTAATTTGCTCTCAATTTTGTGCTTTACATTGCAAAACAAGGTTCACTGGAATCAACTCTAGAGTGCTTTGTTAGCTGGAAAATGGTGGAAGGTGTTGGAGGTGAAGAAAGATAGGAAAAAGAAAAAGGCACAAGGGCTGGCATGCTGAGTGGGAAATCTATAGGAGTAGTAGTACCTGAAGGACCCTGCTGAAGATGACTGCCTTGTTCCCTATTCCAGTTTATTTCCTGAAAGTTGTGTCATTAGAGAGAGGAACTGTATGAGACTTAGTCCAGTGGAATTTGTTCTCAGGATCTGCATAAAGGCCAGAGAGGGTATGTTGAACTATTCAGGAACTGCCAAAGCAGTGACAGAGGATGCCCTGGCTTCCAGGGGATGCACAACAGAGACTAGGCAAGTGTTTGTGCTCCTCTGTTGCCAGAAACAGAGTGGTTCCTTCATGGGCACTGATTTATCCCTGGCAGGCATTTGTTAGGCTCCTGAGAAGGCACAGAGGTGTGGCATATCCACTCCAGAAACCCCTGCAAGTCTGGAAGAACATTATGTCAAAGCAGGTGAGGGCTGAAGTCTCATCTGTGTCACCTGGCACGGTGGGTTCAGGAGTGCCTGCTGCCTGCCATTAGTCCACCATTGCCTCAATGTTGAAGTGCTTCAGTGCCAACATCGCCATGACTTTTTGTTGGCTTCTTTATCCAGATGTGCTGAGCAATCCACAGCAGCCTCAGCCTCCTAGCTCCAACTTGGCAGTGAGCTGCTCAATTAGCAAAGCATAAGGCATGGCTCTCTTTGTGCTTCTGCGGAGAGCAGAAGCAGGTGATGCCTCATGGGAAGAGGCACTCTGGTTTGCTGTTCCTCTACACCTCATGCTGACATTATTCCTGGAGGAGCGCATCACAGTGGGTCCCTGGCCTGAACAGGACCATTCATTCCCTTAATCCCCTGGCTGACATTAGTGCCAGCTCTGCCTTTCTCTTTACCATACAAACTATATGCCTGAAGGACCAGAAAAAGAAAATCCTCCATTACTGTATTTCTTTTCATCTCAGAAAAGAAACAAAACCTGAGTAATGAGGTCTGCTTACATACATTGTCTGTCCATCAAAAGCATTTCAGAGAACCCATAAGTCATTAAGTTACATAGAAAGTGTGACCACTTTGATGCTATCTCTCCACTTCAACCGCAGATTTTATTCTCTACATATAATTTGTTCATTGCAATTACATGAACATGAAAACAGAGACAATCATCATTAGATAAGATTTAAAATTTCATCATTGATCAGCTCCTATTTCTGACCTTTTAAAAGCATTTGGACTGCCTTCTCTTTTTCAACTTTTTTTATTTCCCAAAAAAAAATCAACGGTGATGTTTTCCACATAAAGCAGTGTCAGGGTGGAAGTGCTGCCCATGGTTAATCTCCTATTCTTGGTCATCATGTTTGCTGGCTCCCAGCTCACTTGGACGCAGCTTACTGGCTGGCCTAATGGGATTTCCAGACCTGCATTTGCCTTATGGTGGCTGTTCCTCACACACCCTCAGAGCTCCCAGAAAGCATGCCAGAGAAGGATTTGCCCTTCAGAAAAGCATATCAGAAATGGATTTTAAGGAGGAAGATGAATCTGTACTTCCCTGGTCTTTAAAGGAAGGCAGTGACCTCTCTGTCTCAAGTGACCTCTCTGTTTCTCAGCTCAAGGACAAATCAGTGGTCTCAGTTTTAGCACTGAAGCTGTCATTTGAGAGAGGCTTGGGCAGTACAATCGAATGAACCCTAGAACATATTTTCCTGTGCCAGATCTGGACTTTGAAAATATGCATATTGAAAAATTAGTCTGACCAAGTGCCTATTCACCATTATACAGAGACACATCCAGACACTCAAAATTATGAGTCTGTGAAGATCTGTGAGATTATGAGAAACTGGCAGCAGAAAAGGAGGTACTGATTTTCCAGATTGCCTTCAAAATTCTCCATAAAAAGATTTGAAAGGAATTATACATTCTTAAATTACTCCAATGTACCTTTTACCATATTAAAAACCTGTTCCTGGGATTTAAAGACAGACTTCATTTGTCATTAAATGATAGTCAAAATAAAATTAAAAATCTGAAGACCTTATACTTACACCAAACTCAAAGGACAATTCAGATTTCTACCAGTGGCACAAATATATGTCTTAGGTTTTATTCCTTTATCTCTCCTAAAGATTTTATGTGGATTTAACAGACTTTGTTCACCATGCAGCCTTACAAAAAGTGGCATTTTGATGTCTGGTGGTTTACTTCAACAAGAATAAATCCCTGCCACCATTTTACTCAGCATTAATAATGTTAACTCATGATTGTCCAGAAACACAAACTATATATTTCCAGAAATAGCAAGCTGAGACTTCAACTCATGAATTATCCTGTCAATGAGAAACACAAAAGACCCAGTACATCAAGAACATGTTACTTTCATGAACATGTAGCCAAACAGACATGTAGCCAAGAAAGGTAAATTTTTGAACCTGCAAAAGCTCTTGGTAAGTTGCTGAAAGTCTATTTGCATATTCATATCAACAGCACCACAAATTAAAACTGACACTTTTGCTGCAGCCTGTGTTGGTTTTTCCTACATGCATGAAATAGTGAAAAAATATCATAAAGACCCACATTTTATTTCTAATCCCTGTGCTCAACTGCAGCTTCCAATAAATTGTTAATTCTGAAGGGTTTCTTCTCTCTAATTTTCCAGTGACAAATTCAAATAAAGAAATCTGCCTCCAGGTATCTTCATTGTTTAGATTACTAGAACTAAAATATTGACATCTTTTAAAAAAAATTGTGAGAAAAAATGATAACAAAGTATCCAACAGTAACATTAAACAAAAGAAGGCACCAATGGGAGACATCATATGGAGTTAAAATTTACTTGCATTTTTGGAGCTTTTTTGTCTTTTAAGGATTACTTCACTTTTTAAAAGCAATAGATACCTGATAAGAGCTACTTATCTCTATAATATTAAAGAGCTTGTCTGAAGAATTATAGTCTCCTAGAAGCAAAAGAGGGAATATTTTTACCCATGAACAAATTCACACAAAGGATTTTCCATTGCATAAACTGTGGCCATAGCAAAGTTTTTTGACAAACTAGGAAAAGTACTTCACAAAGTTTTTCTAGAAGGCCTTAGAAATCTTAAGTGTCTTACAGTCATTCAGTGGGAAGTAATTTTCAATGGCTATGCCACACTAATATGTATATGCTTATACATGAATTTCCAACATGTGTAAAAAAGCCATGTTTTTTTATCTTCTCTGCCCTCCTTTCACATATCTGCATCTCTTCTGAAATCTCAGTCTCTAAAACTGAAAATTGTTTTCCAACCAATGTCATATCAACCCCGAAGACAGCAAAATATTAATTTCTCTATCTTATTTATGACACTCTTATGTATTTGCCCTGTTTTGAGAAAAGATCACAGTTTTGATGTGTTGAACTCAAATACATGTATATATATGTGTGTGTTTGTGTGTGATGTGTACATGCATGTGTGAGTGTGTGTGTATGTAGGTGGGTTTCAAATTACATTTATTAACCTCATGTTAGACAGGAAAAGTAAATTTCCTTTTGTGTGGTGCTGCTGACAGCATTGCTACAGCAAAAAGGGTTGTGCTTTAAAGAGTATAGATAGTCTTGTTAGTCTGGACATTTTTATTTGCAGACTCTGGGCAGGCAAGTAAAGAAGACCAGAGTATAAGTGACATTTCCTTCAACAGACACTTTTCAGAGTGAACGTATCAGGAGCCAACTGGCCCTGTTTGACGCTACCCCAGAGAATGAGACTGGAAGTGATAAACACCAAACTTCATTTCTCTCTTGTGATTTGGCCACAAAGGATCTATAATTCAGATTTACCACTTCTCACTCTTTTCACATTAAGAATTTGCCTTTCATAATGTAACTAGGGCCACACGCCCTTCGTGTTACTTTAAGGGAGATGGAGTTTACACAAGAAAAACTGACTCACAAAGAAACCAGGGACACAAGCCTCTACAAGGCAACACAGCACAGTGATGAAATGCAATGCCATGAAGAAATGATTATTGGAGTTTTTTCCTAAAAATATGTCAATTTACTTTAAATGTTACAAACACGAGGGTAGCATTGAATCAAACAGGTGTTATTTAGTTTTATAGGTGTAGCTGATTTCAGCTGAGACTCTCCCAGTGTCTTCAGAAATGATGTAAAGATATACTTCAGCATTTACCACACGAGCTACTTTGATTTTAGCCTTTTATATATATAATGAAAATAAATCTGCTATACATACAATATCTGTTTAGAGAGCATGATGTTCTGTTAAATCTTTTCAGTATGGGGAAGCTGGACCACCTGAGACACTTGTAACCTGAGAATCAAGGGAGGAATTGAAATGATCTTAAGCAGTTCTAAGGGCAAGATGTAAGCATCTAGCTCCCCATAGAATCAATGAAAAGCAGTAAGCACCTCTACATTATTTTGTGTGGTTTTGGCAAAATATCTACCATGACTACCATTGAGAGCATCAACACCCCTTCTGAAAATGTGCAGCATGACAAAAGCTGATACTGGAAGGATTTTGGAAGCTAAACTGAACCAACAGAATAATTCAAAAGATGGTTTTGTAAAAGCTCACAGAGGCATTCATCATTCCATCAAAATAGTTGATTTGGAAAGAACATATTTGTGCCTTTGCAATAAATTTCCCACGTCCTGCTGTGAATGCCATTCCTTTTAGAAAGGAGCCCTCCAGCCCATGTCACTGGAATAAAATATTCAAGAAATGTGATGGGGGAAAGTAGAGGCATCAGCGGATGGCAGCTCACTGAACACAACCGCTAGACAAAAAGCAAATGTATTAGGAGCTCTGACGTCAAATGACAGGCATCTTTCCAAGAGAAATTTTGTTCAGAACTTCATATAAATCAAAAGACAGATTGTGAAGCTTTTTATTGGCAATTGCACTAAGAAAATCCAGAGATGAAATTAATAGGGAGCAGAAAGGTAAGCCAAAAGGCATCTTCATTTTGCAGACCTTGCCTTGCAGCTCTGGAATTTCCTGAACTGACAGTTAAGAAAATCCAGAGATGGTGTATTCACATCCACAATTAGTTTCAAAGTAAAAAAAAATTGCAATCAATAGAAGGGCTTCCCAACTGGATATTTAGGTGGAATTCAAGAGAAAGAAAAGCAATGCAGAAAGGTTTTAACAAGGATTTTAGTCAGCTTTGCTTTTCTCATAATGGTCACAGCCAGGACCTTAAAGCCAACTAAATTTAGAGTTGTTCTAGACTACTTGTGTCTTTGGATGTCTTACTCTGAGTTTTGTGGTGGCATATAGTTAAGCCAGGAATGCAAATTGTGATCTTGGGTTCAAAAACTCTCTGGAGACTTTTCTAGACTTGCCACTATGACAGCTGGAAAACAGACAAGTGTTTCAGTAATAACAGTCCAAGGGACAGTCTGTCCTCAAAATCACTGCTGCCAATACAACTTCATTTGCCCAAGTCTAGATTGTTTCTCCAAGAGAGAGGTAACAGAACTCAAAGACAACAGGTAAACACTATGTTCTATATATCAAAGATTAACTTGAAGGTCACAAATTTTATTGCTTTTTGAATATCTAGTCAAGCCTGAGAGTTTTAAAATACTGAAAAAAAATTTTTACATAGTACACTGGATTAATATTCTCAAATCCACATTTTTTTCTATGCAAAATGATATCAGCAAACAAAATCTAGTAAAGAACTTGTACACAGACACTGCCAAAGAGTGATTTGTCTTTTCCCCACAGAGAGGTTCACTCAAGGTACCTGCATCACTCCTTTGGGTAAAGAAACTTACAGGAAAAACCTGAACTTAGGCACTGAAATTCAGGTTTGAGGTGCATCTTTCCACTATGCTTGAAGGTGCTGATGTAAAAAGATCATAACACTGCCTTAATGCTAATGTCTTGCATATATCTCTGTTTTCATGTTTGAGTTGTCAGTGTCTTTGTTGCTTCTGTCAGGTTCTGTGAAAGAACTTGGTTTTCTACAGCTATTCTAAATAAACAGAATCAATTGCATAATTTTTTTACCTTTAGCTAGTGTTCCCAGGTATTTTGTTTTCATTCTAAATTGCTTATTTTGTTTTAGAGAAATCAAGCCTCAAATTTGGAAAAATGCATAATGATTGTAATTAAAAATTTCTAGTTTTAGGAGATCCTTTCTCTTCAGGAAAACCTTAAACTCAGCAACTAAATCCTGAGTATGGAGACATAAACCAATAGCCTTATCCAAATAATGAGTGTTTATGCAAAAATTCCAAAATTAAAGAAAAGTGAAGTAAAACTTTATATAACCATTCAATAAGTATTTTATGAGCTAGAAATTATCTTTTTTATTATTATATTATCATTATATTTATTATTATCTTATTTTGATGAGCAATAAATGTGTGTTAGAGTTAACTTCTCAAAGAAGTTGCATCAGTTGAGAAAATTATGATTGATTTAATATCATTTCAAATCATAAATTTGGTGGATGAACTCTGTAAAAATCTCTGGTGTTTCAAAACACAGCATTAAAAACAGAGAAAAGATTAACAAAGATTTCAGAATAATCATTTTTCTTACAACAAGGGAATATGGCATAGGTGTATCCTAATATTGCACACTATCAGCAGGAAGATTACTATAATTTAAGTGCTTGATATAAAGATGTAATTAGGAAAAAGAAAAAGGCACTTTGATCAACTATCTAAGCACTAAAACAAGGTGTCTTCTACAAAATAGTCTTTGTGTCCATGGCATGCTTCTTGTATGAGCTCATCTGGAGTCCTTGATGTAGATATGAAAACTTTCTAAGTCCTACCAAGCTCTCCAGCAACATGAGAAATCGGAATAAATGACAGTGACTTAGCTGGGCCAACAATACAAGACTTGACTCACTCAATGGTGTAGTTTTTGGACCTGCTTGTTGAGGAATGATGAAGTTCACAGTATCAGCATCTGAGCTATGATCAAGGATCCTTGCTGAGAGGAACAGGCAATTTGTATTTTTTGGAACTGTTCCCTGGAGCATTTACATTCTTCACAGTTTCTTAGACATTTTTACATTAATTGTAAAACGTGTTCACCACATATTTTTGGTAGCTTTGTACATTTTAACTTTAGCACCTGTGATTCTAATCTGGTCTGGGAAGATAAAACATGATTTTCTGGTGCAGATAATTTCCACCACGAAAAGTCAGATATTTCTAGTCAAACACAAAGCTCCTGTGGGACAATGCTGAGACAAAGGGAGCCACTGGGAAGGAAGCTTTGGCTTGGATGGCGTCCTGGGTGATGCGGGAGACTCAGCCTCCAGGATGTAAGATGCAGGTCAATTAATTCCTCTGCATTTCAGTTTCTTTGATATTAAGCACCTAGAAAACAGATACAGCTGCTAAAAAAAACCAAAAAAAACCAAAAAACCCCTGGTGTATATAGAGAAAGAAGCAGATCAAGGAAAAGACAGTAGTACTTCCTCCATAATGGAGAATGTCCTACTCTCTACCAAACTCAGAAATATGAAAGTGAATGATTAGTGAAATGTAGCAGTGCAGAAATGCAGCTCTTCTCTATGGTTTATATATACATTTCTCTTGTTTTAAATGTCACTTAATCTTCTCAAGCCTCTATACAAACATGTTGCAAAACTAATACTCCTCATCTGGACAATTAATGGTGTTGCTAAACTTTTATAGGGAACAGAATGCCACAGGATACTTACACATTTATACACTTACACATTTGAATTGTATTCAGAGGTGTTTGGCATGGTACTGCAGACTCCATGTCTTGGCTATTCAAATCCAGAATATGCTGAAAAGCATCATGATTCCTTTCCAGTCTCAAGCATGCAACGGGGCAAACACAGAAGTCAAGGAGCCACAGCACAGAAAAGGCATAGACCAATTTTCCTTGGGCCTAGACACAATTTTCTAGATCTGAACTGCTTTCCAGACCTCCAAACATCAAGTACAGCCATGCTGACATACCTATTTCCATTTGAGGCCACAGTCTCAATAGCCCACACTCTCCTGAGATTTACCAAAAGCACAGTTTACGTTCCAATTTCACAGTTAGGGAAGTGAGGTAAAAGACTAAGGCTGTTCTATAAATTCTTCAGGTGTTAACTTTCCACTTCATGCACTAGCAAAAGTGACAGATTATTATATCCTAACTACAGTGCCATGTTCTAGCCCCCTGCCCCCCATTTCTTCCTTTTTTTTTTTTAAATAGCATTTTCTCAGGCATGAGAGATTGGTTTCAGCCCTTTTGTGGCCACTGACTTTGAATTAGATTTATGAATGCAAAGAAGCTGTCTGAAACCCGTCAAAACTTACAGAAGATTCTGCTCTGAGTTGAACACCTTGAAGCTGCAATGCAAATACAGCTTTCTGCAGTCATCTGTCCATTTCATTTTGAAGTTGTTTATGTCATTAGTTGGATGTGAAACAGCATGGTTTGCCATTGCTTACAAAATTAGATTTTCACATTTACCACCTCAATGCAAGCACCGTGCTTCAGTGTTTTTATCATATTTATCTGTTGTATATACTCACTCCACAATAACTGCATTCTCCTATTATCTGGAATCTAATTTTTTTTAACAGACAAGGAGTAAATGCTGCTGGAATATAAAACGATTACAAAAATCATTTCAAACCAAGTGAAGTATGAGAAAAACTAAATAAATTGGCCTTTGCTTCATAATGAAAGCCCAGCTCATTGAGAGGAGTTAAGAAAGATAGGACGGTCAAGAAGGATGTAATATTCTTTTCTTGGAAGTATTGCCAGCTGTGTAACCACCCACAAGAAAATTTCTGCACTGAAGATCCATCACTCTGTGCAGCATCTGAGTGTAAGAAACTGCAAACTGGACTAGAGACCTCCCAAGGTCCTTTCCTGACTGAATTATCCTACAATCCTTCATCTTAGTAATTAAGTAAATTAAAAAGAGTAGCATAAAGGAAATGTGATCGTCTGACAGTTATGCTAGTATGACTCACACCAGGAATGCAGGCAGTGATAAGTCCTATTCCCACTGATGTCAGTGGGAATCCTGCTTTTAGGTTGATTTCCAGTAGTTTTTTACTCAGCATGAAAATGAGGAGATGCAAAATTTTGACTCCTGAAAAATGTAGAAATGGAAAAATATGTGGCACAGCAGATTAAGTAGTGGTAAAATATGTTCAGTCCAAAACATCTTTATGGTCCGATTAAAACCTTTTACATTATTACAAAATGTAATATTATTTCCAAAATTAAGGAATATACTTAAAACATTTAAACTCAATTACCAACAGTTTTCTCTTTTCTGAATGTTGTCTTCTCTTTTTTTGAGCTGTATCTCTGAAGAATCAGAAATTCTGCCTTTGAAAGAATTTTGAAATTTGGAACAGAAATGGTGGATTGATACCAAATATTCTGTCTGTATACTCCTGCTACACCTTTTTTTCTGCGAATGAAATTAAATCACCCATTTTATGTTTTCCTCCTGTGAATAGTTTTAAGGTTATAGTGATTTTTAGGACTAATTCAGCTATAGTACTTGAAGGTTGTTAGGTATACTGCAAGGTCTTTGAAATTATTTGTTCCCTTATTCTTGGCCTGAATGTTGAAATCTTAGGATGAGCTTTGAAATGTGGATATAAACATTTTCATACCAACACCCAAAGCCTTCCTTTCCCTTATATGGTTCATTACAGCTTGAAGTGCATAGCAGCTTTAAGAAATCAGATGGCTTTTCCTCATGGACTTATACTTTATAGTTCATAAGCTCTTCACTCTCTATATAGAGAGAACTAGAAGTGGCAACATTGCCAAATGTTACTTTGAAATTACGCATCATGTTCTGTCCCAGAATGTGATCTATTTTGAGAGGAAATGACTCTTTTATCCCCATTGCATGCCATCAACTGGCAATTGCCACAGCCATCCTTTGCCAGTGTAGAAATAGGAGTACCAGAATAAAGACAGTCCCACAGGCCTGTTCCTTCATGCCTGGGTATAAATAAGTGGTCATCTGCAAGTGTCTCGTGGTATATCCTAGGAAGTCTGTGCTCTCAACACCTGTAAGCAGTCACCACTGTATAAAATAATTACTTTTCAATAATGTATGTGTCATATTATTTATGATGTAGAAATTGCATTTAAATATGGCCTAAGATTTATGAATAGTTGTTAAAGCAAGAATGTTGCTGAGGTGTTTTTATGACTGTAATACTTACCATTCAGATATTAAAGACGATAACTACAATAAAAAGATACAATGAAGAATTTATTTCTCAAGGTGCAGCAGTTCATTGTGGTTTCCATTTTTACTCCCAGAAATACTTGAGGCTAACAAATGTTCCATTCCTGGCATTTGTGAAGATAATCTACTTCAGAAAAAGTCAGCATAGTTTTTCAGCTTGTTTTGTGCTCTGGCACAAAGAATACACTTTCCTACTGCAAGGATTTCCAGTTTTAAGAACACAAGGAATGCTTGTAGTTCTGACAGAATTATTATGTTTGCAATAGTGCATCTGTCTTAGAGAGATTAACAGCATGTGAGCTCTGTAAAATGGGATTCACTGAGTTTTGTGATCATATACAAAATCTTTTGCCTTTCAAACTCCCTGGTAAAAGATTCTCAATTTTTTTTCACAGGGAGATGATTCTGATTACACCAAGATTCCTACAGATACCTTATGTAAGATTTAGGATAAACTGCATCAACTTTCAGGAACACTGATGTTGGAAGCTATATAAGCTCTGCATTTGACAGGCCTGTCATTGTTTGAAAGGTGCTTTAACTGCTGTCACTTCAGAGGAATACTTTAAGTATGAAATTGCACATATGGACAGAGTCAGAGCACCTGGAAGGAACCCCCAAACAGCTGAACTAAAATTGAAGGCTTTTGGACAGACAGTGTGCAAATGAAATCTGAAACATAATTCATTTCATCCATGTCAGAAAAAATGTAAAGCTTGCCTTAGTTTAGCCATGATGACCAAGATGAACCTTTTCCCTGCTCCTGTTCTTTCTGGAAACATTTTTGTTCCTACTGGAACCTCTTTTTGTTTAATTTTTTTTTTTTTTTTTACCTGGCACACTTATTCATGCCCAATTGTCCTACTTTTTTAAAGGATGGGAGTAGCCAGTGTCACTCCCTTACAAAAGCTTCCCCTTAAGCTTTTCCTCTCCAGAATATTTGCAGCCATCTTGAGCCTACTGGGGTAAATTAATTTTATACATGGTCTTTGGCTAAGAAACAACAACAAAGATAAATAGATCTTTTTTGGTAAAATGATTCTATGAAAAGACTGAAGAATAAAGCAGTGGTGCCAGACTGAAGGTCAGCTTTTCCTTTGCTGCTTGACTTTTCTATCACTGAACACAAACAGCAGTGTTGGATGCCTGAGTATTTTCCACAAAGAACATATGCATTTTTAAGTACATTTGAAAGAAACGGTATATGTTGGCTCAAAGAAAGCACAGTACTGCCAGCATTCTTTTTCATCTCTGAGGCAAGTCATGTTCCTGGAAGCACAGAAGTGTCAATTTTGCAAAGGTCACCATGATGCACATTTTTGATGTCTCCAGTGGTATTCTTGCTTATCACCAGTTAAGACACAAGTGTTTGTCATCATAAAAAGCTAAAAATGAGTCTTAGCACAGTGTAACAACCTTAAGAAAGACTTTGGCCTGAAAAAGATTTCTGTTTTTTCACTTTGTCCAAAGAATATGAATGTGCAAAACCTATCAGAGTTAAATACATTTCAACCAAATGTTTGTTTTGGGCTCAAGTTTCATGTCTCATATTTATTACACAATTATTTACAATTTCTTTTAAATATTCCCAGCTAGTAATGTATTTAATATCCTCCATCATCCTGTGACTAATTATTCTTTTTCCTGGCAATTTTCCTTTTTTCATTTGTTTCACTTTCCCTGATGTACGTGTGTATCCACATCATGGCCGTGTATTTTGACACTGGCCAAAATATTCAAACCAGTTTCCTAAAGTCTGCTAAACATTCAGTGAGATGAGAATATTTAGGTAATTCTATGTGCTCTTTCAAATTGTCAGTGTTTACTTTCTTTGGATATTGACAAGGAAAAGACATAGGCAGGAGTTAAACATTAACCAGAACAAATGAAAAATAAATTAACAGCCTTATAGAATCTAGAAAATTGGTTGTATGAGCTCTTCAAATCTGTGTCTCAACTGCAGCCAGAAGCATTTATACCTTCATCAGTCCTGGTAAAAATTTGTTTCAATTACTCTTTAAGACCACCACAAATGCAGGCATTCCCCAGTTTCCCAAGCTCTCCAAGGTGTACTTCTTCTGGTAAGAAAATATCCTGATATTTAAACTGGTTTTCCCTGTCACAGTGTATCTCATCCACTGGGCAAATTTATACATACAAATAGGCTTTTCAGAAATTTTCTGTATTTATAAAATTGTTATTAAATACTTCCTCCTCTCCTTTATTTTTCACCCCCTGCATGTCAAGTTCTCTAGATATTTTTCCCTTTTTTTTTTTGTCTATGCTGTTTCTAGTTGGTCTACACTGATGCACACTGAAAGACTCGCGAAAAACTAGATATAGCTGAGACGTTATTAATGATGATAAAGAAGATTATTTCATGACTCTTCAAAGCTATGTTATAAAATATCCTAGAACATTCTTATCTGACACAGTTCATTCATGTTCAGATTGAGATCTATTCCAGCTGTCAAATTTACTGAAGAATAGCTACTTAAGTAATTGTTCCCCTGTCATATTAGTATTTTTTTTTTTTTGCCTAAGTTATTGCCTTGCACTTTTCATAGAGAATTTCACCCCTAATAAATCTCATTCTGTTATTTTAGACTCCTCATTCTGCCTTTCCTTTTTAAGGGCATATGTGAGACTAAAGTATGACTCTGAGTTATTAATGAAAGAGTGACTTCTATTACTGGCTGAGAAGACCTCAAGGACTGAAATATTTATTACTAAGTCTTAGAGTTTCAGATGTTAATTAGATTTTAGCTTATCCAAAAGTGACAGAGTAATAACTTGCTCCAATTTATATCTTTTTGCCTATAGTAAAGAGCAGTGCTCTAATCTCAGAATTGGATGTTGCCCTTCTAACCCTTGCCATCGATTACTCTATAATAAAATACTGTTGTGATCTCTGTGAATGGTTATACTTCAGTTCTGTTTATAATACAAATCTAGGCCAAACTTTTGTTGAGTCTCTCATCTTGGGGCCTTGGCACCAGGATCTCTGACTTCCCCTAACTGGTTTTTTTTGGTGCCTAACTGAGAGAATTATGATAGATGGGGAAAACTGCTAGAAATTAAAGGGAAGAAAAAAAAATATCATTTCCCTCAAAATGCTTTACTTCAGATACATTTCAAAGTTTAGCTAAAAAAAAAAAAAAAAAAAGGAGGCCCCCTTCTTTGCATAATTTTAGTAAAATATTTTGATATTTCAATAGTCCATTCCCAATTCTTCAAAGATTACCCAACTGTTCTGTTATGGGAAATACCCAGATAAAACATTGTCTTGTGAAAGAGAAGCCTGTTTTCAGATGGTCTTCTTCTGGTAACTCCAGTTTAAATCCACTTCCTCCCCTTTGTTTCTTTGGACTAAACATTTATGCCGGTCTGAATGCTACCTCTTTTGTGGAGGAGAGGGTTCACTTTTAGGAGCTATTCTGAGTGTAAGTAACTT
Organism: Dasyornis broadbenti; assembly: GCA_013397935.1. Taxonomy (NCBI): domain Eukaryota; kingdom Metazoa; phylum Chordata; class Aves; order Passeriformes; family Dasyornithidae; genus Dasyornis; species Dasyornis broadbenti. The sequence goes on from VZRN01006449.1 coordinate 395,908, forward strand.
TCAATTCCCACAGCTGCCAGAAGAGACCAGAAAAATTTTTGGTCAGCAAACTATGTGCTGGAGGTCTGATAAGGACTCAAAGTCTCAGCTTTCAATCTGTTTTCCCCTTGTTTGCCCTTATCCTTCAGTAACCATTGAGATGTAAAGCTTACAGTGGAATGAGAACAGCTAATGCACCAGAGCTGGAATAAGCAAGGAAATCTTCAGGGTCAGGTCCAATTTTGGATGACAGCACCATACATCTTGCTAGTAAAGGGGTTTTTATAGCATCATTATGATGAAGAGCTGCAGTTCATTTCTCACACACATCTGAGCATGTCCTACAGATTTGCACTATTTAGTTCTAGCAGCTTCCTCGGAAACAGATGGATAGAGGACTGTAAGCTTGCTGTGTCCCAATACGACCAAGACTATGTAGAAGAAAGGCTAGGATATTCAAAGAATACTTTAGCCTTGTGAACAAGTTCTTATGAGTTCAATTGTGAAGCTGCTCTCATTTTATTACATCTGGAAAAAGAAATTTAAGGGAAATATTGGGGATGGAAACCTTAAATGAGGCTAAATTTCAAAGATAAAAAGTGCTATTTCAAAAAGTTGGCTTCTCAAATGGTCCTCTTCCATAAGAATAGTATCTACGATTTCCTGCTGAATCTCAGGAAATTATGTGATAGTTTACCACCAAAAGTTCCGTAAGAAAATAATTCTTTTCCCTGCTTTTTTTTTAAAAAAGTATACACAAACACAAAACATATATTCAAGAATTGTAACAAAAATATGCTGATAAAGCTTATATTTCTCCATTCTGGTTTTATTATTTATTTTTTGTTCACAAAATAAATATGCCTACATAGTCCTCCAAGTCAACCTAGAATTTAACCTAACATACTTTATATTCCCTTTGCTGTTAAATACTTAAGATTCTCTTGCACACTACAATAAAGATAAAATAAATCAGTTACAGACAATCTTGCTTCCAGATTGTTACAAGGACCAGCAAAGGGAACTGCAAAACCATATGGCCATAAGGCAACTCCAACAAAAGTTAGTCTGTGTGTTGTGTGTTTATGTGAAATTCATCAGGAATGGGATGCAGAGGCGATAGCAGCAACCGCCCTGTCCTAGCAAGACTGAACCGCAACAAAACCTCACTTCCAGTTTTCCTAGTAGAATCCAATGTCTCATGTTCTCCAGATGAAAGAAATCAATAAAGGGTGTCTCATCTGCAGCTGGTAAGCACATTCTTTCCACAAAATAATGAGCAAGAGCATAGCAGATTCTCTGTACAAAAGGATTGTATTTGCCTTTTCCAGCAAATACTTTGTGAGATTCCATAATATGATACTTTTTGTGTGTGTGAAAGACAAATCTGCCAAACAAATGTGTTCTACTTATTTGCCCCAAAATTAACTGAGATCCTAAAGAAGAAACAGCAGAAACAAAATCTCAATTTTAGGGAAAGAGTAAGGGGAAGAGACTTTCCATTTTCCCCTCTTTTGCTCTGGTGTGAAGCAAACTATCAGCTGCTAAGTGCTGAACTGCAGAAAATATGTGTACAGGTTGGCAAAGAATTTGGGAGTGTCCTGAAGAGGTTTTCAGTGAATCCACATGATGTCAACCCCATCAGAGGAGCAAGATTGTAAAAGTGGAACCATATCAAAGGGAAAACTACAAGTACAGCTGATTCTGTCTGAGCCTAGTGAAGAGCCAAGACGAAATTTCATTTTTTTTATCTCCACTCAACAGGGGTTACAAGCCTCTAACATTTGAAGAGATATTTTCCACCATGGCACGGATGTTAGAGGCCATTCCATGTGTTTGTGGTTTTTCAGCATAACTCTCCTTCTTGCAACTATTTCACTATAACCTTTTGTTCATGTACACAAAGCATTCTACTGAGTGCTGGTTAAATGGGAGTTGTTCATAATCGAACAGGAAGGGGAACAAAACCAGAGAACAAAGCATAAAATACTGATTTTCAGTCCAAGCACATGTCAAAGTTGGACCAGCTACTGGGAGTGTTAATAAACTGGAGTGAGATGAAATTCCTGCAAACCTTGTATGTACTTCCTATATGTTTCTAGGCCTGTGAAGGAAAGATATTAATGCAGGTCTTTCCATTCAGTACAAGACCTTTTGAGAATTCCTCTTTCTATACGGCCAATTTAATAAGCTTTTACTCATTAAAAGGTTGGAAATTTCTATTGCTTGCCAGGCAAAACTCTTGGAGAAGGTACTGGAAATTAGTTTGGAAGGTATTTTGTGGCCTGGAAATAACTACAGATGTTAATTGCGAGTAAATATATATATATTTTAAAAGTAAAATGGGAAGAGAAAACCTACCTCTACAGGATTCATTAATAAAAGTACAGTTGTTTGAGGAGACTATTTACATCTTTCTTTAGACATCTAGAAGACCAGGTAAAGAGATGGGGCTCCATCTGTACACAACATTTTGAAATATACCTCTTCAAAGACAACTGCTAGAGTCAGTTGTGGCCCAGCTTTGCTGCTCTGATTTGTCCTCTTTAGGCACCATTTTTTCTCTATGGGCAATGGAGACAGATACGTTTGAGTAGCTAGTAGTTTCTTTCCCACCTATCTTGGACTGCAGCAAAGAGTGGTGCTGTCCTGAACATCCACTCTGTGATGGCCATGAGAACCCTTACAGAAATGTCTCCATCAGGCATAAACAGACCACCTTGTATTTCTATCCCTTTGTTTCTTGACCTCCAAGACTGTGTCATTCATATGTAGAGACCTTATAAAGAAACTAGGGAAGAACTAAAGATCCCATACTTTGTTTCTTCTCTAAAAATTTGAGTATTTGAAAAACAAGTCTGCTTGATAGTGTTTTCAGATATTTTCTGATTCATATTATTGCCACTTCTTTTTGAAATTTAATAGTATTACCTACAGAAATTAAATTAAAAAAAAAATCTAAAAATCCAACTGCAGGTTGAGTAGGCTGATGAAGAGTAATTTTGTTGGCATAAGCAAGTAAAGAATGATTTCCAATAGGAGGGGAAAAGGGTATCATTAAGAAGTCCCAACAAGATCCACTGCCATAGATGGTGGGTAGTGGCTGTACCACACAAGGCCTGGCTACTCAAGTCAAGGTCCTATTTCATCTTTGCATTTAGAAATGTAGCTCTTAATTTCATCACAAAGCAGTGAAATTATCATACAGTTACCTGCAATACTACTTTGACATAGGCCAGAAAAACAAATTCTCTAATCTGCTAAAAGTGTGATCTGGAAGTTGTATCACAGTTGTAGGAAAGGACACAGATGCCACCTTTGTGTGCCTCATTTTTGTTAAGAGAATCATAAACCATCTTGACATACTGTACTGATGGCACCCTGGTGCCCAGATTGATCATGGAATTCGGACTTTAAATCATTGAGGTGAGAATGGAGGTCAGATTTTCTAAAGTATATATCTCTAATTTCAAAAAAATTAAGCAACGACATTTCAGCTTGATCCCATAGATCTTTCTGTCCCTAATTATTCTTCTTGACCCGTATTCTGACCCGTTTAAGCCTTAGTTTAATAGCTCAATGAATTCCCCAAACAATTCCTAAAATAAAGGCGCATTTAAAGGCAATAAAGCAAAAAAGTGATAAAGATGACAAAATGTGACCCAGTGGTTTGCAAAATTATTCTGCTATGGAAACAACTGTCTTTTCCTAGTAAAATGTGAGGGATTTGTACAAAACAATTGCTACAAATCCTTTTTCTCCAGATTTTTTCAGAAGGGAAAATTTATTTATCATACCCAGGACAACTAAAACTGTAAGCGCTAAATATGAGTTCCAGGTTATCGACTACAATCTTAATGATACCCTTACTAAATTTGGAAGATTTAGTATATGACTATAGCATTTCTGTTAGATTTGTCTATCCCTGAGTTAAAGAAAGAAAAAGAAACCAGCTGAAACATTGCAAGGCGATCTTTATCTGGAACCAAAATGGGTTACATAGCAGAGAAAAAATGTGTACAGACACCAGAGGTCAGTGAAACCTATCTTGTCAGTAGGGACTGAGTCGAAGAGTAGGACAAAGGTGCAACTTCAACTAGCATCTGAAATTCATTAGATTTGCAAATGTAAATTCCAACACACATAGGGAATTTGAGCTCTGAGTCTCTATGATATTCCATACTTATATCCACCCCCCCACCCTGAGTCATCTATTCTTGAATGCTTTCTTTGTTTTATTTTGACTTTTTTGGTCACAGTGATGGTCATCAGAATGAAATATATCTTACATAGGAAATAACAACATATTCTCTAATCAAACTGTAAAGAAACACAATACTGCATCTTAGCCTAAACCTGCAAACACCATTAAAAGAAGATAATGAAACACAGGATGTGCATTTTTCTTGCTATATATAGGAGATGATTTACAAATTTTTTAGTGTTCTTTTTCACACAGCCATGTTTCATAAAGACTTATACCCCATCTGGTTGAAAGTGACCACAAAACAGATCAAAGTCACAGAGAGATCAGGGCTGGAATGTCACTTTGGCTCAGAACAGCAAATAATAGCTTTTTTGAAGTATTTTGAAAAGTTCTTAATGCCCTGTTCTTTCTTCTCCAGCTGTCATCCCCCTTTTACTGATTTCCCCTCCCCCGCCCCCCTATTTCTTTCCTATTCCTCTTTTTACAAGTTTTCTTGTGGGAAAAACAAATCAAAGAGCTCTTAATTTGAATCTAGCTTTAAATGCTCCAAAGCATAAGTGAATCTGAGATCAGATACAGGTAATAAACCCCAGCTCTAACAGGAATCATTTATGATAGTCCTCATTTAAGTTCCTTCATGATTTTTTGCTTAGGAATAGGGCTGCCATCTTTCATCTTCTCTTTTTTTCTGGACTGCTCCTTCACTTATCTTTGATGATACAAATCATTATACTCCAGTGAAACCAACTCAATTGTACTAATTTAAAGCAGCTGAGATATTTTTCTGTCCTCTGCTCTGTAGCTATTTGGCAACAAGAAGTCTTTAGATTACCACTTTATGGTTTTGGTGCTTAGACATTTGCTCTACACTAATTTTGCCAAATTGATTTTACTTTTCATTCAAGACTACTTATAACTTTCCTACAGTTCAAAGATATACTCCCTTTCCTCTTCTTCTTTTCTCTGATGAACATTTTCTTTTGGAACATCCTGTAACTCTATAATGCAATCTCTTCCTTTGGGAGGAACCAGACCTCTGCAATAACTATTATGACCTAACTTCCATTTGTCATGCTTGTGTCCACCGCTGAGCTTTCTTCTCTGTTTGCATTTAGTTAGAAGCACTTAATTTATTCTCCAGTTTTGTCAAAAAATAATCATGAGTTTCCATGTTTTTCCTTTTTTAAACTCTATATAGCCTCATGTAGTCTGTATAATTGAAATATAAGAAACATTTACTCAAAACAACTATGTCTATCTCTCTCCGTGTTAAAATAGAATTGTTTTCTTCTCTCTTCCCCAGAAAGAATTAGTTCTTCCTTAATTTGTTTTTTTTTTTTTTTCAATCATTCTTGATACCTTGTTAGACTAGAGCAGAGGACCTGTGGGAACCCCATGAAGTTCCACAAGGTCAAAGGCAAGGTCTTGCGCATAGGACAGGACAATCCCAAGCCCAAGCAAGATCTGGGCAGAGAACAGACTCAGGGCAGCCCTAAGGAGAAGGCCTTGAGGCACTTGCTGGATGAGACATGACCCGGCAATGTGCGGTCCAGAAAGCCACACACATCCTGGGCTGTGTCAAATGCAGTGCGGCCAGCAGGTCAGGGGAGGTGACTCCACCTTCGGCTTCACTTTCATGAGCACCTGGAGTGCTGCATCCAGCTCTGGAATCCCATTGGAAGAAGGACGTGGACTTGGAGTGAGTCCAGCAGAGGGTCGCAAAGATGATGAGGAGGCTGGAGCCTTTTTATTGGATCACAATTAGACAGTTCTTGTGTTCTCATTATTTCTACCATCTCTACCTCTTTTCTTTTCCAACTCCCAGGTTTGCACTCCTGCAGTACCTATTGATGGACAAGTCTGATTTGTGCCACTAGTCTGAGAGATCTGCAACAATCTTGAGCCTGTGCTCTTCCACAATGTATTTTATGCTAGTCATAGACAGTTCATTTCATGCAGAATTACTACTTGTAATTAGTATAAACTGAATCTGAACTACCACAGCCTTAGGCAATGGTTAACTGACTACTAGAAAGTTGCTGCCACAACTAAAACAAGATAACATCAGCTCAGCCCAAGAAAATCCCAGGTAAATCCAGAGACCTGTATCATCAGGCTTGTACAAAAGCAGGAGGAAGGACACTGAATTTCGACTTCTTATGAAAAGAATAATTGTTTAAAAAGAGTAAGAAATTTTATTCAGCAATTGTTTCAAATCGTAAGCCAAATTTAATACTTCTACAGTGATAGCACAACCTAATGAAAGGCAGCCATAGACAAAAACCAAGTAAGTGCTGCTTCTTTGCATCATCAATGTACAGGAACATCTGCTCAGACTGTGTTTCCCCTGAGGAACAAAACTACACGCGCAAAAGCCTTTTAGTGATAGAGTGGATTAGAAGATGGAAAAAACCCCCAGTGCTTTCCCCTTATAAAACCAGAATTTAGCCGTTCTGAGATGCCAGGAAAATGGCTCATGAAACCAGAAAACCTTGAAAAGGGTACTAAGGACTTGAATAGCTCCAGTGTGTTTGGCATATTGGCAGCAAAATGCCGTTTCCAACAGAACTTCTGCCACAGATCACCGTGCTTCTTAAGAAATATGGGCCACTTGAAGCCACATGAAAGCAGGTTTGAATTCCAGTGGAGAACTTTAAGCAGCAGAGAACAAATGAAACAACAATAAATTATTATTATCTTATGTGAAAGGGCAGGAAGTATGGGTGAAGGGAACCACTTTCTTCTCTGCTGTAATGACCACAAATCAATTTCCTGGTACTACGCAACAAAGAATTGTAATTCCACTCTTCAGAAATGGTTCTCCTGGTCCGCAACCAATTACCACACTCATTCCAAGTGAGATTTATATTCTTTACTGGCAATTCTTTCTGAACCTCACAACAATGAGGCAGGAAGTTCTGGAAGTTCTGCAAGATACCAGATCCACCTCTGCAACAGATCCATATCTTCATTTGATGACAAAAAGTAACCCAGGAATTGCTAGTAGCTTAAAATAAAAATTCTGTGTTAAAGGAAATCATCTTCAGATCTTCAGAAATCTTTTAAGGGAGTCAATCTAAGTTTAGCTGCTGAAGCAGAGAAGCTCACTAAATCATCCTCACTGTTTGGTTCTCATTCCCTCCAAAGCTATTAGCAGAAAAATGAAGGTCTGATTTCAATGCCACTTTGGCTGCACTGGCATTATTGATCTGAAACCTATATGGAGTCTATAGAAAAACAAAGGCAATTGGAACACTGTGATTAGATTTCATGTTTATATTACTATACAGAACGATGCTTGGTTTCAAGAAAACACCTACCATATTAAGGATGACATTTCCATGCATCGGCTGAAATGGGTTTGAATGTCTGGGATATTAAACCAGCCATTTCCTAGAAGAAACCCACAGAAGACAGGGTGGAAAAATAATTTCTGACTGATATTTCTGTAGGGATACTGTCATGGGACTACAAAAGTGGTAAGCAAAAGGGGTCAAATACCTCCAGGTTTCCCTTGCTGCTGCTGTCTAGGAAAAGAGGTAAAAACTCCATGGCGGAGGAGCAGAGGGGAAACAGCAGCAGACGGAAAGAAGATGATATTACCCCACTTATTTTGGGTGAATTTGTCTGGTCATTTTTAATTTGGTGCAGAGACTCTGTAAGCAGGATATGTGCTATTTTTAATTGATTATCACACACACACACACACACACAAAATTAGACTTTGATGAGCAGTTAGACTAAGCATCCATGTGCTCAGCACCTCCATACAGCACACAGAAAGTTTGCAGCCTAGACAGGAGGGGAAAGTTGGGCCTTGCAGCTTCTGGGGACAAGGTCTCAGTCCTGTTGAATTTTCATTTTCCTCCAGTCCTGTTGACATTGGTAACTTTAACAAGTTGACACAAAGCTTCCTAACCAACCACAAACAGAGCCTCTTGTTTTTTCCACTAGTATTGTATAACTTTTCACGTTGGTATTTCTCCTCTAGGCTTTACCTGGGATTCTGGGCTGACAAAAGGGAAAGGTTGCAGTAGGACTTACAGAGACACTAAGGAGAGACAAGGGTGTAAGAACAGAATGTATATTGATCCTCAAATATATCTTGTCAGGTCTACATGGATTCAGTGAGAATTTGAAAACATCATGCTCAAAACCCGAATTCAAATAAAAAAATGTAAATAAAAAAGTTAATCAACTAGTTCTGCCAAGAAGTCATATTAAGTGCTCATCTTACACTGAGAGATTAAGTAGGTTGGAAGCAAGGTGTATACAATAGGATTTATTTTAATTGCAGCATTGCATAAGTATTACAAATTTACATATTTTGCATATATTCATGATCAAAGATAAAAATGAAAAGGTTCCTTGCAATAATTTCACTTTATTACACTTTAAATATAACACAGTTTTAAAGCATTTGGTACAGCAGGCAGGAAGTATTAATGTTAATTTATGTAGAAAATTCTGAGGGACCTGATTGTGGTTTGCCTGTTGCCTGACAGGTAGCAAGCCTATTCATCTACATGTTGGGAATAGTTTGACTGAAATGTTTGTTCTTCTCAGACTCAAGTAGATGGAGGTTTGAGAGAGTCATGTTCTCCTTTTTCTTTTTTTTCTTTTCAAAACTATTTACAAGAAATACCTTAACATATTTCATTTTATTTTCAAGGTGTTATCTGTACTTTTATGGTTCCAGGTTGTTATAGGACAGAGATGCCTTATATTTGGACAGCTTTAGGTAGTCATTTGCTGTTATCTGAAGCTCTCTGATATATGACAGGCTTCCTAAATACCAGAAGGATGTTGAAGGATGGGTAATCTAGAGATTCATACATGGTTCTAATTTCTTATGGAAAGAAAGAAGCAAGAGGATTTTTTTATGTTCTGTGAAACTTTTTCTCTTCCTAAGGGTCAAAATGAGTATTTAAGTTTTTTATTATTATCTTTCACATGAGAAAGAAATCATCCTTTTTCATGGAAATACATATCCTACACCAGAAAAGACCTAGACTTACTGATTGAAGGACCATGGCATCCATGAAGCAGTAGCCTTGCTAGGCAGAATTTACATTTAATTTTATGTTGCCAAATTCCATGAAGCCCACGTACCTGTAGGGAAATTCAGTCCCTTTATAGAGTCATAAGTAGCTTTTTCTGTGTCTTATTTACTTGTGCACTACTTTGAATCCCTTTGAAATGAATAGCTTCCATTTTGGCATTCTGCTATGCTCACTAGTGTCTATCTTTCTTTATCATCTTATTTACCGAGAAAGGAGAGAGTATCAATTTCCTCCAGTTCTCCCCAACAGCATTTTGAAATAGGAAAAGAGATTTTCATAAGATTTTTTCATAAGAAAATTGTTCTCATTCCAGTAGAATCACACGTACATTGCCCGAAAATAGTGTGGTCATTGCAATGACTTTAATTAGAGAAAGATGCTCTCTAAAAATACCTTTGAACAGTACTTCATTCTTTATTTGCCCAACAAAACAAAATTGTTTCTGACCAAATCCCAGACCCAAAGAATTAAGTCCATATTATTTCTGTTTATAAATCATTAATCATAATGATTTTCAGCCAGTAAACCTCCTGATGTTAAGGGACAGAAACATGTACACATTAGTCTGCTCCAGATACCACTGCACTCTATTGGCTCAACAGCTTCTGACTACTGAATACACAATTTTATTGCAAAATTTGAAGTCCTTTATATTGAAAAATGAATAAAGAATCACAAATATGTCATTTTTCCAATTATGTTGAAATTCTATGTCACAATTAGAATCCTTTTCTCAGTAGTTTTTCCTTGCTTTTCACACTGTGAAATAAAAAAACCCATGCTTTGTAAATATTCTTTAAAGTTACAGAAATATTGATGGGAAGATTATAAAATTTAACTTTACTTTCTAGATAAATTCAAGATTTTTGATCAGCGATAATTTAGAGATAGCACAAATTTATAATTATATGGCAACATTTCCAGAAGGTTTAAGAGCCCATTGTAATTTCTACACAGTTTCTAGCTCAACATTGCACAATAGTTTGCTTTGCTCCTTGAAGAATTACGTTCCTTGCTTTCAATCTTACTTACTTGCTTTATTATTCTCTCTAGGGTAGCACTAAGAAATGTTTGGTCCTGGTAAGTTGAACAAGCTGTTGAAATCACAACCAACTCCCGTATCAGCTGCTAAAATCCTACTTCCCATTTGCTCTGCTTCCTGCTGCTGCTGTTTCCTCTCTTGTAGGACAAGACAGGTATTAGCTGAGAAGGCAGTGCTGTTTGAGAAGTTCACAGCCTTGAAAGGATGGGAAGAGGAGATTCCTCCCTGCCAGCTTATCACCACAGCCCTTAACACTTCTTTTCCTGTGTCAGCATTATCAACCACATTTAGAAATAACTGGTACCCAGATAAGAGTGTGCCCAGCTTTCTATTGCTGATTTGCATAATAAATAAAAGCACACACAAAACTTGTAGGGATCTTTTCGGACTGTGAATCATTTGCATTACTGTAGTCATCCCACACAGTAAAACCCAAATTATATTAATTATTTTTTAATTCTAGGAATCTGAAAAACACTATTAAGTCTCAGTTAAGGAGGACTGTAAATAGACAGCTGTTCTTTCATACGGGTGGTAGGTAACGCGGCTCCTACCGAGAGACTGTGTCCAAGGTGGTGAGTACTACCAACAAGACAGGGGAAGAGTCTGGGATTTAGAATGCCTGTATTCAAATCCCTGCGGCCAATACATTTCAGGATGTTTAATTTTGTTGTAAGTATGATATTACTTATCTTTTCTACATCCATTGCAGTCCTTGGATAATCAGTATAGAATCAAAGAATGGCTTAGTTAGGAAGGGACCTTAAAGGTTATCTCATTCCAACATGTCTGCCCTGGGCAGGGATGCCTTCCACTAGATCAGGTTGCTTGGGGCCCCATCCAACCTGGCCTTGAACACTTCCAGGAATGGGGGATCCACAACTTCTCTGGGCCACCTGTTCCAGTGTCTCACTACCCTCACAGTAAAGAATTTTTTCCTAATATCTAAACTCAGCCTATTCTCCTTCAGTTTGAAGCCATTCCTATCATTATGAGTATAATAAGTGTAAAGGTGCTTAGAATCACTTAAGAAGAATTCATTATATGCTATTATATTCTGTTAGTACTTTGTAGTCAAGTTTTATGGCTAAAATAATTTCTTCATCTCTGATTCCAAGTATGGTAGGTGAAAATGGCATATTTCTCATATAAATCACTTCTGTCACTCATGAGGTCTCTTGAATTTGTGTATTTAAATAGTTCAAATAGGGGAAAACAGCAATGTTTTGACATTTTAATTTTTTGAATGTGCTTTGGTATTAACTAGTAGCAGAAAGTTTCTTGTGTTAGGCAATAAAGCAAAGAATTTTTTCCATAAGTGGAATGTCATCTATTATCAAACCGAGTCCTCTCTGTTTCTAATAGTTTTCCCATGTGTTTATTTAAAGGGCCTTACTGAATCACAGCTAGAATATTTTGATCCCAACTTATTTTGGGCCTTTTATTAGATTTGGGTGAGTTGTCAATTTGTGTAATTGTTATTTATTACTCTGCTGCTCCAGTGGTATGTATGTGGAAGAGAATGTTAAATTTTTTAATTGTTTAGATGACATTTACTAGAATATTCATCATAATTTAGTTAATAGACAAGCTTCTTATGATATTTTGCTAACAAAAACATGGAATAAATGTCTTAGAAACAAGACTTTGATTTATCTTTATTCTTTGTTTATATCCTGTAATTTAACTCTGTAATTTAACATTCAGATGTCTTCATATATTATGGAATAGTTGCATTAAAATACATATTCAAGTTACTTTTTACACAAATACAGCTTAAGACTTAACATTTAAACTCTGTGCACTTTAGGAATGGTTTACTTGTTCTCCATGCAAATAGTGTTATACAACAGGCTCAGGACTTATGTCCCAGAATTTGATGTTTTGTAATGGAGACATTTTTTTCAAAACGCTATGGGATCTGTGTGTTTTTCAGTAAATCCTTAGAAACCTTCAACTCAAACCAGAAAACTTTAATTTTTTTTTTTTTTTAATACAATTAAGGGCTCCTCTGTATTAAAGTTTCTAATCACATTCAGTTCTTGTTGACCACTACAGGATAGCTTCAAGTCCATCAGGAATTTGGAAGGGTTATCTCCTAGTTTGGGAACAGTGTGGACACACATTTTGGAGACTGCTCCCTTGACAGCTTATATGTACATTTTGCACATAGTTTTATTAGGTACTTGGATAAAAATGGAGAAAACCTTCAGAAAATACACAAACAGTTACACATCTTCATCAAAGCTTGTAGGGATCCTTGAAAAACTGCTACATCTAAATGATTTTTCAAACTTAATAAAATTAAAATAAATTGGAAATGGGAGAGATATTAAAAGACAAGAAGTCTGATATATTTAGACAGAACAATATAGACTGTAATTCTCTGTTCTACTTAAAGGAATTACATGTCTCAGCTGTATTCTAACTTGTGAATTATCTCCAAAGGTCACCACGCTTTTTCAGTTTACTTGAAATCTTTTTTACTAGGGTCCCTTTCCCCTTTGTTTCAGATACAAGTACTCAGTTTGTCAGGAAAAGCATGAATTAGTATCAGAGAGAATATTTATGAGGGTTAATCTCTTTTCCAGCTTCTTTAGGCAAAAAGAGAGTAAAGAAGAGACAAAAAGATAGACAGGCAGATTCTCCTTTGGGGAATGACTCAAAAGAGGACTTTAATTTAGATCTGTGTTTAAAAATAGCCATTGTGAATAAGTCCTCTTTATCGACCCTTACTACTTTAAGATAATATTGACGAAATTTAAAGTCCCTTTAGATGAACTTTAAATGCCCCTTCTGTACCAAACCATTTAATGGTTCTATTAAAAAATTAAAACATCCACTCTAAAAGAAAGGAACCAAATACTAGACCAAAAGAGGCATATTGAACTATGTACTTAATAGCAATATAAGCGTGGAATAGGAAATAAACATGTACAATGAAATAATTTCTCATAAAATGACAATTTAGTTTTTACTGTGATTACCCCTTCACATAAATCAGGCCTGATCATCTTTTGCAGGATACACCAGCTCTGAAACCTCAGTCAGGTTGATATGCTGTATTAGCCAAAGACACACAAGTTTTCTGTAAACCCCATAGATTCATAGAACTAAATCCCTGCTTTTGTTCAGTTTACAGCAGTACATCTGCTTTTTGCTATGTGACATAGATTGTTTTAATAGTGACAATAATTAGTCCAATATGTTTAGAGAGGAATTGAATTTCCCCATTGTTGTAAAACACGGGAAATAAAGGGACATCACGCCATGATCAATGTGATCAAGTGAAGCCCAAAAAACCGTTTATTGTGCTGCATTAAGCATTCTTATACTATATCCCCATAAAGCAGGCGCCTTTACCTGCATCTCTGTTGGATAACTAGCAGTGTCCACAGGCCCCAAAACTCTTCTAATTGGAATACATTGTTTATATCACGCGAACGGCAGCAGTCTGTCTGCACACCAAATTCTGTCACGTCTCTCACGTCTTACATGCCAGTGCTTTCTTCTTTCCCATCCCGGAGTACCTTATCTGGCTGGCATGTTTCTTCCTTCGCGGCCTTGGCTGTTTTCCCTCTGTCCTTGAAGCTAAATTAATTCGCCTGTGAAAGCGGGATTGCTCACATGCCCCCTTTCCTTAAGAAATTCCTCTACACCCCATTAATATGAAAAATTAAGAAATATTTTTTTCTATAGCTAAAGCTTTGCAAAGAGGTAAATTTATGAAATTCAACAAATAAACCTGCAAAAAGAAAGAACTTAATGGATTAGCTGACAGTGTGTAGTTCGATAATCATGATGAGATATTTTATTTTAGTAACCTTAGCTCATGAGAGAATTACATTTTCCTTCCTTTTAATTTCCCATGAGCATGAAATACGGCTAATTTTCCCACCGGCAGTCATGTTACATTGTAAAAGTGCTAATTGGTGATTGTAGGATAAAAATAAGTCTTCAGTCATTTACCTTTACTTCTCACTGACTTTCATCTACTTTCTTTGACAGTTGCACAACTCAGACTTGTACTTCATGAAGTCGCTTCTCCGTACCAGTAATCTAGTTAGTAGAAGCATAACTGGACAGATAATGCTCATTAGATTGACTATCTAAAGTTGACTATCCTCCATTCCTTTTGTTGATTTTTGAGGATGAGTATTTGATCGTTCCCAATGTCTTTAGGATGAGTCCTATTTCAGGCTTGTGACATTTCCCATTGTTTTACTGGGAGGATATGTACCCAAAAGGAAGCACCTTTGCTCAGCAACTGGGCTAATGGAACCTCTCTGAACACCTGAACAGTCTGCACATGTGCAGTGCAGTGATGGTTGTCATCTGACACCTCATCTTTACCAACCATCTCCTAAAGAATCAAAACACGCAGGCTGTGCTGCAGGAGCAGCTCACAGCTGGGCACAGTGCCAGGCCTGGCAGCAGCCTCAGCATGGGGCTGTCTGCTTGTGAACCTGGTAAATGGGGCTTCCTGGCACCAAAGGGAAAGACCCACTGTGCCATCATCAGCCATTTATTGTACAGACTCAGGTCCAGTACCTCTGCCCAGCATGGGGCATTGACTGTTTAAATGGGAGAGAATGTGAAGACCCAACAGCAGGACATATTTTAAGAATAATACATTGAACAGCCTGTCTTTTTGTGAAAGATGGGCAGTTCACAGAGGGGAGAAAAGTTGGGCTTTCAGTTCATCATTTGGGAAATGACTTGACTGGGGTTATCACAGCCGTGTGATAAAGAAACGACCCATTTTTTAAGCTAAGCTTTTGTACATTTAACTAAAATGATTGATTAGGTTCTTTGGGTTTTATGACAAATTCCAGTTAGCTTGAGCTCACTTGTTTAAGCCATTTACTGTGAATAAGGAAGATGTGCTCTTCCCTAAGCATCCAAACAATGCAATTTACTTTTCTAGAGGGCTGTCTGCTGATTTAAACAGCATATTTCATGGATTTTATGTCCAGAATCTGATTCTCATCCCTTTTTGACAATGCTCAGTCCCTAGTAACAGAAGCAAATTTTAGGAAACATACAGCATGGCACAATATTCCTTTTCCATTTTATAATTCAGTGTCACTTTATCTCCTTAAGTTTCGATTGATCTTTTCTTGACAACTGTTCTGATAGAAATTGATCTACCAGATCTGCTCTGACGGAGTTAGGAACAGATGGTGAAGGTCACTGCATAGTTACAAGGTAAAGAAAAGTTATGTCTGAACAGCTGTCATGAAGACCGTGTTTATTATGCATCCAGATTTGATAGTTATATCAATGTTGGTCACCTCTTTCATTCTGCAGCAAGCAGAATACAGGAAAGAACGAGGCTAGAAATCCAAGTGCTTCTACCATGTGTCCCTCCCTCAAATAAGAAAAGTTATTATTTGTAGTGGATTTCTCTTAACACTCTACTTCACGTTTCCTGTGTTTCCTTCTGATAGGCTCAGGACCACTCACTGTCCTAGGGTTGGGACATAAGGGTGCAAAGGATATTCATTTTAACCTGATGCCCTTGTAGCAGAGAAAATGAAGCCCACATCGGTCATGGCTCAGATCCTGATGGACTGGGCTGAGGTTATAGCTTTGTTAAAGTGGTCATCGCAAAGAGGTGTTCCAGGAGAGAAGTTAGTTTCAAAGGGGTGTTTGCTAGAAGCTATGACAGGCAGTAATCAGCTAGAAGAAGGGAACGCAAAGTTATAAGTAGGAATTAAGTCTTGCAACAGGATAGTGCTGTCACAGTCAATAGAGCTTTATGGAGCTTTTGCAAAACACAACAGGGACAAAGTGCCATGGCACAGATAAAACACAGAAGAGAAAAAAGGTGCAATACGTAAGAAAACATTTGGCCAAACCCAGTGTAGACAGATATGTCATCAGGGAATAAAATATTAAAAGTAATCTCTATATATTTTCCTCTTTTCCGAGAAGAATTCATAATATATTTTTAAAATGCTGTTTTACACAGTGTTTCATAGAGAGGCTGTGCTCAGGTCAGCCCTATTTCTCTTGCATGCAGTTGTTTGATAATCATCTGCTACAAATGCTTCACAGCATATGGTATTCCCAAAAACGTTGTTTCAGATCCAATAAAGAAAGCCACTTGCTGTTCTTGAAATGCCATTCCAGACAAAGCAACTCCAACTCAGCAGTTCATAAGGCATCAAAGAGAGATTATTTGCAGAAAATCACTAGGAGTTAGTATTTATTTCCTTGCCTGCAATCCTTGTGAAAGTTGGACTAATATTATCCCAGTTTACAAAAAGACTGCACTGAGATGGTTTTGACAGCTATGTATCTTCCCTTACTAGGAATGTCAATGGATGCCAGGACTAATGTTGGAATTAGTCACTTTAACGCTTCAATTCCTGTTCTGATACCTCTGGGATTCTTCAAGTACTTTTTTTGACTGGAGGGCCCCTTGGTACCCATTCTAATATTGTATTTCAAATGTGAGATGTTTGTCTTTTTTGTGTGCAGAAGATTGCACAGATTCCTGCTGTATTTAGAGAAAGGACTAACATCTGTTTTTGTTGTGAAGTCTGGTGACTACCAAATGCTGAGCTAAGCTGTACCATTTCCACAAGGCATTCCTTTCCAGTAAGTATCCTCATCTTTGTGGCACTTATTTCTTCAGAAAAGTGGATTCTCCCACTGGCTTTCTTCAGCAAACTAGTTTTTGACAATGTTAGAGGCAATTTGAAAGCTTGAACAGATTTTTCCTTGTTTATCTTAAGTTTAAGTAAACTTGGTTTTTAAACCACAACCCAATCAGATCATTACCCTCCAGTGAGTTTTGTTCTCTGTGAAGCAGCTATTTTTATATGAGTCAGAAACACAAGCTGCTGTTTTGTTTAATGTATGCTATTTTTTCAAACAATGTTTCACATTAGAAAATTCTGCCTTCTCGACGAGCATAGAGGAATGGAGATGTAGGATTTTCAGAAGTCACCTAGAGCATCAGGATGCCAAGATTCCATTAATTTTAATGAAAATTGGGACCTTCACACTTCAGGCATGTTTGAACATTTTCTCTTTACAACATACACTGCAGAAAGCTTATGGGTTATTTTTTCTTAAATCAAAATAATTTTATTATTTCTCAGTTTACTGATGCCACTTAGAAAGCAAAGAATGTCTTTGTTCAGATTGCAAAGATAAAATTGCATGGAGAAGCACATTTATTGGAAATTATTGTGATCATAAGCTTTTGAAAAATATGGATGTTTCCTAGACACACTTTCCTTGCTTTGGAAGTGTCTTTAGTCTTAGAACTGAAGACAACAGATGTGTAAAAACACTCCAGGCTACCACCACTGTCCTCTCATCCACGTGTTTCCACATGGCCTGTGAGCACTCTACTCTTCACAGTGGAAGAGTTTGGTTTAGAGCAGGATCTACTGCTATCCCAGATCCCACAGTTGTATCTCATCCTTTTGCTTTTCAGTATTTGACTCTTTCCCACTGGCAAAAAAAGTCTTCTCTGAACAAATGCAACTGATTGAAGTTAATGTTATTGAACTAAAAATTTTTGTTTGTGATTAATCAAGTTTCTTTAGACATATAAAAATATCACAGCTATTCATATCACTTTCATGCATTTTCTTAGAATCTACTGCATGGCTTATTAAAAAAAAGGAGGAAGTATATTAGGGACAGTAAAACTTGCTCAGCTCACCTTGAGGCATAGACATGCCCATGATAAACAATGGACTTCCTCCTTGTTTGGTTCTTTTGCAGAGGACTATGTGTTCTCTGGATGGAAAATGAAGTGTGGAATGGACCTTCTACCAACCAAAATGGACCTTTACTCATGTGTGGATTTAAGGGCAGCTGCTCTGGTTTTGTTCTGTTTTAGCTAAGTGTGTCATATATGTCAGATCTTACAAAGGCTGAAACAAAAGCTTGGAAAGCTACCAATAAAGTGAAACGAACTTTTCTCAAGGTGATACTGCTGGCCTGAACTACTCAACTCACAGCTCTTCTTCACCTCTTGGTCTGATTTCAATACTGCACCTTGATGGACCAAATTTAGTGTTTCCTGTCACTGCATACCCACAGTTCAATAAACAGTTTGGATAAATATTAGAACTCTGGATTTCGTACCATAAATGGCTCTTAGTTCATTACCAGTGGTTGCACAACACATCATTCTGCTGAGTCAGTGTACGTGGGGGAAATGTTTGAAAATCTCTTTCAAGGTGATACATGCAAGATGGGAACATTTTCACCTCGCAGATTTAAGAGAGGAAATTACTCCACTGGCCAGAACCCTGTGCAACAGAAGCATTGCACTGCTGGCCATTTGGCTATCGGTCTTCATTCAGTTAAAACTCTTGGCCACACCTGAGACCTTAGAAATAAAGCTGGATGAATTCTTTTGATTCAGTGAAAGCTTCTATCAAACATTCAATTACACCATAGCTGTGCTCCTTCTTGCTACCTCACGTGTGATCCCATATATAGTCAGCCTGACACTCACGTGCTTTGGACAGGTGAATGCCTTACACTCTTTTTAACCTTTTTTACCAAGTGTCACTGGCCATTGTGTTAATTCTCTGTTGGCATCTGCAGTTCTCATCAAATACCTTTAGAAAGAGACTGCAACAACCCAGAAGACCAGTGACTGGGTGAAGCTGTCTGCACAGTGTTTCCAATTTACAGGCTACAATTGCAACTCAAGTCTAAAGGATGTAGGGTTGGGCCCAGATTCCAGTTAAGAATGGAAAGTCAATGGAACGATTCCCTTTGACTTAAAAGTGAACTTTCAATCAAGCCTATTAACCACAAAATAAAACATTCCTTTTGTACAGGCACAACAAGGACTTATAGGTTACTTGGCTGGTTTGTTTCTTATGTCTCATATTTCTTATGTTCGCTCTTCACAAAGTTTTCTAATATCACCAGCATGAAAACATTACTTCAAAACATTTCTGCTACTGAAAATGTATCCTTCCATAGAAAGATTACGTGATATGGGGCTACGTTTCTTGTTTTGAGGAGATCTGTAAGGCATACTGCCTAAGATCAGTGAGTATCTGCAAGACACACCAATGTGCAAATCTTCCAGTCACCATCCTCCTTAGTTCACAGTTATTTCTTTCTAACTAGACAAGCCCAAATATTAACTATTCTTGTCAAACAATGAGAACTAGACCCGCAAAAAATGGAGAGGAAGACTTGTTTTCTGCAGATGCTGATTCACACCTTACCCCTGCAATTCAAAAGGGAAGTAAACTGCTCAATGTTTGTTTTCTCCTTTTTGCTTGCTTAGACCATGTGCTCGCTCCATTAGTATCAAAACCATTTAAATCCTTCAAATAACCCTCTGACTGTCCCTGACCACCACTTTGTGCCAGAATAAGTGTTATCCACTGTGTAACTAACAAGCACCTCAGAAAAAATTCAATAATTCAATGGCTTTGAAACTAATCTTAAAAAAAGGCCAGCTAACTGCAGAATTAAAAATAAATTTAAAAATGAAAAGTCACACTATCTGAATGAGTCCATGTGCCTGAATCCTGCAACATTCACATGGTATCCTTTATGTTGATGATATTGTATATAATGCCTGTTTATCAGCAAACTTATGCGAATTGCATGAGCAGTAGGGATCAGGATACCTTCTTTAGTAGAATGCAAAATAACAAATTGAAACTGATTTCTGACAGGCCGCAAGATGATGAAGCAGATGGGTTAAAAGTTGTGGCGACAGAAATAAACTGATGAGAAAGTACAAATTCAGATTCTTGCAAATAATCTCCTTGATCAAAATGATAACAAACTTGCCTTCAATATGACCTTTCTCTCCTCTCCCCATACTGAAACTTCATTGTTCTTTTTCTCTCTGGAGCATAATTCTCCTGGAGAAGTCTAAACTCAGCAAATGAGAATGTTCCCTCACTGCCAGGCGTGGGTGAGCATTTGAGCAGTGCCCTGGATGGATATATTTCAGGGAGCAATGTGGGCGTAGAGCATGCACCCTGTACATGCCAGATTCTGCTGGAAAGAAACAGGTACATAAGGGCCCTCTGATGGACTTCTATAAGTCTGCCAGGTGGGATAAGAAGGAACTGCGGGCCACACTGAATTTTACCCAAAATACGAGAATAAGATTAAAATTAAAGTAGGATTTTTTATAATGAGGTACTATACCCTCAAAGGTGAGATATTATGTTGAGTAATCAATTGGTTGAGTAATTCCTCATTTCACTGTTTGTTAACTGCTTTTAAGTCCTCTAGTGAAAACGCTGAACAAAAGGAAAATAAATTGTGAGAAATTAAAATGCAAAGAAATTGTGGCCTAGGAGCAGTTACTGAATGAGAGGGACAGATCTGGCTGGTCATTGTCACAGTTTCACTGAATTTCATGGAAGCGTCACAGCATTAGATGAAGAGTTGCTCAAACCATTCATTAAATGAATGAAAAAAACGTCTAGTAGGTATTGGCAATAAAGTAACCTTATAAAAAAGTGTAAATCCAGTACAATGGTGGCTGGTTATAAAATAAGAGTGAGACTTTTAGTGTCTGATTTATTAACATAACGATGACACCTGTAACCCTCTAAGGAAATTAACACTTCTGATACAAAGTATGCTGAATCAAAATGAATATCTTGAGTAAAAGGCAGTATTGTCTCTCTGTAGCATCAGCAGACTGAAAGTGAATGTGAAATTAAAGCTATTGCACGTTAAAATGACAGAAGACTGATGCAGTCATCAGCAGAAATTAGAAATATGCACAGAAAAAAAATTTATTTTTATTTATTCCCCATTCTACATAAACACCATGAGAAAAATATACAATTAAGTAAAGGAGAAATACGTTAAGCACCTCATTCCAATTCAATATGCTTTTGCTTGCTTTTACAACTGCCCTAAATACTGTTCTTCAGCCTGTTTTCAACCAGATCTAAGTCAGTTTGAATTGGAAGTTAAATGTAACAAGATATAGAAATGTTTCTATCAATATTTAACCTCAGACACAGGCAAATATTAGGAGTTTAATCTCCTAATTTAAAATTCTGTTTTTAAACTATGATGTACCATCAGCTATGTCACTTTGTATTTTGTTCATTTCTTGGGGTTTTGGCTTTCTGGAAGGTAAAAAGAGGTGGTGCTCCTGACAATTTTATTTTTCTTGCTCACATTTCTCAGAAGACATGTCTCTTCAGTGTAATCCCTGGCTTGCATTCTGTCTTCCCTCTCGAAAGATAACAGAAGGCCCTACACCCCTTCCATGTCTGGCAAGGGACTAAAACAAAAAAACCAGCTTCTCTGAAACTAATGCCTTCTTCTTAATGCCTGCTAATACATCAGCATCTCCTAAACCTTTTCTTCTCTTGCAAATTAGGACAGGCTCCATTCAAAATTGCTGTCCTTCACTGGACAGGAAGATACAGATGCACTGTAATTTCCATTTCTGCTAGTATCTTCCTCTCAAAGGTTAGTTTACATAGCTAAAGATAAAAATTTTGTTTTCTTGTCTAAACATTCTAAGTGGTATCAAAAAGTTGCTGGGCTTCACTGGGAAGTTAATCCTCCATGACTTGCCCAGAGAAGCTGTGGATGTCCTATTGCTGGAAATGTTGAAGGTCAGGTTGGTGATGGGGCCTGGAGCAACCTGATCTAGTGAAAGGTGTCCTGCCATGAGAGGGGACTTGAAACTGGATTACTTTTAAGGTCCCTTCTAACTCAAGCCATTCTATGATTCTATGATCATTCTATGGCTTCAGGGTATGCTCCCTTAAGCATTTTCTGGACTATGCCTCGTGTATATAGTGTGATGCTTTTCTGCTTATTTCCCTAGAAATTATTATTAAAAGGCATATGAATATTCTCATTTTTCTGGAAATCAGCATAAGTAGACATACCTTAGAATGCCTATCTTTATAAACAATCCCTGTATTTAGAAAAAAGTTACACTTTAAACCTGCAGTCTGATAATTTTTGCTTCTGGAGGCCTCAGCTTTTTAAAGACTTAGACACATATTTAATGCCAGCAGCTAGGAGCCAGAATGCACTATAATGCACTTACTTCTACACCATTTAAAAAATTAGCAAAAATATTAAAACGCTTTCCATGGTTTTTCCTGTATGCTACTTGCCACTTGGAAATATAGCTATTCAACTTCTGTTGGCTCTGAGGGAAGCCGCAGATAACGGCTTCAGGTGTCTCTGCAGTATCTTCTGTAGAATTCCTTTTTTAAATACTTGTGCCAATTTTTAGTATTGAAGTTAGCTGTTAGATGCGGTAGTTAAGGGAACCTGAGAAATCCTCTTCACCAAATAGATTTAAAGAAACCCGGAAACCTCTGAGCTGAATCTCACAGCTGACAAGGGCTCCTCTGCGCAGACTAGAAAACATTGATCAGCTCAGTCACAAATTCCGTCTGATAAGCTGTGCTGAAGTAACTACTAGAAATTCTGAAAAGTTGGATGCAGTCTATGGAGAAATGGTTCATCTTTCCAAATAAGTTTCCCATATCCACCAATGGCTTGAATCCATTGAAAATCACTCCAAATGCCAGATCATTGACACCACTCCTCTGCCAAAACCTCACAAAGTACTTTTGGCTTGATATTGAGTCATATACACTAAGGAAGACTTTGACCTAGAAAATTATTGCCTTGCAGTGAACTAAAACTACAAAAGTTCTTCTAACTGTCCTCATCTTGCTGCAACCTCACCTGATAAGTGCTGCAAAAATGCTAAATAAGAGTAGAGGGAAAAAAATTAGGAAATCTGAAATATAAGAGTAATTTCTTCAGCAAAAAATATTGCCTTGGAATCTCAGTCTAAGATCCAAATTTCTATATACATACAGAAACAGGCATGCATTAAATATTAATTCAAATTCTTAGCAGCATTCTCATTAGAATCTATTAGTTCTGTCCAAACTTTCCTGCTAAACACAGTTCCATTTACATAGCAAAGAGCTGCAAGAATTTCAGGAAGCTTGACATGTCACAAGAAGTTGTAGAAATGATGCAGGCATCTTTTCCTCTGAAAAAATATATAAATTCACTGTCTCGGTGTGTCCTGCAGCACCTTCAGCTTCCAATTTGAGTACAAAAAGTTAAAAATATGTTGTAGTTCCCAAAGAATTTATGGGATTTTCTGTATGAAAAGGCATAAGAGACATAGGATGGGAAGTAGTGTGCAGAGCTAACTAGTTCCTGATGAGAACTCCAAGAATGTTTTGGAAGTGTATGTGCAGATGTGCTCTAAAAAATAAATAAAACCTTAAAGATACTTTCACTGTAGTATAGTTTGACATACCACCGTTTGAAGGAATGAATAAGAGGAATTTAAAATTTATAGTCTCTCATGCACTTGATCAACAGGCAAAAGTCAGAGGGTGCTTAACCAGGCAAAGTACTGAAAAGAATCCAAGTCTAAGATGGAAGCATAGTGTAAGAAAAACAGGTGGTCAGAACATGAAGTTACATTAGCACAGATCCTCCAAGTTCACCAACTCTCTAGATTTAGACCAGTGTTTCATGGCAATATCAAAATTCTCCTTGTCTCAAGACAATAAGAGTATAAAATATTGCCTTCTGATTTTATTTGTTAATTATGTAACTTGATACATGTAAAATTCTACTGTTGTCTTCCGGTCTTTAATGTCATGATGAGAGTAGTTGTCAATGAAACCGTAACAGTCAATGTTGTTTGTGAAACCTATTATGTACTTTTATTATTTGTTTCCCAATTTTGTTTTATATACTGCTAAAATTTGAAATTGTCATTAAAGAGAAAAACTTTAAAAGATGGCAGATATATTCCTTGAAATGCCGGAAGAAACAAGTAATTTCATTTTTAGATAGTAAAACTATGCAATAAATTCAGTAAATCCAGCATCAACTATCAAGTGAACTGTATCTTTTATTGTAGTAGGGCCACAAAGAATTTTTTATCAGTGTAAAACCAATTGAACAGCTGCTGTCTTCAAACTTTTATTCTGAGTGTAACATGCACTCAGTTCTAATCCAGCACAACATTTTAGAGCAATGAACAAACAAATGTATTTCCTCTTTCTAACTGAGCATACCTTTCCATTTTTTTTTTTTTTGTTTTGTTGTTGTTGTTGTTATATGGAAATCTGATACAGTTTAAAGTATCACAAAAACCAAAGTAAACAAAAAAGGCTTTATGGTACCTTTCAGCTCGTTATTATTTCATTCCCATCATAATATAGCATACACTTACTTTTCTATCTTTCTTTCTCTTTCCCTATTGATGAAAATGTAGACAAATGAAGAAGGAACTGATGCAATACATATAACATCTTTTTGATACAGGGAAAAAATTCAGACAAATGTGGCACAAATGAAAGAAAAGAAACAGAAAGCTAATTGTTGTAAAGTCTTTATGTTAGCAAAGGACATCGTCATGAAGATGCAAAATCAATTTGCAAGCCAAAAATTTTCAGCACAAATTTACCAAATGTTCCAGTGAGCAGATTCAAGAGGCGTTCCTTGTGTTCTTCAGATTTAGCTTCCTGGAAATTTCCTCCTTCATTGTTCAGGCATATTGTTTTTTGCCCATCTTCACGGGAATGTAAAATTTGCTAAAAAGAAAAGATTTCTGCTAATTCATGTCACCAGGAAACAGAAACAACTTTCCTGTACTAGACTTGCATACTTACGGTCCATAGAACAGTGTATAACGTTGTGAATTCTTAGGACCTTTTTGAAATTTGAGATACATTACTGTTGAGTGGGTGCAAGTGGCATAATAATTATGGACTTCATACATCTCACCCACTTGTATGCAAGAATTCTTCTATATTAGTGGCAATATTCCTTTAACCTAGAAAAAGTCTTGCCATGTAATAATTTGTCCATGCCTGGGTTGCCCAGCAGATCTGTGGAACTGATTTAGAAATGGAAGACATCTATAACTAATACTTGTACCTGTAAACATAAGGGAGCCTTCTGATATTTTGTGCCTTTCTTCAGTCAGGTGGACTTGACTGCAAGAATGGCAAGTGATTTTATGAGCTTCTGGCTGCTCCAGGGACTGGGGAGACCTCGTGAATCTTCAGGGTTTCAGGAAATATTCTGAGAACTGTTCATTGGCCCAGAGGGGAAAAGAATGGAGAAATTTCATGATGCAAGTCTGTGAGGACCTTTTTTCTCTTGGCCTTGTCTGTACTTTCTCCCCAGGGAAGGTTTTTGATTGTATCCCTGATTTGGGGCATAAGGGTTTGGCTCTCCAACAAGTGACTGAATATAACCTATATTTTAAAAGATGGAACTGTATTGACAAGATGCCAAGTAGTCAGAAGTGCACATCCGAAACACTCAGCTTCTTTATTTGTCATTTACTTTCTCTCCCCGAAAAGGTTTCTTTGTAATATGCTCGTGTGTGAACTCAAAGCTTTCTGCTTTTCAGTCTTTGAAACATCACACTGTTAGGCCCTGCTTTAGTGACATGTCATCTAAAAAGGCACATGCAAGCTCTAACCAAAAATGAGACAAAATCTGATTCGAAAGCACGAGAATAACCACACTTTTGCTGAGCACCAGGGGGAATTCAAGTGTTAAGTACTACCATAGCACCAGAGATACAGCTTTGTTGAGGGTCTGAATGGCCACTGATCTTGCCAAAGACTGCCTTAACTCAGCAGGATATTTATATGATTTATCTTATCACAAATACCTTTAAACCTATTTTAAAGTAAGTCTTTGTAAAACTTACCCTAGACAGTACTCTGTGGCATACACTTTTTGAAGGGTTCTGAATTTCACAAAAGGATTTTTTAAGGTCTCTGTAAGGGTTCCAGTGTATTTTGATATAACATAATTTTCATATTTTCAAAGCAAATTTTTAAATCCAAGAAAAAACAATTGTTTCACAAAATGTGCTGGGAAAATATTCACTTTTTAGACAGAACTTATTTTAAGTAACATTTTTGTGAATGAAGTAACAAATAATCTCAAGAATACCTTTGCTGTCACATTAAAAGTGCTTCCCTGACATACCCACATAAATTTTCTGTAAATTTAGGTATTTTTTATTAAACTTTGCAAAGGGAACTTACTCTGCTTAGGATAAGATTATAGAATAAGAAAAAACCTATTTTTTTCCTCTCTGCTGAGCAACCTACTGCTTCTGAGAAGTTTTTCCCTTTGGAAAATACTTCTAATGCTGTCCAAGGTCAAAAAGAGACTGCCATTTGTTGGGTGTTTTGTAGGCTGTGTGAAAGGGATCTGCAAGCTTGTTTTAGTTCCCAGTCAACAAATGTCCAACACAGCTGTCATTAATCAGCATTCCTGCTAGCAGCCTCTGCAAAGAGGGCAAAGGCTACTGTACATGGAAGCTGACCTATTTTATGACTTTATTAGTAATTCTTCAGAACAGGCTTCTCAGTGTGAGGAAGTGAACACTGGTTCTTACTGCTGTTGCTGGGGCTGTAGGCTTTCTTTGGATAAATAAACTCGGTTTCCAAAGCTCCCAGTCTGGCATCTTTCATACATGCTAAACTGACCAAAAAAGAAATATTCATACAAGTTGCACTGTTTGAAACAAAGCATACTAGAACTCATGCAGAGAAGGCTGTATCTGTTAAGTTTCTTTCCAGAAAGCTATTTGCTAATTAATTATTCCTCTTTCTTGTCCTAACAAAATTGTCACGCAGATATGGACATCTTCTGCCAAAATTAATTCTCATTCTATTATTGAGCTGTTTTTAATTTCTAGCACTCTTAACTAAGCTAATTTTTCAGGCAACTTTTATTGAACTTGATGAGCACCAGGCAACATCTTTGTGGACTAACCCATAAAAAAAGCACTACTTCCTATCTACAACACCACCTAGGCCCATTCATTTTCTACATTCACTTTTCTGTAACAAGCAGATTCTTTTCAGCATCACTGATGAGCTTGTTTATAGAAAAAAAACCTGCTCATACAACAAAGCAGTTTGCTAGCTATGCCCCAACAAACAGCATAGCATTTAGGGGATGGTACCAGAGAGAAGAGATGTTAAATTTTGGGATTGTAAATACAGTTTGCAATCATGGCATTACAGAATACTGATCTTCAATCTGATAAACTAAAGTAGCTTAATATGGAAAAAGAGGATTAGCAAAACTGAGGGAAAAACACAATGACGAAATTCTTTCCCTGCATAGTTGGACTTCAAACTGTGATACCATTGTTTTGCTTACAACATAAATACTAAACTGAGAACAAAACACTACTTATTTACCAAGCAGACACTGATATTGCAGTCTAGAAATAAACATTAATTTATTGAATGCAAACAACTATTGTTAGTTACTGTATTTCCATCTGTTTGATGAACCTGAAAGATTCACATTCTTTGATCAGGAGGCATAAAAAACAATACAAATAAGAGATAGACATTGTGCAAAAAACATTTCATGTTTTTTTCTATTCCAATTTTCTCTCTTTAAAAATACCTTTTGAACTTAAAACAATTTGTTTCCATTTCTTTTCACAAAAGTTTATTTCTAGCTTTATAAGCTTTAATTTTATAGGAATCTTTTGCTGTAAATCAGCTTCTGAATTGGACATACTCATTTTCCTCTTGCTCACCAAGCAGACAAGTATAAAATGCTCCAAGTTTTTATTAAAAGCATTTTTTTCTGTTTATAGCGTAGTTGTACAACTTTTAACATTCATGTATGCTTTGGGCCATCAAGACTGTTTTTCATTGCTCTAAATGT
This sequence comes from Dasyornis broadbenti, assembly GCA_013397935.1. Classification (NCBI taxonomy): domain Eukaryota; kingdom Metazoa; phylum Chordata; class Aves; order Passeriformes; family Dasyornithidae; genus Dasyornis; species Dasyornis broadbenti. The sequence goes on from VZRN01006449.1 coordinate 423,905, forward strand.
ACCTGTTTATTTACCCTTCAAATCGTCTAACATTTGATGTGTTGAGTTTTCTCTATGGAAAAGCATTAAAGGGAAATTAGTCACAGTACACTGCTCTTGCATATTTTTCCCTCATAAAGCAGATTTTCATACATAACAGACCTCTTGACAAGATGAGGTCCATTAAGTGCAGCACATAGATCTTTTTAACCATTTTCATACCACATGGCAATATTCATAGACAGAGTAACTGTTCACTTGTCACCTGCTTCAATCTCTCCTTAATTTTTCTTTTAGGATTGTTTTATTTAAATGCCACATGAGCACATGTTTTTGACTTACAATAAATCATCAGTCAGGACAACATATCAACCCAGCTGAAATAAGCTTGACAACCTTTTCCAGCTGTAATGAATGACTGACATACATGCCAAATCACAACACTTGTGATTTTTCCTCCTTGATAAACACAGCAGTTTTAAAACTATTTGATCAGGTTGAATGAAAGTTGTGCAAGCAACCAAACAAAAAGCGAGCCATTCTTTATAGATATGAAACAATCAAGCATCTCACACAAACACCCAAAAGATTTTATGTGTGTCCATTATAAGAATTTACATGTCACAAACTACTCATCTTTCCTGTAATATATTTATTAAGAATGGTTCACAAATGCATCATTCAGAGTCACTGAACATTTGCATACATGAGCTCTGTCATTCTGTCTCTCTGTCTCACTTTTTCCTTCCAAGAGGTTATGTAGTGCACCATGACAATATCAAGTTGCCGTAATTGTAGACAAATGTTTCACAGGAGACAGTGAGACAATTAGACAGGAAAAGGGATGACACTAACATTTTCAAAGAACGAATTCCATGTATCCCATCCAACTCTGTCATTTATTCTTCATATTGGAATTGCTTGAGGTTTTTTCTTATACTTTTCTCAAATTTTCTGGTTTCTTTAATTTCACTGTTTGCAGCTTCAGCAGCAAGGTTTCATCACATCCATACTTCTGCTCCAAATACAGTGTTCAAGGAAGAAAACAAACTTTAACCTATTCTGTCAAATTAGTGTTTTCCAGGGTATTAGCACCATCAATGCAAAATCTCTTCCCATTACAGAGGAGCAGAACAGGACCTTCTTCCTTTCTATTCTTCATATACCAACTGAAATATCCTTATTCCTATTGTATTCAATACCTGTTGTTTTCTTTAGATGACCAGTATTTCAGTTGCGTAATCACTGACGTCTTCTTAACAGTTTAACTTTTATTTGAATCTACCAGAGGTCTTGTCTACACAAGATGTTGCACAGCCTATTCTACAGTATCATTTAAATAGTTTTACTCATATCAATGCACCTGCAAGCCAGACTCGGATTCCTCCTGCCTATATTTCTAATTCTTGTGCTTGCTGAATCTCTCTGGTGATGTTCATCTCTCCTCAGTGCTTGAAGATGGTAATAAGACATTTATCTATCCAGATCATTCTATTTAACTCACAAAAGCAAGACAGGATGAATTCATCTTATTTATTCAAGATCAGTTTATTTCCACTGAATTTATATCAGCTTCTAAGATTAATTTTGGGCTCCTTACCAAGGGCTTTTTACCAGATTTGTAAAAACACTATTAAAAAATGCACATTGCTGTAGCTTTACAGACCAACAAAGCCAAACCAAAAATATTTCTTAACACATTTAAGAGAAACAAAAACTAGGGAATAAGGATAAAGATTTTTCTGTCATTCTGTCACAACATGTTGATTACACTCTAACACTAGCAATTTGAATACTATAGTAGAAACCCTACTTCTTTTTCTAAGGTGTTGAAATGTGGCCTCGCTGAAACAACAATATATGAATTGACAAAATAGACATTTGCCCATTTTCAGCATTGTTCTTATTTAAAAGCAAAGCTACCCCAGTCTTTTTTAATGATATATTTTTTAAGCAGACTCTCTTGCTGTAGCATTTGAAAGGTTCAGGCTACAGAGGAAAGTATCCAAGTCTCACACTCATATTACCAGAGCTGATGAAATGACTGATGGTAGGACTGTGTTAACTTGAGATTTAGACATTCTTTTTGAGTCCACCAGCAGTGGAATATATCCCACCTGCATGGCTCAGTGGACCAAGCTGAATTTTATGAATTTTATGGAATGAAAATCATAAGATTCTTCACCTTCTTGAGAATTCAGACAGTAATTCAACGTCTTGTTACAAATAAGTAGAGTTACTTAGCATCATAAAACTGAAGATTGATGGTGATCCAGCTTGTTCAAAACCCCAATGGCAGGTAGAATGTGGCACCATGACCTGAATGCACTTTGGTGAGGACTAATAAAAGTTCTTATTTCAGGATTAGGAGAAAAATATCCATATGACTTACTGGAAACAGTATGAAATAGGTATTATAGTGAAATAAGTGGAAATTAGACACATTAATTTCCTGCAATTTATAGTAATAACTTGCAGATATGCCACTCAGACTGTGTTTCTGTCAGATCTCATAAGTTCAGAAGGGTTGGGTCTGGCCAGCAACAGAATGAGAAATCTCGAAGGAATATCATGCGTACAGCTTGAAGCTTTGCTGACAAGTCAGACAACGATTCCTTTCCCTTTGACTCTACAATGACACAAGCTCTCTCAGTGTGAAAGGTGCCATCATACTGAGTTGGTAACATCTGAAGGGGATAGATTTTAATTCAAATAAGTAATTTCTGTTTTCTTGGCTCTGTTTCAACTGGATATAACATTTTTCCTCACATTCTGCTTTCTGAAGAACTCCTGCGAAGTGTTGGAGCACATTCAGAAGTGGTTGCAGTGCTTCATGCCAGAGGTGGCCTGAACGTGTGCAGGCATTCTGCATTTGGTGGATTACCAACATTTTTACAAAAGTTAACCATATTGCATACCATTTTACTGATACAATTTTATACTGAGTCCAGACATGAACATTTGCTATTAAATTGGTTACCTACAGAGTGTTCCTTCAACAATTGCATTGTTCAGATTAAATTCTTTCTCCACTTCTACCTTAGCAAAATTTGTTTGGCATGCATACCACCTATTTTGTACTATAACCTATCTTTTGGTCATAAAATCCCTTAAAAAATGTGGCTGTGCTATGAAGGACAGGATCTATCTTTCTGTAGACAAATGTAAATCATAAGGTTTATAGTGGTCAGGCTATAAACTCAAAACATGGCATCATGCTTCATGTTTCCATACCAACAAATGTCAACCATATCCTACAGAACTGTAACAGATTATTTTCTAAAATGGACCTCTTTTTAAACAATAAGAAGGAAGCAGAGTATACCAGAAAGGTAAGGGTAAGTACATGGAGCCAGAACTGTTAAATAGTGTCTTTTTGTCTGTCACAAAATTACTATATCATAATTGTTGTTTCAGGTCTCAATGGCATTTCAGCAGGATGGCTACCTTGCATCCATATCTGGCACAGGTATTTGTCCAGTTGGAACATTACTGACAGTTGGATATCCACATTTTTGTGTTTTAACCCCTATAGACAGCTAAACCACACATAACTACTCACTCCTTCTTCAATGGAGTAGGGGAGACAATAGCAAGGTAAATAAAAATACGAAAACCAGAACAGTCCTTGGGTGACAAAGGTGGACAAATTCAGCTTAGAGAAGAATTGAAGCCTTGTTTGATGGACACTTTTCCTTTGAAACTAATTTATCAGAGTAAAATTTTGCTAACAGTTTTAAGAACCTTTGTGGAGAAGATATGATATATCTCTGAGAACCATGTTCTAGTTCAAAGTAGAGAAGGCCTGTGGCTTAAGTCATGTTGGAGGTCAAGTTATATTATCAATGTGATCCCTTCTGGCATTCTGGAAATGGCATCTTAGATTCAGTCTTTCTACAACTGATGTTTCAAAAGTGTCTAATATAAACATTAAGAAGAAAATATGAAAATCTAAGCTTTGCAATCCAGAGCCAAAGAACACCTTTGTGACTTTCCTGTGCTTTGTTCATGAGCCAGAGGCAGACATGAACACCTGCACAGCACATATTTTTAGGAGTTTATTTATTTATTAGTGTGTGATAATCTAACAAGGCCTTCATGTAGACACTTACCTATCAGGAGATCAACAATATTTCTACTTATTTTGAAAGGAATTCAAAATAGCAGCCACAAGTTACAGTGCCAAACCAGAACTTTTTGAGAAAGCCTATTTCCAGCCTATTTTTGCAGACAGATTTGTCTATCATTTCCTTTGTGATGGTAACCCAAGATGGAAAGAAAACAGAAAGGAAATAACATGTTTTAAATGTAATAACAAAAGTAATATTCCACTTTTCTGATTTGCTTAGTCTGCACAGTAAAACCAAAAGCAATGTGAAGCTTCCAAAGCCATTATGTTCTGTATTAGAAGTTTATATCTAAAACATGTAGCTTTTTATAACAGAAGTGACAACAATAAAAATGCATAATTGAATAGTTTAAGTGCCCTTATTTTTAAGGCAATATAAGCTAGAGTCCATCACAAGACATAAATATAATCCCAAACCTATCTCTGAACCAAAGAATATTCAGTGGCATATTCTTTTCTATGTTTCACCTTAAAGATGTGAGTCTGAGCTCCAAGTCTTCTACATGTAGGTGTCTACATGCACGTTAGAGATGTGCCAGGACTCTAGAAATTACCAAGGTGTTGAGGTTACTGGTTGATATCTGGCTGCTCCACATCTTTCATTGATTTGTGTCTGGCATCATGGACATACCAGACACGCAGAGTTCATATGGGTGCCAGCTGGCAGACTGGGTGGTCTCAGTTTTGCTATACGTCCTCTATCGTCCTCTCATGTGTCCCACAATAGCAGATGGACAACTTAACCAGCACAAGGCTTTGGGTTTTGTGTAGCTGAACCAGACACAGAGGTTTCTCTTAAGCTGATCTGAATCAGCTGATGCTTGAATCCCAACAAATACGAAATTTGTATCTTAGAGTACCTGACCTCAAAAGGATGAAACAAATTACAGGATTCTGTGTTTCCTGCAGAATTTACAAGTTCAGGACACAATGATTCACAAAGTTTATTTGATTTCAATAAAATTCTGACTAGAACCAGAACAAATTCAGATTAAATTCTTGGTTTTCTGTCATCAGGATACACTTCAAGGATCTACCATGTACTCCCACAGTACAAGGTGAGGAGCCTTCCCTTTTCACAGGAGTGTTGATACCTTTTGCTTTCATGAAAATATCAAACTGTAACCAAGCCTCAAATGATGGAAAACCCTTCAGGGAAAACAATTACCTTTCTCCATGTAGTTCTTCTCACCGCCTTGTAGAAATGTGACCCAGTAACAGAGAGAGCGTTTGAATTCTGCTATTTACTGTCCATCTTGGGTTACGGTCATAAAAGAAATTATAGACAAATCTGTCTGCAAAAGTAGGCTGGAAATAGGGTTTCTCAAGGGATTTCTAACATCTTTGGCTTCTCTTCAGGCTGGAAATACCACAAAAGCAAGCTTTTTGTGGTGTTTGTATGTCAGCACATCTGTTTTAATGACCCACTGAAACCAGGAAGTTTAGAGCACATACAAATGAAAAATGACCTCAAGAAAACTAAGAGAGTCAGAGGTCCAATTCAAGTTTAAAGAAATATTCAGTTCTATTATTAGAGCTTATGCACTCATCCTAACTGTTGAGGCAGTTTGAAGCCTCCGCTAAATAAATATGTAAAGATATAGTACAGAAATGAAGGTGTCAAAATAATTCTTTTATTCTATTTTTCTCTAATGTTTAATAGGTCATCATCATCTATTTACATATGGCAGAAGTTATCAGAAATAATGGATGGCACTGCTAAATTAGTGATAGGATTAACAGCAGTGATGGTATTAAAGCCCAGAGAACTTTTTCCTAAACAATCCCTATTGCCCTACTAATCCTTAACTATATTCTTTCTGCTATCAGCCATTATTAAGCTGCTTTTCTGTCACATTCTCTTTTGCCTTCATTTTCTACTCACATTTTTCAGTAGGAAAAAGCTTCCCGAGAATTGTAATGTAAACAAAACTGTAGAAAGGAACAAAGGTCCTTTAAGGTAATCTTACACTCTTACAAGATGCCTGCAGTAAGAAAAAGTTTATTTTACAAATATCTCCAAGCACTTAGTAGAGCTTTTCATTGGTATAGAGATGTAGAAAGTTTAAACATATACATGAGTGTTTATTGAGACAATTGCTTAGAAAATTCTGCATTTTCATGTTTTCAGTTGCTTGTAGGAAACGCTATACATTATAAGATACAGTTGTTTGTATTAATAGACATAGGAAAGGGCTTCAGAAGACAAAACTTGAAAGAAACAAAGTTTCTCTAGTAAATTTGTACCATTTGTAATGATACTTATGTATTCTTATTGAAGAATTTTGTTGCATTTTTCAGCCATGTATACCCACCTGCGGAACAAAATTTTACAGCGCAAAGGACCCCAAAAACCTTTGATAACTTCTTTTTAGGTCTATTGTCTAGAAGTTTTTAGGCAAGGTCAAAAGGCCTTTAAGACTTTACAGTGCCTAAATGAGTTCTTCTCCCATGGCCAAGAAGCCAAAAGATTTAAGCCAAATCAACTCTTCTGTTTTCTTTTGAATAATAGAGAATCCACAAAATTGCTGATACTTGCTTTTAAAAAGTAAGTATTCTAAAACTCCAGCAGTGATTTCTGTCCACTTTTTTCTAGCTGTGCCAGATGTTATAAGGAAAATTTTTTCTTCCATTTTGAAGAGCAATGTCATCTGCAGTCTGTTAGATGTGCTTATGCCTAATCACAAAATAATCCAACTTTCTCAGAGAAGGAATCTTTAAATATAAACTTCTGTGTTCCTTCATGAATATTTTTGCTACTTATTTTCAGATTAACTTTCTGCATCACTGTCACAGATATTTCTGCATGGAAATATATTCAAACACCTAAGTTTGGGTTTTGTCTGTACATCACATAAAATATGCCTGACTGGCACCCAGAAATGAAATGCTGTCAAGCAGGAGTATTCACCTATGCTAAAATCATGAACTGGGACATTTTCTAGTGCCAGAACAGATTATGCCTCCTTGGCATGCAGACAAATTCTACTAGCTCATCCTGCCTTCTTCCACCTAACAGACATTTTATAAGACACTGAAATATAATCTTGGTATATGTGAATCAAAATCTGACTCCTTTCATTGCCATGTCAATCTGCAGTTGCTGTACTGTGAGGCTGCAGCTGCACTTTTGCAGGCAGGCTCTAATCTGCTTCAGGCTTTGCAAGCTTTGTCTGTAACTGAAGAAAAGTGCCAGATATTCCAAGTTCTGTGGGACAATTCTTAGTAGTGTTGACCCAGTACATTTGCATTTCATTCTCTTTGAGGGATCAGAAAATCCAAAGGCCGCAGAGATCTTTGAGGTCAGTGAAGGCTGACAGAGGACAAGGAAAAAGCTGACAGAGGAGAAGGATATGTGGTATAGTCGAGCTGGGGGTATTCTCCATGCCCTCCTCCTGGAACTCAGGGACAAACTGCTGCTCATTTTAAGACAGCTGGTGGCAGTGTGTGGAGTTACAGTCCAGGAAGCAGCTCATAAATACTGGCTGAGGGATAACATTGTCAAATTGCCTAAGTATCTGAGAAGCCACAGACATCTGAATTCATTAACAGTTCATTTTCAAGAGAAAAATGTTTTAGGTTTATTTTCAATGTTGTTTTGAAAAATTATAAACTTTCTTTTAGTAGAAAGACTACAAAATGCAAATGTTTTAATTTGTACTCCACTAAACTTTGTACAGCATTAAATGTCTAAGCCTTTATTTGTATCTTACCTTCTTTCTCCAGCTTTCTCCAGCTTCCTTCCTTTCTTTCCATCCTTCTTCTCCCCCATAATTAGAAAGGTAATGGATAGAAAAAATTCAAACAACAATGTTCAAGAAATATTTCTTTTTCATTGAAGACACAAGGGTATCATAATCATACACACTGAATTAGTGAAATTTCAGCAAGTGTTTGGAGAGATTGACATAGATAGTCACTTAATGCTTAATATTACACTTAATATTTCAATGAAATATTCTGAATAAAAATTCACAGAATTTCTACTGTTTCGGGAGGAGAATGAGTGCCAGCACCCCATGGAAGAAGAGTTGTAATAGGATAACATAAAAATTAAGTAATATTTAATCTCTCACATAAAAAATTGAAAATACAATCTGTTTACACAGACATCTTCCTCAGCTCTGTCTCCTTCCTGCTAAAAGTCCTGAAGAGGGTGGTTGTATAGCAATATTAGCGTTCCTCACCAAAGTTGGCCATTTTCTGATTTGGAGTTAGATTTAAGGACAAAATTACCTTTATTACCACAGTCACTGTTTTCATCTTAACAGAAGTATTTCACTATTCTTGTTTTGAAACACGTGGATTTAGAGGTAAACCTGCAGATGCTAAACAAGATTAAAGGAACTGATTTGAAGTCCTGTCTATCTTCATAAATATTTTGGAGTTCAAAACTTTGAAATGGTTGCTCTGTGCACCCAGAGCAAGCTCCTCTCCTCTCTTTTTTGTGTACTTAGAAAGACAGGTTGGATATACCTTCACTGGGTTGTAACCCTACCTCATTTTACTCATGGCAGGTAATTCATTTTTAGACAGAGAACAAGCTTCATTAATTTGGTTTTATATCAGTGTTTCTGCAAGAGAATATTCTTTGATAGTCATATTTTGGAATTGAAGTTAGGGTAGGTGAAGCTGTACCTACCAACAGCCCACTAAAGGATTCTTATTTTGCAGTGTGGGGGAGACACAGCAAAGGAGCTGTGGTTTTTTCCCAAGAACACCCTACATAGCTTAAACCTGAATGCCTAAAGGTAACTGTTTTTTAAATTTACTGGACATGCAGGAGCTAAGAGACCATCATTTTAAATAGTGGTACTATTGGATGGATGTTCTTTATGAGATGATCTCTATTTTGGTATTTGTTTCTGAAATCCTTTCAACAGATATATTAAATTTCCAGGTTGTCTACAAATTCTTTTTGTTCTCATAGAATTTTTGGAAGGGAAGAAAAAAAAAAAAGGATTGAAAATCAGTATTCACTTGAATTGATGCAGTGGGAAGACAAATTGTCTCTGTTAGTCCCCACCTCTGTCCCACCCTTCCGAGGAAAGATGAGAGCCAAGTAGGCCTAAGGGAGCAGAAAAGTTGACAATTTGAATAAACACTACTAAACTGGCATAAGAAAATCTTGCAATTTGCATGTTGTTACATGCCAAGTAGAAAGGCATGTCTCTGCTTTTTGGTCTCTTCTCACAAGAATGAAACAGTCAAAAAGCAATTCCCCTTTCACATATGAAATTCAGTGCAAATTTGCAACTTTAATTTACAAACTCTACACACCACTTACAAGGTTTGTTCATTCAGTCTCCACCCAAGTAGTGGACTTCACCTTGAATTTGCTTTCTTTTCATATTTTGATGCTTCTGCTCCTCTTCCTCTTAAGTAAACCAATCAGAAAAACAGTACTTTAACTGAAAAAGCTAAAATATTTCTTTTGCTTTTTTAAAGCTAGCCACTGCTTTTCATTATAAACATTCTCTTCCCTCTCTACTTCTGAAAACTGGAAGGAATAGCCAAAGAGAAACTTGCAAAAGCCAAAATATTAAAGAAAATACATTGCATTTTTGAAAATCAATGGTTCATTCTAACTTGGCCTACAGATTTGTAATGTAAGTCTATTAACACAAAAGAATTAGAATTTCCGTATAGCCTTTCCCATGTACATGCAGAGGGAAAGTGTGGATTTTTGGTGATATTAGTATGGGAAATAAAACAAAATAAGTAACATAATGTAGATGAGTGCAGAGTATTAAATGGACAGGTTATTTTTGGTTCACCTGTAATATAAGTGAGACTGCTTCAAGCAGTGTCAGGAAAATGTATAAAACTCATGTTAAGGCCTGGATAGCTGACTTGTATGTTGCCTGAGGGTGACAGCAAGCAAGAATGGAAAGCCTATCTCAAATCTTGATGTAATGAGATAGAATACTCTCCAACTCTTTGCTATTTTTCCATCTATAGGTTAGAGTAATGTCTAGGAGGTGAGCAAAAAGCTGTAAGTTGGCAGCGTAACTAGTTTTCTGATATCCGTAGCTCAACTAGTCTTAGCATTCAGTGCCAATTTCACACAGGCATAATATTTCTGTGGAACTTGTAATGAGTCTCTACTCAATGACCTTCATCTTTTATACCAGAAGGAAAAAGCACAGCTTTGTGCAATGACATATCCATCACCAAGTATCATACGTCTGGGTCAAACCAGGTCATGGGACTATATCAGCTTTGCACAGAACTGTGTGGTTTTCTGCTGATTTAGCAATCATCTGAGCCTGGTTTAGTACTTCAGGTTTTAGCAAGCATTTTGGCACCTCCTGAACTATCTTTAAAGAGCTTAAGAGGAAATACCTTGAGCAAGTCCAAGCAGCCAAGAACGTAACCTGACATCTGCTGGTGACGCAACACAGCAAAGCACAAACAGTCCAGGAGGTTCCTGGAAAACACTGGTGACAACCTGAACAGGTAGTGGAGGATCCTACAAGGAATGATGTGCTCTTACTGTACTAACAGGGAAGGCCTTGGAGATATGAATGTTGGGTGCAGCCTTGACTGCAGTGACGGTGAGATTGTGGAGTACAGTATCGGGCAAGAAGGGAGCAGAACAACGAGAAAGATGCCAACCATGGACTTCAGAGAGTTCACTTTAGCCTCTTCAGGTATCTTCTTGGAAGAATTCCACAGAAATAGGCCCTGCAGGGAAGAGGGGTCTAAGAGAATTGTTTTATATTCACGGATCGCTTCCTTTAGGCTAAAGAACAGTGCATCCCGATGAGCAAAAAATTGAGCAAAGGGAACAAGAGACCTGCAAGGATGAACAAAGAACTCCTGTTGTTACAGAAGTGTAAGCATGAAATACCCAGGAGATGGAAGTCGAGTCAGGCCACTTGGAATTAATATAGAGAAGTCAGAGTAAGTAGAAATGAGACAAGGAAGGCCAAGGCCCAACTGGAATTAAAACTGGCCATGGATATCAAGGGCAACAAGAACGGTTTCTTCCTCCATAACAAAAGGAAAAGTAAGGATAATGTGGGCCTGTTACTGTGTGGAGGGGGGACCCTGCTAACAGAGGACGCAGAGAAGGCAGAGTTACTGAATGCCTTCTTTGCCTTGGTCTTCATTGACAAGACCAGATCTCGGGAATATCTGACCCAGGAGATCGGGGTAAAGAAGTGTTGGAAGGAAGAGTCCCACTTGGTCAAGGAGAATTAGTTTAGAGGACACTTAGGCAAACATGACATCCACAAATCCATGGGCCCTGATGAGCCCATGGGAATCGACTAGTGTTGAGCAAGCTGGTGGACACCATAGCAAGGCAACTCAAAATCATCTTTGAAAGGTCATGGAGATCAGGAGAGGTGCCTGAGGGTTGGAACTAGTGTTAATTAGTCTATCTGGGATGGCATGGTAAAGAATGATGTTACCACTGGTGCGTAAACAACCTTTGATCTCCAAAGTGATGTATCATGCTGTGTTCATCTCTACTGTAACCTGGCTCATTATAACCTGCTCTAGTGGGTGGCACTCCTGTCCATGGCACTGGGTGAGGGGTTGGAACTAGATGATGTTTAAGGTCCCTTCCAACCCAAGGCATTCTGTGGTTTTCTTAATGACATCATGTTTCTTCTCATGAGTCCCTCTGACTTCCAGCTGCAAAAGTCAAGATAAATATCAATATTTATCCTGTTGGTTCATTTTCTCAGCCAAAGGCCAACTGCACTGCAATGAATACTTAGGGATGGGGTTTAGTGATGGACTTGGCGAGTTGAACTTGATGATCTTAAATTTGTTTTTTCCAACCTAAGTAATTCTATAACTCTATACATCCCCTGGGGCCATAGTACAAAATCAATTTATTTTTCGAGATTATTAGAATGGAGTAATGAACCTTTGAGATATATAACTTTCCTTCTTAGAAAATTGGGAAAAAAATGGAAATGCAGATCTCTGACAATTAAGAAATTTATTCTGAAATATAAATAACAGACATATTTTAAATGTGAAATTATAGTCCAATATTTTCAAGTAAAAAATTGTGGATGTTTGTTTGCTGTCCATAGAATTTCAATACATTGTATCATACAAAAATCTCAACTAACCTTCATAATAAAAATAAAAACAACTTGGGCAATCAAAAGTTTTACATACTACTTTATTTAATCTGTTACTATAGATACCTTGGTTTCAGAGAAGATGCTTTCAAATGACAGAAAGAACACCATTTGTCAAAAGTTCAGTAAAAATATTGATATATTTAAAACATTTTTGGTTTTGATTAAGGAATTTTTTGGTACTCAGTTCTGTCAGAAACACATTTTTTGACAAATTAGAATCTTTCAGACACCGAGGCTTCTTGAAAATGCCTCAGCTGAGTGAATAGTCTATGAAGGCATAAAAACCAGTCCTTTTACAACCTTGAGATAAAACTTTTCCAGGCTGTTGGTATAGACTAATTTGAGCTTTCTCCTACTCCTGCCTTTTATAAGCAGTGATTTTAATTAGATATTCAATACTTTCTGGTCTTCTCTCTCACATAATGAGAAAAGAGAGCTGTTAGCTGTTTTCTATTACTGGCTTCTTTATGACATGCATGGCAAAGTATTCATGTTTTTTATTTCCTCACAGGATAGTCCACCGTTTTCCAGTTCCCTCAGTGCTATTTACACCACATACAACATGGTTACGTTTTCTTTATTTGATGAAAGTCTTAGATTTTCTTATGTCCTGAAATGACATGAATTATAAACAAATGATCTTACAAGCCCAGATGTGTAGCTCTGTTTCATTTTCTATAAATAAATGTGTTTAGGTTTTTATGTACTTTATCTGAAACATTTATAAGTGTTTGGATTAAATCTCTACAGTTAAGTGTGCTAAGAGGGTTGTTTTTTTTTTTTTTTTCCTGATGCTGCTCTTCTTTAATGATAATAAGCAACTGCCTTTTCATGCAATATTTTACATTAATTACCAAAAAGTCTAGATTAAAAAAAATAAGGGATAATAATAGACAGGCTGCTACACAAAAATATTAAAAAATTGAAAAAAGGAAGTAAACAAACCTGTCTTCTGTACTGTTCCTTTTCTACAGACTTAACAAAAAGCAGCCAGATTCCTAATTTAAAATGTAATGCAATCCAAACCCGCCTACAATTCTGTACAGCAGCTGTGTTCTTCTCAGAAAAATCAATAAGTACAAAAAAATGTATTAACAGTTACGAAAGCACAGAAGGATTTTTAATGGAGAAAGGGTACCAATATTATTTATTTGCCCTGTCTGATCAAACTCTGTTTTTATTTTCCTGGGTAGAAGGACTCTGTATTCTGCATGCATGCATGCATGAGACTTGGGAGACAGCTACTGACGGAGCCATAAGTCTGTGCTGGATACTGGAGAGACCAGAGTACCTGCGAGTTCTACTGAAGGGGCCAAGAAATCCAAGCCAAGGACTGATGAGATGGTGTGTCTGAAGTGGTTGGTTTAGACCCACCCATTTGCTTGAGTATGTCTACGTGTGAGGCAAGTGGGCCGTGAGGTTCCAAGGGCCAGGACTTTGGTAAGCTGAATTTGTGGCCGGTTATGCTCAAGACTGCTGCTATGTTTTATTACATGGTTTCTGTGCAATAGCAAATTTCCTTCTATTTGCCATTGCATTTTTGCCATGTGTGGATATTCCATCCACAGTCTGACCACTCTGCCGTTGACAAAATTACTGCTAAACTCATGACATAGAAAACTTGCTTTCTCTGTTTTGTTTCATATTCTTACATCTTAATGCCAGTTTTTACTTTCATGAAAATTTCTAAATTTATTGAAATAAAGTGGCCACATTTCTTTTCCTTAGTCTGTATTACAGTTGAATAGAATACACCAATTTGCTCTCACAGCAGGTATTTCTCAGTTGCACTGTACTTTTCTGCTATGCACTCATTCCCGTTCTCCCAAGCACTTTACTTTTCCAATAGCAGTGAATCTGAGGTGCCCAAGCCATTGCTACACAGCTCCATTTTAAAGCTCTGTAAGGCTGCTCTTTTGCTGTCGCATTCAACCCTCCAATCAACCTAATTCTTGATCACACCTCTTTGTTTTATCATCTGCCCCGTGCAGCTTTCATCTGCTCTTCAACTGTCACATATACCCTACCAAATAATTTTCCTAAAGTTAAATTGTCTGTAGTTGGTCATTTTTCTTGTAACTATTTTGAGCTTAATCATATAGAGAACTGTTCCCTCAGCTTGCCAACCCCATCAATGAATGCAGTGTTCTCTTATGAACTGCACTTAGAGGTAAACTATTCCTCAGAAGTTTCATCTAAGTGTGTCTTTCTGCGGAGTTATTTTTTCCACATCCTGACATCAAAAGTGTCAAATGACCTGTCTAGAATTTGTTTTCTATGAGTTTCCTCAAACATTTCTTCTTTGAGACTTGACTTTGCAACTGTTTCAGGCTTGGCAAGGAGGAATTTTGTTGACTTCATTCACCAGTCTCATTCTTTGCAGTGTTTCCAGTATTTAATTCCATAGGCTGACCACTTCTGGTGTCAGTCTGAATATCAGACATGCCGCCATTGCTTGGCTTGTATTAGACTGATGGCAGAAATGGGGACCCACAGAGGAAAATGTAAAGTAAACACAATCTGATTAAGACCCTTTTAAAGCATGTGTTAATCTCAGAATTTCAGCTAAGCAAGAAACTATCTTATATTTAACTCCTTCATTGTTTTTTAAAGGCATAGATAATTACTTACCTCACCCTTCATGACACTATACAAACAGTACATAGTTGACAGTTTGGACACATTTACCAGATAATTATAATCTAAATATTTATTCACAAGTCGTGCTCATTTTTTAGTACTGTTGAAAATCTCATGCTTTTTGATCTCTGTACATGATGCAGTTAGGGAAAGGAAACTTCCACCTTTTACATCTCAACATACATTTTCCAATCATACTATTTCATTTATATGAAACTTAAAGCTCCATAAACTGCAGACTTTCACGTTCTAGAACGATATTTTGGGAAATTGAATTTTATAGGGTTAGAGGTTTTGTGTGATTAACAGACCGTGACTATCACCTTTCATGATCTTTCAAGAATTTTCTAGTGAAAATTCAAAAAGCAATATTTCTGTAGATCACAAGAGATTAATACTTTTTCTTTTTTCTTTTTACTATCTTGGTTGTTTGAATTTTAGTTACACATACTGCTATTTAAATTAAATGTGCTCTGATACCTCTGTGAGGAGAAAGCAGTTTTACATTTAGTTAACAAAAATTTAACTCAGACTCTAAAGCCACATAATGCTGTCAGTTCAGTATTAAACGAAGTCAAATGTTTCATCCGTTCACTTCTTACTAATATAGCACTGTGTTATTACCTCAGAATTCTCTCAAACAACACTTTTGTACATGCTTCAGTTCAGTTCTACCAACTGAATCCAATTCTGTACCATGAACTCTAGTCAGCTAGTGAAAATGAAAGATCAGATTTCTTTGTCCCCAGGTGAAATATAAATTCCCCTGATTTAAACCAATTTCCTTTTGAATAAAATTGCCTACTTACTCTTGCCAAAACTTTACTGGAAAAGGGGAAATAAAAAGGGATGTGAAAATTTTGGACATTATAACAAACATGAATCTGACATTTGCAGACATGAGGAAGATGTAAGGAGAAATATATTTTTTTGCCAATTAAGATAAACTTCAAGATTTGCACTGCAGAAATTACATAAAGAATTCTAGGATCTCTAGTAGGTCTGAGAAGGCATGAGTGTACTGGCAGAATTGCAAACTACACTTAGCAGCTCACTTCAGTTAATATTCTCTCAGTAAGGATACAGCACACCTTCCTTTGGCCCTGTTCAAGCAATCTTTATTGCTCTAGTCTCCAGTTTCCATCTGGCAAGTTCTCCCTCATGGATAATTTTTCCTTTTGTTTATATATGTGCTAAATTCAGTCTCCCTTACATTTTACCTTTACTTCAGTGCCTCTCCTTGCTGTCTGCTCTTACTGTCTTTGACCCTCACCCTCACCGTTCTGTACTATATCTTTTGCTCCTGTTCTGGTCTTATCATCCTGTTATCCTCATGAGTCTTTGCTAGGGACATAAATAGAAGATAATTTATTTTTTTAGAGTCTGATAGAATATGGCATTGTTTTGTCATGGAGTTCAGGTGGAAGATGGTACACAAATGAGATTTTAAAAAAAATTATAAAGAAAAGACTTCTGTCAAAGACCTGTGACCCATGTCCTCTAAATTACTATGTGTGTGGTCTGGTGTGCTTAAGCAACAGCGACTGCAGTTATAAATTGGAATAGTCAGCCTCGTTACAGGTGTCAGTTACTGCACTGATAACATCAAATCAGGATGTTACTTGCAGGATGGCCTACAACTAATGCTGAACCGAAAAGAAAGTAGGACAGAACACTGCAAAACTTTTAAACTTGTGTGCTTTTCATTCACTGATAATATGGTTTATCTACAAGGAGGAGGGGGAAACACAAACTGCCCTTAATTTTCCCTCCAATACTTTTCAAGTTCATTCCAAATATCTGTGGTTTGAAATCAGTAAAAACTAGGAAGTCATGTTACCTTTACAGAAACCTTTTCTCCAGACAAGCCAGTCAAAATTACCTTGAAACTGAAAATTGAATTATACTTCACACAATTTTTTTTAACATTTTGAAAGGCAGTGTTAGATTTATTTTGAAAGAAAACTGAACATCTTCAGTTTTAGAGTTTTTTTATTTCATGATGGAAAACTAGTTCTGGTTACAAAATGAACAAGCTTAATGGTTTGATTAATTCCTGTTTCCTTGTGATGACTCTAAAAGCCTACCAAACTATTCATAATATTAATCGATCAGAACTGCATGTCTGAATCAACTGTATGGATATTGTTTGTCAGATTACATTGATAAATCACCCTTCACTTTACCTTATCTGCTTTGTAGTATCAGGAGCTGATATTCACATCTATTAGGAAAAATTAAAACCATAATTTGCTAGTTATTCATCAAAAATTCACTAGTTATTTGTCAAAACAGTTGTTTGTGTTTGGTTTAATGGTCTGCATTTGTCTGTCTAGTTTAAATACAGCCATAAGTCAAAGACACTTTTTACTGCCTTAAAGGAAGACTGTACTTGACTTAATGAAAGAATACTTTTGATGATACTTAGAAAAGAAATCATCTGCACCATTGAACAAGAGCCAGTATCATGCAGGGTACGTGGCATTTCAACAGAGAATTTACCAGCTGCTCCCATTTATGTAATAACATTGCCAGCTTCTCATAGAAACTGGCTTGCAACAAATTCCTGGGTTCTGCTTCTTCCAGATGCCTCCCTGGTACACACAACCCTATTCAAGCATGTGTGAAAAGCGACACATGTTGGATCTTAGTCACAAAAGGCCCTCCACACTTGTGCTGGAGCACCTCACTGAACATGGGTTTTCATTTCTAACACTCATTCTCTCCAGAGACTCCTGCTGTTATATTTCAGACCTGGTTTATATCGATATAGTCATAATCGAAATTATTGCATAAGACTGAGAGTTTAAAGTATTTGTGAAATAGAGCTGTTGGTGCACGACTGCATGAAAGCTGGGTTCTTCATGTTGTATTTCAGGTAGAATGTGAAAACCTATTTCAGTCCTAACGCCAACACACATATCATAAAATCTTTCTACTTCCTGCTAATAGCAGTAGTTTTAGACAGCAATCTTTCTCCCACTGAATTAATGAATAAAAATTCTTTTCACTTCAGTGATGATGGTGATCCCAATTCCTAAATAAAATGTACTTCTCTGGATTTAAATAGGGGGAAAAGAGTGAAAACAAATTCTGAATTCCCATCCTCTAGTGTCCTGCTGGGAAGGTAAATTACCCTGAGGCTGGACAAGACCATGTGGGAACTGGTGAGGAGAAAGTCCACACTTAGAAATACAATCACACCTGAAATTAATCAATTCTAAACAATCAATCCCTGGAGAACAACCATAAATGCAAACAACGGGGCAAAGATATAATTTCTGAAAATCCATTTTAAAAATATGTGACAAATACCTCTCAGGGTATAAATAACCATCTGCATGTTTAGAAATCTTTATGAGCAGGTACAAAGAATTGTAGCCGGTCAAGGAGCTAACAGAAGAGAACAGTGCACTGAGCAGATGATGGGTCCAAGGACTTGCCTAAATCCTTGTTTCTTCCCTGAAGTGCATTCTTCTGTTTGGACTGGTTGCTTGGTATTCCTGTTCAGTGGATAGACACAGCCATCTTCAAACAGCAGTGTGCCCTGTCGTGAGACAGAAGCCAAGATTCTGCAGGCTGTGCTATCCTGTGAGCGGGCTTGTCTCTGCTCTTGTTCTACTGTATCGCCCAGGTCCAGACTGTGCCACAGATCTGAGCCAACTTCGCATCCAGGATGGAATGAACACTATTGGGGTACTAGGAATGTGCAACATGGACAACTCCATATTCTAACCTAATTCTAACCTATTTCAACATCACTCATTACCATTTACTCAATGGAAAATAATTAGACTTTTTATAACACAGGTACACATGAAAATTTGTAACAAAAATTTCCAGATGTTAACTAGGTACTCTGCATAAGGAAATATGTTTACAGACAAACATCAGTGAAATTCAAAGTTACACATACTGTTTTTCACATTATTTGCATTTTCAAAAAGATGTCTTAGAGTCTATTTTTTAATGCTCTCTTGCATATAGTCCTAATTTTGATATGTAACATAATTTGGAATTACTCATTAATACATTTAATGAGGCAATGAGATTTATTATCTTCAAACTTTGTATTTTATTCTTTGCCCAATGTTTTCAGATAAAAACTGTTTAGTGTCATTTTAACTGTATGCATAATTACCCATTTGCCCGATTCTATATGGAGTTTGCTTTAAGGAAGTCTTCTGCAAGCAAAGTCTGAAGAAGGAATTGGTGGAAACTAGAGATGAGATGCTAATTTTTCGTGTGTACTGAAATAAAGGAATTGGTCATTATATTAACACCAGTGCCTTCTTTACGGTGTTTAAAGAACACAGCATTGGCGAGATTCCCTACCCCACATTATTGCAGGCAGTTAGACTGCCTAACCCCTTCCAAAGGCTGATGAAGCTATGGACTAAGGCCATCATTCTGCCTGTGCTTCTCAGCTTTTATTCAGCTGTAGGAAGGCACAGGAATATAGTGAATTTATAACAAGAGGAATAAAATAAGCATCACCTATTTCAGCTGGCTTTAAAAAACAAAGAGCATAATCTGGAGTTCCTAGGGTTTAGGAGGTGCCTCCACTTCTGTAAAATACAGTCTCATGTAAAAAATTACATTAGAATGTGACTTTTCTTTAAATATTTGCTCTGTAAGATGACTTTTTTGGCTCTGAATTGTTGCATCCTAGTCGCCTTCCAGCACAAACATGGACACTGCAAGTAAAAATATTTTTTCCAGTTGCTAGGATGCAAAAAGTGTAGGAACTGAAAATTCAGGCTATTGCAGACATACTGTGGCTAGCATGATGAAAAGATTCATTTTATTTCCTTTTTCCAAAATATTTTACCTCCTGCTTAAGGGCTCAGTTGTGGTCACTGAACACCAGACCTTATAGTTCTCTAAAGGCTGTTATGATAAAACCTGTGTCAAGACATACGTTAATGAAGAACATATAACAGGATGAAATATCAGTACTAAATAAATATAAATGGCTATGTGAAAAATAGGAAGAGTTGTCTCTGAGAAAAATCCATTCTGTCCTTTTTAAACATGCAGCAGCCAGTCTTCCAGCTCTCTTGAATTAACAAGATCTCATGTAATCCTTCAGGAATGCAAGAAGCTGTCTTCTTTAGCTTACATTCTTCTACAGAGGGAGAATCTCATGGAAACACAGGTAATTTTTTCATTCAGATAATTGTTTTTCATTAGAGATAGATTTATTAAAGGTCCATCCATTGATATAGTAGTTTATAGCTGAGGTTAAATCACAAGACACAATGAAGTTCATTCTAAGAGAGAATTCCTGATCTTTTATCACCAGAATACTTTTGAAAGTTGCTGGCCCAAATATCAGTCTGTGACTTCTGGTATCACCTGGACAAGAGGAAGCACTTGAGGTACCAGACTGACATATTTACAGCCCAGTGTTGGGGGATTTCAGGTTAGTTTCTTGAGGCATTCAGCAACGTACCAATAAAAAATTAGATGGCTATAAGAATTCAGGAGGAAAAATATAATGGTATTATCTTTGTCATGCATATTATTTACCACACTTCTTGCTTGTCTAAGCACAATTGTTTCTCCTCAAAATCGCCCTGGACTTCTGACATATCCATGTAGTTACTTCTTAACACTACAGATGTCATTAATCGGAAAAGATATTGAAGTGGGAATAATGCGTTCTCAGATCTGTTATACAAATTTTGTTAATAGTGCTTTCACCCCTCCACACTGTTCTCACCAGAAATCTGCTTATACCACATAAAAGATGATGGAAAGCAGATCCTGCTGAGTGATCAGATTTTCTATTTCTACCCTTTTTCCTCTGATGTTTCCCACACCGTAGTCCACATGAGATTTTTCTTGTCTTTACTGCAAATATAGCCCCTCATGTAAAAAAAGAAACATTGCAGCCATGGACTTAACGTTTCTTTATGCCTTATATTAATCAAATATCTGAAAAGTTATTTGCTCCTGAATTTCCACAGTGCTTCTCTTTGGGGCAGCTGCACTCTGAAATCAGGCTTTACATTTATTCTGCTGCTTGCTCAGAGCGAGTTCCTTCCTTTTTCTAGCAGGGTCAAATGGCTTGCTTGTCTGCTTGTCTTTCTGCTCTCAAATTTTTGCAAGTATTATTTCTGTTTATTGGATCTTTTTTTTCAAATGAAATTTTTAAGCACCTGAGAATACAGAATCTCTTGGCTGAGACAAAGCCTAGCATGAACTCAGATGAAATAGCCGAAAACGTTAAAAAATGGGTGGGTAAGTATAGCCAGGCTCAAAGAAATGTGATTTTATTACACTCTTGCTTTTTCACTGCATGTCCTATCTCATTCTTAATACATATCCTGTTACAGTAAATAATGATTCTGAGCAGTCACACCTACTATCTCCAAAACAAAGGTGTTCCTGACTTCTGTTTCATTAAATGAGAGAAAAGATCCAGCAGGATGTATTATATCAGTAGGCTTTATGAACCAGCTATTATTTTCAAATTCTGTCTTTTCTCAGGATTTGGTGACACTTGGTTCCAAATGAGCTTCACAAGAACAGAAAAGAAGAATGTGGCCCTCTGGGAGCTTAGCAGGTCTTTTGATGCAGTAAAGATAATAAAGGAACCCAGGAACATTTCCCTATACTTATATGAGTGAGAATTAGACATTGGTTTTTGTCATTCAGAAAAAAGCAGCTACATAACACAGGTATAAAGTTCTCATACTGTCACTTTTTAATAAAGTATGCTTTCTGTGGAAGTCTTTCCTTTTCCTAATATATTAGTGTGATACTTTATATGATTGATAATGTAAATGTTTGTGTTTCACATCAGCAGTATCAGTGTGAAATATTTACAGCAAAGAAAATGCGTAGTTTCTCAAAGTCCTCCCCTTGACAGCTTTTGTAAGCAAAACCATAATTTTTTTTCTTATATGTACAACACCAGTCACTATCCCCATAGAAAAACAAACAGCATAATTTTAAACAGAATAAACTTTGTTTCATTTTATTTATTTTTACCTTCAAAATTATATAAACCATAAATATCTCCAGTCTATTTCAGAGGCTGATAAAATTCTGAAATTTCTTCTCGCATTTGTTTCTTCTTTCTTCTGTTATAATGGTGGTCAATGCTTCTCAGCATATGTAAGAGGTATTGAAGGAGGAGCACTCCAATTTGCAAGCAGCAAATATTCCTTGTCCTCAGAACCATAAAATTTCAATTGGAGAAAAGTGATGACAAAAACATTTCCTATTCGCACTGACAGCAAATATTATTAGCTCACAAATTGCAAAATAAAATTTCAGCATTGGATGAAGCATCAGAAAATATGGCATGTGCTCCCAAGAGGTGCTCTCTCTTAATTGCGATGTATCTTAAAAGAAAATTAAAAAACTATTTGGGATTCAAAACATTTTCCTGGAAACTATCATATCAGAAGAGCAGAGCAGTGGTAGAGACATATTATCAGGAGTAGACAGTGCAACATCACACTACTTTCAATCACACTTTTCAACAAGACACATAGACTGATAGAAGAGAATTGGTTCACTTCCTAAAATGTCTCCATTTTCTGCATGGGTCTTTCCTGTTAAGGCTGGTGTTAAGAAACAAATGGTTTTCGCAATCAATAAAAATGTGGTGAAAAGCGGGTTCGTATTTTATTTTTTTTCCAGATGCAGCCGGTACCACCACAAAGATACCGCAGTGTCAGCCAGATATGTCTACCTAAATAAACAACTTCACATTCCATGTGAAACCAGACAAGACTCCAGTGAAGACACTCTTCAGTGATAAAAAGCACAATATTCAAGAAGGTTGCCAAGAAACCTCTTTTTCCAGCTTAAAGCATCAGTAGGTTATTGCCAATGCAAAGAATAGGATTGCTTTAAATTGGATAACATAAAAAGCCCATAGATCTATGTTAGAAGATCATTTTACATGAGAATACTTTTTTCTATTCAAGTAAAATACAAAATGAAACTTGACATTTCAATAGCTCTGACCATGAAAGATATCCTATTTCATGGATACTCATCTTCTGAATGATTCAAGATTTATTCAGTCTTACATGGAGGGTAAATTCATCTATCTGTTCTTTCTTAGAGCCACTAAGAAAAGGAAGGAAAAATTAATTCTTTTTACTGAAGAAAGACAAATTGATTTCAAATAATAGAATAAACTTCTTTTAGGAATGACCTGAGGAAATTACATTATAATGTTAACCTCCTTTGAATCTGTTTCTCTTAACCTCTAAACCACACCAACAGACTGTGCATGGCATTCCCATCAGAAAATCAACATATTTTCTTTAAGAGACAAAGGAATGTGACACAAATATGCAAATAATAGAAGGCAAAACATAGTTTGGTATATTATTTTAATAACAAGACATTCCAGTGAAGAGAAGGAAGAAACAAGGACTAATTGATAGTGCCATTTTCATTTGCTGTGCTCAACAAAGGAGTTGAGATGCGGACAAGAAGCAATAGTCAAAGCACAGAAGAAACTAAGAAATTGTACCAAGTAAATAATAACAGATGGCTCTGGAATTTGCTTCTTCTAGGAGAAGGGCTTATGCACATGCAAGGAGGGCATCTGTTCTTTAAGAATACAACAGATCCATCAGTTATAATTTTTATTGTGCATTGTTTATTGACAATTTTTCATCTGATTTATCTTTTGGAAGCCACTACTGGTGGACAAACCAGAACATTTAAAATAGGCGTACATCAAGAAGACCAATGACAAACTTAGGAAAGGGAATACAGTCTGTAGAAAGAGGACATTAAGTCTGTGTACAACAGAATTTTAATCTTCAGTGACACCGAAGACATAGTTCTGCAATTACATTTTTTAATAAATGATAGTCAAAGCCAGCACTTCTTTGATTTAGGCACTAAATGGTCAGTTATGCCCTAAAAAGAAATCCTGATGTCTGTTTTACAATACTTCGTGCCTCTCAGACCAGATATTATTTTTTATCTGAGTCAGAAGACTGCCTCCTGGGTAAAACCTCATGCCTTGCTCATGTTCAGGAAAGCTTTGTTTTGTGGAATAAACAAATGGGTGTCTCACAGTCTAAGTTTAGGTATCTCTCTAATAGATCTCTAGAAGCCTGAAAAGATAGTTCTGACCACAGCCAACACTTGCTTTCTGCTCAATTATTGACCTAAATAAAGCACTTAAAATAAGATATAATAACTTCTTCTCAACCTGAGGAAATTCCATAATTTTCCACAGGGTATTCTAGAAACAGTCTTTACTTGTATTAGAGCAGGGCCATTCTCCAATCAAACATGCACAAGTGCCATGGTGACAAAGATCCTTGATTTAACAAAGAGATCAGTGTGCTGGGCAACACTCTGACTCCGAATGATGTTTAGGAGGAGAATTAGTGTTCTGAAATGAAAGCCAGTGTGCTCAAGGAATCTGCAAATAGTTAAAGACTATGAGTTCATTGGAGACTTGTTCAGTTTTTTACAACTTGGGCTCCCAGCATCTACAACAAAGAGCATTTTAAATGATGTTTCACAGAATCTGAACACCTTTCACACTGAGGTGGTAACATATCACACCTCCTGGTGCAAAACAGCTAACATGGAAATGTGGTGTATTGGAGTTTCAGAAAAGGAAGAATGGATTGGCAAATAGAGATGCTAGTGAAGTAACTGTGAAAGGCAAGAAAATCAACAATGAAGATGAGAAGGTGAGCAGGAGATGGGGAAGGTTTAAAAGACAAAAGCTCAGCAGATCTGCTGCAGCCACCACAAACATAAGGTAGCTGGTCAACGAAATAGGGTTAAACTAGTTGAATTATGTGTGACTTACAGTCTGATGCAACAACAAGCATGTTGTGAGCTAGTTTATCAAACATGTAGTTTTAGGAACTTATTTTAAAATTTGAATCATAAATTCAAATACACTCCCAAAATATCCAGGATTAATGTCAACAAGTAGATTATTTTCTAGTAGGTGTCTAAAATCCAGACAGGAAGGTAAAATACCTTCCAGAAGGCTTCCAGGCTGAAAGGCAAAGTGCCAGCAAGAAAATCAAGTCAATACTGGTTCTTTACATAGTTCCTCATCATTCCCACTCCCACTCTTCCCTCTGATGTGCTCACATCTTTCCAGAAAGGAATACAATTTAAAAATCCACTGTAAAACTGCAAGTAGACAAATACCTGTATTTGTCTTGAACTCTAGATCCCATCCCATTAGTACGGTATCAGTTGCCTTTAGAGTTCCACTGTTAAAATATCCCATTCAGATAATCAAGATAAGCATAAAAAAGCAGGTTAACTCAAGAACATTGTCAAAGAAGTAGATAATGTTTGTATGCAGTGTGAAAAAATGACTATTTAGAATTCTGAACAAGATTCCCAACTAAGACAGGTTAAAAAATTACAGATTTTAGTTCCAGAAAACTGCTAGAATGTCTCAGCTCTTTCCTGGGGCAACACATGCTTCCACAATACTATTCCCCCTTCCTTCTCACTCCGTACCCTAGTGAGGTCAGGGACTGTCTATCATACACTCAAGGACCAATAAGCTCCAATTCAGCCCTCTGTTTAGAGCAAAGGTCTGTGTGGAAGGGTGTGAGGGAATTAAGGTGCTTTGCTGGAGATTGACCAAGAGCACTGGTGCCAGTAGTAGCAGACAGAGGTTATCCTATCAGTGTAGGAGACAGTCACAGGAGGGGTTTCACACCCTTATGCCTGACTTTATCCATGTGTGTTATACCTGTGGGACTGCTGTCATTTATACTGACTCATATGGAAAGACACAGTGACAATGGGCAGCATCAAAATGGATTTATCAGTCGTTTTGCCTGTGCTGGAAGCCTGATAAGGCTGCTGGCTGCAGTAGCAACAACTGCCAGCAGCCAGACTGCAGTGTATATAGAAGTTTTGGAACAGCAACAGCATCTGTCTCCCTTCACTGCTGACTATCATTTACCCTTCACCATACCCTAAGCAGGAGGGTCTCAGCTGAAATGTCGGTAGAACTTAAATTTTTTCGTCCAGTGCTGAGGAGCTCTGAGCTGCTCTGAGCTGCTCTGAGCTGCTTTGCTGGCAAGACAGCTTTCTGGGGGACTGCCTGGTGACTGCAGGCCAAATGATGCTATCTCTTTTATTGCATTTTCCAAACACAGAGAGAAAACTAAAAGAATATTCTTTGAGGGGATTTAGGGCAATTATATCACCACAATGATTTGGTTGGGAAATGACGTTTAATACTGTAGAAGGGCTTTAAGTCTGTAAAACCATGGTAATAGTGGAAACAATGAAGACTTTGAGCAATGTGGTCTAGTGGAAGGTGTTCCAGCCCATGGCAGGTTGGAACTAGATGATCCTTAAGGTCTCTTCCAACCCAAACCATTCTGTTTCTGTGAACATGCCCATTCTCTTTGGAACTGATATGTATTCTTAAACTGTGTCAGAGTTTAGCCATAGTGACCTTGGTTTGGTTAGGTCATTCCAGGCAGGACTACTGTAAAGTGTGTGACTTCTGGATGTCTGTTTCAAATTTATTTTTATTCTCTGAGCAGTCTGAGCCAATGTCTTTTCATATTAAAATAGCAACTAAAGCAGATTTTACCTATATTTAGACTTATATTTCTGACAGCTTAATCCCCTATAGTTCTGGAGGCTTTTTAAACGGGTTTACTTTGGAGGACTGAGAAAAAGTAGCCTATCTGGAATCAGGAAATGATCATCTGAAATTGTTACAGGAAGCATAAAAAAAAAAAAAAAAAAAAAAACCAAAAAAAACCTAAACAGCCCAACCTAAATATTACTTTATTCTTTAAAAATTGATCCAAGTGCACAAATTTCCATTGTCTGTTCCTGTAACTTTGTGTCTCGTTGATTGTGCAATGACTTGAAGGCAGGGTTTCTTTAGCTTTGCATAAAACCCCACTGTATTTTTTCACTTTATTTTAAGGAAAAGCAGGAAAAGTACTCTTCAAAAGAAAGTGCTATAGTTGCAAATTTGAGCATCAAAAATTTTTAAATGTCATAGTCAATTCTACTCAATCATCCTTAATTTATTCCTGTCATACTTGTACGCAGTATCTTCTGCCTAGTCCCCATTAATCACAGCTTGCCCAAAGTCTCCTAAAAGCTTTGCAGCAGTAAGTTTGTGAGAGGAAGCCAGTGGGGTGAAGAAGCCACTGTGAAGATGGAAGCAATGGAAGGAATACATTACCTGGTCTTCTGGAGGTCAGCACATGGACAGTATTGCCCTGAAAAGAGTTGTTGTGGTTCTGGAAAAAAGATTTTCTGATTCATAGTGTCCCTTTCAGACCTCATTGGGTCCTACACATTTGTGATGCCTGCTATAATCTAAGAGATGCTTCCTTAAAGAAGCATAGAAACAACATGTAACCTTTTACTAGGTGAACATATCTTTTGTCAGTGGCTTACTTTTGCATTTATATGTGGCTGTGAATGCAAATTGAATAGAAATGGCTCCTTTGCCTGTTTATTGGGACACACACGGTGTCCTAAACACAGGTCTCAAGTGAGAGGGGAATTGGGAGCTATGGTCCTTTACATGGCACATCCCTTTCCCAAATCTACTTACTTGGTTGAAGCAAATCTATATCAGCATGCTGAAGGGTTTTAAATAAATATTCAGAAATAACTGTAATTGCTAAAAACACAGAGTAATAAGAGCTATTAAATTCCAGGATGTTCCAGAATATGTTTCCAACTTCCTAGTGAGCAGAATCAAAATAGCCCTTCTGAGAAGTAGGCCCCATCCTGTCCTACATATTAATGCAGTTCTCCAGAATTAAACTAATTGTTGGTTTCAGTGGACATATTGTATCATCCCCAGGTTGCCTTTACCCTTAGGCTGCAGCTTTTACAATCTTTGTCCGACACCTGCTTCAAACTTATTCAGTTAGTATCCAGCAATTTTCTCATGTAACCATATGCACATTGTTTACTTTTCCAAACATTTGTCCACAACGTTTAAATTGCTTTCAGACTTTCAATCTGTATTGTCAGAGGTGGGGTACTGGTTTTTTTTCTAGGTGAACTAAGAAACACCAAGCACACTTTTTTTTTCCTTCCCTCCATTTCTCCTCCTGGCTAGAAATGAAAGCACAGAACAGGTCTTTCTACAAAGCCCTATCTAAAGATTTAGAAGGTGACAGGCCATCCAGCTCAGCTCCTTATACTATGGTTTAATAGGTTAAGTATGCCTTTCTTGATTATTTATGGTGAAAGTCATAAATAAATAGCAAGAAATAAAGAGTTTGTGAAACAGTTGTTTAGCCCCTGTAAATAAGTCCAGCATTCAGCTGGCCTGTTGGCTATGTTTTTAAGGAGCCCCTCTGCCCACCACAACTGGCAAGTGTCCTTCCATCTAAGTGCCTTACATCTAAGTGCCACTTCTCTCCAAAGATGGGATGCCTTCACTGCTGGGAACCACTCCCATCCTGTAGAGGTTCTATGTTCTCACAGGACTAATTAAACCCTCTTATTTTTCCACATGCTATAGACAAAGTGCCAGAGATACAGTCCTGAAGGTAGAAATCACTTTCAAGAGAACTTTCACTTGACAAACTTAACCATAGTCTTGGATAGAGTCTAATGTGGGAAGGAAACTGTTCAGAGTTTTGTATACATTTTCCCCATTGGGCTTAGGGAGGCCCTGGAGTTTGAAAGGTTGCCACACAGCTTGCCACAATCACTAACATGCCAGAAGCAATTAAAGGACCTCTTAACAAAGGAAAAGAAACAAAAAATCCTGAGTGTTCTCAGATTCTGACCATTTTTTCTATGTCATCAGGAACCCCAACTATTATTTTCTTTGTGTTAGAGCAATTCTTTGCATTCTTTCCTTACCTATATCTAACACAGATCACAATCCAGATTTTTCCTTAGGAGCTTCCAGTCTACCCTTTTTCTGTAAAATCTGGCTATAATTTATTTATTCCTCTCCTAAGCCCTCATTTCCTCCCTTTTCCCTCTACTGCATCGTGCAAAAGATGATGTAACATGTCTATTCTTAACCTCAGCTATGTCTGTGACACAGTTCTTTTTTCATGCTAGGGAACTAAGCTATGTGTGTTAGCTTTTTCCAGACATAAGTCTATTTCTTTTCCTTCTTCTGCCCCTCCGTATTTTCTCAGAAACTAGGAATGTGACCTAAATGCTATTTATTTTTCTTGTCCTTACTGAACTGTTGCCACATTAAACTGTTTGGTATTATAGGTCTTAAATTAAGCCATAGGAGCTCACAGAATAAATAGCTTTGTTCAGTACAAATGCAGCTCCTTCTCCAAAAGGCTTTGACTGCTGAATAGACAAGAGAAAGAGAGTGAGAAAAAGGATAGAACATGCAAAAGACTGAGCCCAGTCATGGTGTGCAAAAGACTGTATTAGCTCCTTTTTTCTGCTAAATCCAGATGTATCTTCATTAGAAGGGGAATTAATAAGAAATGGAAGACAAGGTATAGATGAGGCAAGGCAAGGCAAGGCAAGGCAAGGCAAGGCAAGGCAAGGCAAGGCAAGGCAAGGCAAGGCAAGGAAGAGATCTTCAGGTGAAAAATGTATGTTGGGGATTAAATTCCAAGGAATTGGAAGGGATTATGCAGATACTGAATCTTGAAAGAGATACAACAGTCCCTTTCAAGACTAAAAATAACTTCTGAGTTGTAGTTTGCAGTTTCAGACACGTATGCTCATGCTGATTCCGTGCTGATGTAACAGCGGTAATCTTTCCTTGAGAAGGAGTTGATTCATGAGGGATACAAAGTTCAGCTGAATTTTACATTAGAAATTTCGCATGCTTATAAATTGCAGCCTGCCTTCCAGCAGCAGTGCTGATGTCTTGTATGTGATGGTAACAAAAGCTGTTTAGGAGATGATAATGGCTGCAAAGGGGTTGTGAAGTAGCCATAAGAGCACCATTTGCTAGTAATGAAGCATACTGTTTTCAAACACTTACTGAAGTTTCCACAGGTAGGCTCTGTGCACTGCTATAAATCACCAAATTTACCTAACCAAAAGCATCAACTGACTTTACAAAAGTGCATAGCAAATTGCTATTGAAGTGTTCATGACTGACTGCAAATCAGCATTACCTGTTCTCTTTCTTCCTCAAGGTTCCCTCCAAATGCCTGAGCACTCCTGGCATGTGGGCATCTCAGAGCACCTAACAGGGGGAAAAGAACAGATTCCATCCCAAGACAAGCACAGCCCTCCCTTCTTGGCTATAGACTCAAGAGAAGTGCAAAGGACGTGCTTCTTAAAAGCATATGATCAGTTTCATGAAAAGCAATGGTGCTTATAGCTAATCATAATTTAGGGGTTTTTTTTGATGAACTAAGTGTTAAGCCAAGGATTTGTCAGTTCAAATATGTAAGCTGATCTCTAATACCTTAGTGTGTCAGGAAATAGGAAATTACTTCTCAGCAAAGACAATGATTGACCACACAAAGTCAAATTTGAAGTGTAGTCAAGAGAGTGAAAGAAGGCCACCCACAGAAGAATGTGACCTTAGATGAAGTTAAAACAAGTTTTGACCTCATACATGAATGAAAGCATAATTTCATTTTTTTCTAAAGATGTACTCTAATACTCTATTTCTAATACAAAAGTCTCTGGTCTTTTATAAAGTTGTTTTAACTTTGAGAGTGAACTGCTATTTTTGCTAGTTTATAATTTTGTGTGTGCCAAAACCTAAGTATATGATCAATGAAATAGAAGTCCTCTGCAACAGTAAATAAACAAAACCAAATAAATAAAAATAATTAAATAAATGAAATCAACAATGACAGTTAAATGAGCAATCTGAAGCCATTCCAGCTCTTAATCATGCTAACATTTTTACCAAATACAAATGTTTAAAGAGTAGACCTATTTTATAAAGGGACCCAATTGCCAAAGCTGACGACATAAATGAAGCAAATCAAGCTGGAATGGAATAGGGTGCATTTAATCTTTCCAGGAGAAAAGTCGTCTAATGTACAGTTGGCATTTCCCCAGCCATGAAGTATCTATGCTCTCCTCAGGCCAGTAGAGTAATTTTCCCAACAATAAATACAGTATCTAAGTAAACATGTTCTTATAAACTGAACCTTCAACTTCAGTGTTTCATCATCAGTAACAGGAAAGTTCAAGATGACCATGATTAATATGGAATAGTTTACCTCAGCCAGCATAACAAAATGAGGGTCTGCTGTTGGGAATATGTGGAGAGAAGTTGAGACAGAAGTTGAATCATCCACAACACTTCTATGAGGTTTACTCTGTAGACAAATAGACATACTCCAACACAACATGCCTATTTGTTTGCCGCAAGCTAGACAATGAAAACATAAACAGGGCATGGAACTAAAGAATGAATAGGGGATACATTTTTTAAATTTATATATGGATCTGAAAACAAAGTCCCTCAAGATTAAACCTCCTGTTCAGTTGGAGTTTCAATGCCTGGACATGGCTTCCTGGAGGAGTTTCTCCACAGTTCATTACAGGGTGAAGCTGACTGGTCTACAGTCCCCAGTTTCTCCTTCTTTGCAGATGATTCACCTATGTTGGAAGGTGAGTGCAATGCTTGTCTTGCTGCTGTTCAGTGGCAATGGAGATCAGCCTTATAAGTATTTCAGCCAGGCTACAGTGCTGCACTCCACCTGGTCCCATGGACTTACACATGTTCCATTTATTCAGAGTGTACCAACATTAATCACCTCTACCATGGGCAGCTTTTTTCTCCCCCCAGATTTGCTGCCAGGCACAGAGGTCTGGCAGGTCCAAGATTAGCTCCAGTGTCTGTGCCTGTAGCTATGTTGCCTTTCCAGTCTTAAGTGGCAGAGCAACCTTTGTCAGCATATATAAATAACGTCTTCCTGTCTAACAGCCATAGGATTCTCTCTTCCCTTTGTCCACTGTGGATGTGCTCTCTCTCCTATTGTGTCTTTAGATTATGGGAACTATTCTGTCAAAAGAGCTAGTTTGTGTTAGATGTGATATATAAGTATCACCTTCAGTGTCAGTAACTGGAAAGCTGTTCAAAACACAAATACCTCACATTGGGGCTGTTTCATGCATTGTTGCTAGACAGTCATTTATTTTGAATGTTATATTCTGACCCATTTAAATTAATATTCAGGTGTTAAAGTAGCATATTGTATTCATTCTCTAAGTAGTACTTTGCCTATTCATTTTTAAGAAGTTACTTTTCCATTATTTTGAGAATGAAATTAGTAGTTCAATATGGAAAACCAAGGGGAAAAAATCTTGCTTAGCTATTTCATGCAGAAATTTAATGAAATGTTTTCTTTTCAATAATAATTAATAATTTTCTGCTGCTCATTACGCATCAGAAAACTATCTGTAACTAGGGACAAAAATCCTTCACGAAGAGATTCTAAATGTAATGGAAAAGAAATTGACCTGAAATCTCTCTCCTAACCTCTTTTAATATGGATTGCACCAGAGTGCATATACTATTGCACATACTTGCAATATTTGCCTCAAAAAAAAAAAAAAAAAAAGGAAAAAAAGGAAAAATTACAAATGATACCCCATGCAGCAGGTCTTCCTTTTACAGGGCTCCATATATTTTCTTTTTGCAGCTAAACTACTCTTTGTGATATGGAGCCAGACCACTTTGTTTGTGTCTGTGATTATGTCAAACTGCCCATTCTGAAAAAGTGAAGATGGCATACTAAGGGCGTTATGTGAGTGTCAAGATATTATTATGGTAAATAGCATATTTCTGACAAGTGATTTTTTAAAAGCTTTTCATTCCCCATTACACCCCAAACCAAACTAGCTGGAAGCAAAAACAAAACCAAAACCAAAAAAACCCAAACAAACAAAAAAAGAACAAACAAAAAACACCAAACCCAAAACAACAAAAAGGGTTTGTATATCTGGTAAGTATATCATGTGTGGTTAAAACCTGAATGCAGATTTAGTTCACGATCTTGATGATCTTCACAGTCCCAGCAAACTCCTGGCTGTAAAGAGACAAACTTTTACCATAACTTTTTTCATATTTGTCAGGCTATGAGAAGCACTATTCATGCTTAAAATAAGTCTAATGAATCAGGAGTTATAAAGAGCAGAGTTTTTGCCTACACCTCCATTGAACGTGTGGAGCTGCAGAGGTCCTTCCTTTATATTGGACAACATCCTAGAATGAGCTAACATACATATGCAAGTTCTCTACTTAAAGCAGTTGTTTTGCTTTAAGGTATCTTTACTTACTTACACGGGAAAAGTGAGATTGTATAAGCCTGACACTTTAGAAGCTATCTGTGGTAAGTTTTTTGAATCATATATTCAACATTTACCGGAGTCATTATCCAAATTTGAAAATGACCTGTGTTAACTCTTGGACAAGAAACTGGGCAGGAATCTGATGACAAAAGGCAGTATCTATTACAAATAAAAACTTGTTTTATGTGAGTGGAGAAAAAAGTTTATAACTTGAGTAGGGTGGTATCATTTGCCATAAGAGGACACTGTATAAACGAGCTATTTCTTTTCTT
Organism: Dasyornis broadbenti; assembly: GCA_013397935.1. Lineage (NCBI taxonomy): Eukaryota > Metazoa > Chordata > Aves > Passeriformes > Dasyornithidae > Dasyornis > Dasyornis broadbenti. Next base: position 457,258 of record VZRN01006449.1, read on the forward strand.
TGCAGCAAAGATTAGCCAGAAAGGTTTTACAGCTATCTAAATAGAGAAGAATAATAGCATTGTCCTTATAGGACATGCACACTAGGATATGTACACAAAATTTGTGACCTCGTAATAGCCTAAGCACAGAAGGAAGACATGATTCTTTCATGTCCATGTAACAGCACTGGGAGCCTGGGCTGTTGCCTTGATGAGTGGCATGGAGATGCCCATGTGAAGAACCACTACAGAGCAGGTAGTGCTGCAAAATGGCAAGGTGAATCTTACTGCATGAATATTGTCACTAATCCTGTAATTTGCCTTTAGAAAAATAGAACAATCAGGAGAGGATGAGGGAGAGGAAGAAACAGTGCACATAAAAAGCACTGCAGCCACAGAAGCATCCAAACACTGTACTATGAAAGTTTATGGACAGAAGGTCTGGTTAATGAAACTAAAGAGAGTACCTTCTGTTGCAGTCTTAATCTTTCGTGCACAGTGAAAAGTGTTCCTTGCCCACAGCTGAGATGCAATAGCAGGAAAATCAAGCGCTGTCAAGAGTGACTTCAAGTCAAGAGGCTTTTGCTGAACATGTTAAGCAGCCAAGAGCACACAGCATGACATAAACTCGATACCTGGACATTATTCCTTCTGGATGGAATGCAGCAATGACTTACCTAAAAAAGATGCCAGTGTACTTTAGTTAGATTTCAGTTATGAGAACAGAACACAACACTAACCCATTATCAGCATAACTGAACCCTGAAGTGGTCACTTTTAGCAATTTTGAAGTAACAGTTGATAACTGATAAAGCACATGTGTTTAATGTGGAGTGTTTGAAAAAAAAAAAAGCCAGGAATAGTTCATGAATGTCCCATGCAATAACACATAACTCACAGTTCAAAGGACAGGAAAAAAAGGTTATTCTAGGTAGAAGGCCAGTGTAGTTAAAAGATTTTGAAGGCCTGATGAAACAGAATGAAACCTAATATTGAGAGTACTGGAGTAAAGGTACATGTCCATCTAGATTGCTCTGGCAAAAAAAAGAAAAAAAAAAAATTAAAAAAAAAACCAAAAAAACCCCACCAAAACACAATGAAAAAATGTTTTACAGACATTTGTACACTGTATATGGAAAGAAGCATGAGGCTGTATGTATCCCAGATGCTGTTGCTGCTGTAACAGCAAGTTTGCCATGTGTAGCAAGGAAAGATATAAAGGAACATCTGTGGAAATTATACATTTGCAAATCAGCAGGCCCAGATAACTGACACCCAAGAGCCCCAAGAAAACCAGCTGGGAGCTTTCAGAGCCATGTATGGGAAACTGAAGAAATTCCAAGTGATTGGATAACTACAGATGTAGTTCCAGTATTTAAACAGGATAAAATGAATAATCCTGTGAGTTGCAAACCAGTTAGCCTAACTTGTAGAAAGGCTAAAATAAAGAAATTTAAATAGACTCATGGATCCATGGAAATAAAAATAAACCCTGGAATTTAAATAAGCCAACTTTGTCCAAAGACAAAGGCCTTGTCAGAAATAAACTTGTGGTCTTTATTAACAGCAATACAAATCTGATTTCCAAAAGAACTGACACAGTTTATTTGGAAGACAGTACATTCCAATGGTTTTCAGTCAGTACTTGACTTATTACTTTATGACATTTTCAGTATTGCATTATACACTAACAGCAGGATAAAAATTAAATTACTTGAAAACTGTCTTGTTGACAGAGCTCAACATACAATTTTAAAAGCTAATATGTAAAAGAGAAAGGATTAATATTATGAAAAGTTCTTGGACCAGTGCTAGCAAGTATTTTTAGCTTATAAAATCTTTCTGGTAAAAATAAAAATTTTGGAAAAAACTTCATGACAGTAAGTACTGAGAACAAGTAACTGACATAAAGCACTCTAGATAATTTTCTGAAATTGTTAGAATGCAACCAGATGTGTTCAAAAAAACTAAACAAGAAGTATTACCTCTGGGAACATATCATGTGAGCTATGGAGTGGGGTCCATTGATTTCAGAGTAGGAAAAAATTATATAAAGTCAGATGTCTGGGACTGCTGCATGGGAAGTGCTCAGTTCACCCGCTGTAAATAAATCAGAATGGGAGCAGTTTGCTGATTTGCTAATCATCCATAAATAACCAGCCATCAGTGAGCTATCCATCAGTGTCTGTTACACAGCACAAACCACAGCCCCTCACGAGATGTCCATGCTCCAGCTGTGCCGGAACCCTCGCTGCTGCCAGCACCCACGGAGGCAGCACTGAGGGCAGGTGCCCCGAGCACACCCCGAGGAGGGGTTCCCCCATGCCACCCGCACGTCACCACCCCTGCGCCGTGAGTCCTTGGCTGGATGAAGGCTGTCGCTGCCTCACAGGCCAGAGATAGGACTGGGGTTGATGGGACAATGCTTGGCTATGCTAACCATCGCTGCTCCTCCTTCCACTCCAAAGCCTCTGCCAATACCCCCTTCCAGGCTTTAATGTTCCTGTGACATTGGTTCATGATGCCTTCCTTTCTTTTCAAAGTCACTAGAATTCAGTGAATACTCTCTCATTGGCTTGTTTTCACCTTGCTCTTCGACATAATCAGTTTAGTACACATTCCCTGTCAGTTTGGGTGTCGCATCATGGATACTGTCACCCTCCACCCCCTCACCCCNGTGTAAAAATAGTTTAGAACTGTAAAACATGTTTCACCATTTGTGTTTAAGGCAGCCGGATAGCAGATGTGGGATTAAACATTGAGAGAGTTGTCCAAAGGACTTAGTAAATGGACATTTTGTTAGAATTTTTGAGGAAAAATAAGTGCAATGCTTTAAAATGCATAGTTTGTTTTCCATCTGCATCAGGAAAGGCAGAGTCGGAATAGCTGACTAGGACAACCTAGCTACTCTACAATCCAGCATTCATTACTTCAGAACTCAATAATACTCATTAAGAAATTAATTAAGAAAGCTAGTAGCAATTGCATAAGCTGATTTATAAATTAAGAAAATTTTGATTAAAATTTTTTATCTCACTTTACAGCATCAGACATTGATCACAGAGTGCTAACCCTAAGCTGAAGACTACAGAATCTTGAGAAAATTGGATCAATATTCAACTGTACATACAGAAGCCTCCCAGGTGCCTGACTGAAGTATGCTGCACAAAATTTATATTGATCACTCCTTCTCTTTTTTTTGGAGAGAACTCTTTCCTTAGCAAACTTTCCTCTCCTTTTGTAGCTTTATTTACCATTCACTGATCATCTGAAATCTCATATGTGACTCACTGATATAATTTGTATTGGTCTAATATTTTTTGTCACTATTAATGAAATATTGGTCTCTTCTAGTTTTTGTTTATTTCTACCAAAACTTTGCCAAAACCTGCTGTGTTTGTGTCAAATTACCTGGTCTTTTATATAGAAATTAAATTTAAGAAGTTTTGGAGTTTTTCTTGATAATAATTTTTGCAAAAATTTCTACAAAAGCATTAAGAAGTCTTGAAATCAGAAAATAAATGAAAATATTTATCAAAAAATAGGCTTTATTTCTAATGTCTCGAAATTTAAATATATATATATATATTATAGCCTGGGATCTAAATCAGAAGAAGAGACTGCTTGGTTTCACTTAAATAAGCACAGATGGTCAGATTTAGCATTATTTTGTAAGAAAAGCTTTGCCAAAAAAATGGTGATAAAATACTGTTTACACTGTGATAGTGGGTGGCTTTTTTTTAATTAATTCTGGGAGAGCATATCCTCATTTGAAATATGACCAACAGCCCATTAAAAATTAGAAGCTTTGCATCAGTTTCAAAATCATTTGACATAAATGGCAATATTTCTTATTAACTCTGCAATATTATTTTGTATTTGAGTAAAAAGGCTTGAACAGGGAAATGCTAAGAAGAAACCCCAGAGATCTTATGAAGTGTAAGATTATAGTGAATTGTGACAGGGAGGGGAATTGCAGTAGATAGTAGACAACAAAGAACAGGAGAGCTAAACTGAAGGGTAAACAAAATATTTGAAAGCAGAAGTAAAAAATCCATTTTTACAAGTCAATAAGCAATGCTGGAGTGAATTTGTATAAATTTCTGAATTTTAGTCTTACACTTTTAGCTGTGTTTAGATAGTTCATACCTTAAAATGTTTCTTTTACATTTTTCTCTAGTAAAAAAAAATTACATGAGTAGCAATTCTGTATTAGTTAAAATTATCAGTGAAGTTATATGATTTGTCCACGGGAGCTAGTGATTTGAGAATTTGTAATCTTAGCAAACAGAGCTTCAGAGCCATCATTGAAATATTTCACATCAGAATTATCATCTATTGAATTCTTCCCATTGAATCCCAAAATCATAGATAAGCATAGATAAGCATAAAATGGTGCATTTCTTCCTCTTCACTTACATTTCACTGTAAATTACCCAGGTTTTCTCTTATTCTAAATTCATGTTTAAGATTCACTTCACTACCTTTTCCTCAATCAGTCATCAGTATGCCATCATGTTCCTTATCAATTACCTATAAATTCACCTTTAATTCAAATTCTTTGATATTTACATCTCTCTTTCTCATTCTTCAGATATTCCCCTGGTTTTTTTTTTGGAAGGATGACTTCTCACTCAAAGTAAATTTTTGTGCTTCTGGTTTTGTGGTATTTTGTGGGATAAAATGGAAAAGAGTTGCGGTTTCAATGCTTTTCCCTATTCTAAGAACTCCGTTGTTTTTGCTATATGCTGTGCTGTAATCTATAAGCAACCCATACAGAGTTCCCTGAAACACTTACTGTTCAGTGATGTCGACAGATTTTTATATCCTTTCTCTGCAATTCACATAAGAGGAAAACTAAGTCTGCTTCTACTCTGCTGTGGAGTCCCAACACTGGATCATATTAGCTGACATTAATGGGGAAGCTAAGGGATATTGGTGGTAGGATGTCTGCATCCATTCAATCTCCCCAGAAGATCTCAAAGCCACTTTATAACCATTCCAGATGGTTTTCCTCCTCTGCAATGATCTTTGTTTCAATTTAGGTGACAGTATAACTACAATTCAAATTCAACCAAATTCAGCAGCAACCCCGGTCTCCCATTCTATGTCATCTGAAGAGATTTGCTGTGGGTGGCTCAGGTGAACCGCGTGAGTAGGCTTCGACCTTGTGTCACTGTGGTGGTTTAAAAAAATGGTTGAGAATTAACGCCAAATAAGCTTCTCCTCCTTCGCCCCTGCCCACCCCCCTTCAGAGTGGCAGAGACTATGGGTTGAGAAAACAATTTACTGAAAATGAACAGTGATGGAATGAGAAACAGGCAGCTACAGCAACAATATAAATAACAAAAGTATACAAAAGAGAAGGTGCTTTACACACAAAAGGTGTCGACTCAACTCAGTCTGTGTGGCCACCAAGAAAAAGACAAAATGCCCCAGCTTCCCTGCCCCCAAGCCCAAGAAAAAGAACTGTGATGGACAAACACCCAAAAAACTGTAATTGAGCGGCTCTGCCCACTTTCCAGACCTCTGGGCTTGACTGTGGTTGCAGGATTCGGCTTGGCTCACCTCCACCATTCCATTCTCTGCAGTTTCTTCCCGCCTCAGCACCACAGCACACATACACACCACTGGGCTCAGCTGTGTTTGCTACCAGATTTGCGGTCTTCCTGAGGACAGGGAGGGATGGGCAGTGGTAGGAGTGGTCCACACCGTTGGTTCCAGCAACATTCCCAAGAGAGAAACAAAGCAAATCAGCACCTCTTCCAGGGTCATTCACCTTCTCTTCGCCCTGAAGCCACGCCACCAGTGATGATTTTAGTGGTATGGAATAGCAACCTATAACCACCACCACACAGATACAGGCTCTGCCCCCTACTTGGTACTCACCAGCGAAGCTAGGACAGTCACCTCTCACGACACTTCTACCCAGTGGAAGCAGGCAGTCAAGATGGTTTTGAGGCAAGAGGCTCAGGTTGCAGAAGGGGTTATTTAGATTGGATGTCAGAAAAAAAAAATCTCCTCTGAAAGGTCTGCTAAGCACTGGCTGCCCAGAAAAGAGTAAAAGAATCACCATCAGGGTGTAGATGTGGTGCTTACAGACATTGTTCAGTGCTGGACCTGGCAGTGTTAGGTTAATTGTTGGACTTAATGTCTTAGAGGTCTTTTCCAACCTTAATGATTCTAAGATTCTATAAATATACTAAGAAAAGGCTAGGATATCTAAACAGCAACATTTCACCTTCCCACCCAGATAGCGCTTGCAATTTTGTGTCAGAGAGAGAGAGGTATTCCAGGCAGAATTACGTCATCCTGTGGAAATGAGATGACCAGGAATGGGTCCAAAACATCTGTCTATCCTCAACAGTATCCCCAAGGTCATAAAAGAGTTCACTAACTGTAGCAGGGCAATAGGCAGGATATGCGTTGTCTGGCACACAGCACATATTGCTGCTTGAATCGCAAGGATACTCAGCCATACTCCAAGTCTCTGTTAAACATCAAAAGAGTTTCTTACACCACAATAGACTGGGCTGGCTGAGTAGTTGATACCAGTTTCTGGAACCAAGGTGGCTTCGGTACCACCAATGCAACTTTATTTCATTTTGAACAGCTTTATATACATGTAGACTTCTTTTTTAAGTGCTTAGTTAAAAATATTCCTGGCAGATACCTGTCTAACCAATGTTTAAAAGCCTGTAACAATGTAGACAAGTATTACACAACCTTTTTAGGCAATCTGTCTTGGTATTTCACTATTCTTAGAAAGTTTTTCCAAATGTCTAGCCTAAGTCTCTTTTGCTGTGTTGGAAGGCAATTATTTTTTACACAATAATGTTGTTCCACTGCTAATATATTCCCTTTTCCCTTTCATTGTGCAATAGCTTTTTTTAGTATTTGAACTCTGTTATCATATCTCAGATCAACCTTCCCTTCTTTAGACCAATCAACCATGATATTCACATCTTTCCTCATCCATTATATTTTCTAGCCTCCACCTATTCTCACTGATCTTCTCTTTAACACCAGTGTACACCTGTCTTATAGTCCCCAAGACCCAATATACACTTGTCTTAAAATATAGTCCCCTAACTGGAGACAGTGCTCCAGCTAAAATCATGCTAATGAGCAAATGAGCAGAAGAATTTCTTCAGATGTCTTACAAAAGGCATGCATTATTATAGAGTCTGGTGGGATTCAGTTTGTCTCTCTTACTACATGCAGTGATGCTCTTTCATGTCCAACTATGATCCATTACAACCTTGGGATCCTTCTCTGCAGAACCACAAGGCAACCAGTTGTTTCATATCTTGCATTTACATAGTGGACATTCCTGGCTAAATATAGAGCTCTTTGCTTATTCTTACTGAATCACATCCTATTTCTCTCATATCTCCTCTCCAATTTGTCAGGGTCCTGGCTAACTACTAATCTTGTCCTCTATTGCATTGTCCTAGCTTGGTATTGCCTGCAAATATGGTAGGGATATTCCTTCTTCCATAGTTCATGTCATCAATGAAAACGTTAACTAATGCCAGAAATATTTCATAGTCCTGGACACAGAGCAAAAATACCTTCTTTATTCGAGTGGATTGACAATCAGCTTCTTCTGCCTTCCGTCTAGGATAAATCACCAGGACAAAATAAGCTAAATATTGCCTGTATTGACTATGTTATTAGCAGCAAACCATACAAATTCTCCTAGGCAGCATTTTCGTTTTGCACTTGCCTAGAACTTGCCTAGAATGAGGGCCCTGAATTAAAACTTTTACCTTCCTTAAACCTGTTATCAAGATTTGCATACCACACCAGCTGGACCTCTTTTCCATTCCTGAGATCTGAATGCCTGTGTGGCTGGTTTGGGTATCTAAAGTAGATACTGAGATTTGTCAGCCTGTGTTTCAAGGAAATGTTTTCACTGCTTCCTTTCCTATGGAGGCATACCTCAAGATGTCTAAACCTTCAGTAAACAGTTGTGTATTTTTATATATTAGCTTTTCTACAGCCATGCTGATTTTGCTCTACAAGTTCATGTTTCTTCAAATTGTGGCTCAACCGATCAAACTACCTTTCCAAACTAATGAAAGCAGACAAAGCTGCTTTGCATTTGGTCTGCTTTTCTTCTCTAGAACAAATACAATCTATTCAGACATTACAACCCGCTACATAATTACAAAAGTATTTTGTATTTTCTATTTAAAGAATCCAGGGCCAAAGGAACTCCAGAAGGATTTTCAGGAAAGAATGAATTCCAGTTTTCTAAGAATAAATCTCAGAAAGCTCAGGTAAAAATATTTGACACAGACCATCTCACCAGATCTATATTCTGGTTTCTCTACTGCACAGATTTCCAATTTTTATATTTTTTCTCATATTTTGAAGTGAATATATGGGTATATAGAAATATATAACCAAAGGCTTCTGTCCTTTGTTTAAATAATGTCCACCAAGTTAATTGACACTCTGGGTCTTGTGTGTGCTTCTCTCTGTCATCTAGATTAATAAACGCTTTTCTTCTTAAATTAGCTGAAATTTCATAACATTATTTTTTATTTACATATTTCAAAATTTCCTCAAACTTTCCTACTTGTCCTAGTCCTTCCTCACCATTTCTTCTCCCACTGTCAATGAGTCATGATTTGACCTAAACAGTAAATACCATTTCTCTTAATACTGCAATAAACTTGTTATTTCTCATTTACTATTCCCAAACTGTTTAGCTGATAGTAGCAGAGACAATTTCAGTGTTGTGAGATGCTGGCTTCATGTGAGGATTTATGCACCTCTGAAAAACACGTGTCTCTGTAGAGACCAGCACGACATGCAAAGACACAGCTCCAGGACACGGTAGAGATGAAGGAAGAAGGGAAGTTTATTACTACAAAGTCTCTTTTATACTATTTTCTAACATTCGTGCCACATGGCCATTGACTCCTAACTTGTTATTTTACAACACTATTGGTCAGTTATTCATAGCAAACATCTTTTGCAAAAAACCATCTCCCTCTGGCAGGTACACATTCCTTCTTCTGTTGTTTTGCTCGTTATTTTGCTTCTTGCTTTTGTCCGTGCTAAGTCTCTCACGGGTACGAGTTGTTGTCCATGCCAAGATTCTCATGGGTACGAGTTGTTTGTAACATGGTCGGTGTTTGTGAGCTAAGGCAGGCCAGCTGTCAGCTCCCACACACATGCAGGTGGAAAAAGTACATATAGGGGATGATGGTTGGTGAAAAACTCAAAACGAGCCAGCAGCGTTCTCTCACACCCCAGAAAGACAACCAAATCCTTGGCTGCATCAAAAGGAGCATGGCCATCAGGTTGGAGGAGGTGGTTCTGTCCCTTTACTCCGCTCTGGTGGGACCCCACCTGGAGTGCTGAGTCCAGTTCTGGTACCCCCAACATAAGAAGGACATGAAACTGTTGGAGCAAGTCCAGAGGAGAGCCATGAAATCAATAAGAGGACTGGAACACTTCCCCTACAAAGCCCTACAAGCCCCTACTTCCCCTACAGGCTGAGAAAGTCAGGGCTAGATCTGCAGGCGGCTGTCGGGAAGCCTGAGAGGGACATTTTGTCAAGAACTGAAATGATGGGACAAGGAGTAATAGGTACACATTGAAAGAGGGGAAATTTAGGTTAGATATTTGGAATAAATTCTTTACTGTGAGGGTGGTGAAACACTAGCACAGGTTGCCCAGGGAGTTTCTGGGTGCCTCAACCCTTGAAGTGTTCAGGGTCAGTGGATAAGGCCTTGAGCAACCTGGTCTTGTAGGAGATGTCCCTGCCCATGGATGGGGACGTAGGGACTAGATGATCTTTAAGATCCCTTCCAGTCTTTAACAGTTTGTGATTCTATAATTCTCTATCAAACTACCAGAGGATAGTCCCAAACCGTAATCAGCAGCTCAGACTACAGCAAGAGACTACTTCATGATGAAAGAGACTGTTTCATGATGAAAGAGACTGTTTCATGATGACACAGGATCTTAAAATTTTCATCTGAAAGTTTATGGCACAGAAGACCAAATGTCCAAGATGTTCATCCTACTGAAAGAAGGGCTTTACCAGTACCTGATAAGCAAACAGTATAAATGACTTGCTATTCAGAACCTGGCTGTGGACCAAATCATAACAAGAATATTGAAGAGATATGATATTCAGCAGAACACAAAAGTGTAACTAGAGTTTTACACAGCAGATGGGTTTGGTGCTGAAAGATTCAGAAAAGAAAGGAAGTTTTGAAACAAGTAGTGACTTATTCCACTCCTCACAACTTAACATGGCAAGGCGTTCACAATGATATGAACTACACAGGAGTGCAAAGAAACCTGGAGTTGGCTGCAGATTTATTTTATTGGCCTTAAGCTGCATGAGCAAAAGAGAGGAAATGTCAGACAAGTGAGAACTGTTTCAGAAGTGAGATGGTTGCCAAGCAATTTCCACAAGAGAGAGCAACAGTGAAATTACTAGAGGGGGTTCATACAGGTGGGATAATCCTACAAGTGATAGCTAGCACACAAAAAGGAAAATTCTTTTCTTGATTCTGCTTTACAGACTTCGGTGGAGAATTCTGAAACTCAAGCAGCATGCTTTACATTTACAGGGAAAAAAAGCATAGCATGTTCTGAAATGATACCTCTGTGACTTTTCATGCAAATTCACTGGTTCCTACCACAAAGTCCAAGACAGCTGTGATAGACATATGTGCTGGATAGCAGAAAAGACAGACTGATTTACATGAAGTGCTTGGAGAACTCTGCACCTAAAATGGAGTATACAGTTTGAATTTAAATTCAAGTAAGTACTAGCTGCCAGCCAGGTCTGTCAGACCCTACATTACAGACTGAGAAATTCTCCAGTGGCTGAAACACAAGAAACAGGAGTTTTCAGTCTTAAGCCCCTCATAGAATTAGAGAATCATTAAGGCTGGAAAAGACCTCTAAGATCATTGACTCCAGCCTTTGACTGAACACCATCATGCCTAATAAAACACAGCCCTAAGTTGTGCCACATCCATGTGTTTTTTGAACATCTCCAGGGATGATGATTCCAAAACTTCCTTGGGCAGCCCGTTCCAATGCTTAACCACACTTTCAGTGAAGAAATTCTTCCTTATGTCAAATCAGAACCTCCCCTATCACAGCTTGAAGCCATGACCTCTTATCCTGACACTTCTTTCCTAGGAGAAGAGGACAACATCCACCTAGCTACACCCTTCTTCTAGGTAATTGTAGAGAGTGATAAGGTTTCTCTTGAGCCTCCTTTTCTCCAGGCTAAACATCACCAGCCGCTCCTCACAGGACTTGTGCTCCAGATCCTCCTCCTTAACCCTTGTTGCACTTCTCTGGACTCGCTCCAGCACATCAATGTCCTTGTTGTAGTGAGAGGCCCAGAACTGGACATAGGATTTCAGATGCAGCCTCACAACTGCCAAGAACAGTGAGACAATCACTACCCTGGTCATGCTGGCCACACTATTGCTGATAAAGGCCAGGATGCCATTGGCCTTCTTGGCCACCTGGGCATGCGCTGGTTCGTATTCAACCTCTGTCAATCAGCACCCCAAGTCCTTTCCACTGGGCAGCCTTCCAGCCACTCTGGCTCCAGCCTGTAGCACTGCAGGGACTTGTTGTGGCCAAATTGTGGGTACTGACACTTGGCCTTGTTGAACCTCCTAGAATTGGCCTTGGCCCATGGATACAGCCTGTCCAGATCCCTCTGCAGAGCCGTCGTGCCCTCCAGCAGATCAACACTCCAACCCAACTTGGTGTCACCCGTGAACTTACGGAGGGTGTACTCAATCCCCTTGTCCAGATCACTAATAAAGGCATTAAACAGGACTGACCCCAATATGACCCCTTATGTTTTAATGTATCGCAGAGCACAAGCATTAATTAACACAAATACCAGCAGAGCTGCTCCTCTTTCTTATATCTTGTGACTTGTTAATATCCAGAAAACTCAAAGGGAAACTCTAGGTTGGTTTCTTGCAGATTTTTTGCTCTGGGATAAATTACATTTAGCTGCTAACAGAAAATATCTGTGCTAGGCAGGGAAGTGTTGTGAAATAGCAGGAAGTCAACAGAAAGTCAATTAAGCTATTGTGATTTTAGGAAAGGGTTTTGTATAGATAAAACATGAAATAAAAACCAGAAATGCATGTTGCATTTTTGCTCTTTGTATCTAACACTGTGATTGATTTCAATTAATGCTGGCAACATGAAGACAACTTTTTCAGGCTTACATAGAGTTTCATGGTGGCCACCAGCTTCTTTTTCTTCTTAAAAAAGAATTTACCTTGAAGCGCATCGCCTAAAACCATTTTTTTACAGAGCTACAAAAGCAAAAAGACATACTGATTTTTCTAAGACTATTGCAACAGATAGCTTTAAACAAGGTATTTTACTTAGTGAGTTCCTGCATACTGGTGGTTTTTTGACTTTGGTTAGTACCTTTTCTGGGCTTCAATACACTTTGACTAACTGTATTGCAGTAAGAGATTGATAAATAAAAATACATTAGGGTTGGCTTTGCATAGCTCACAAGTTGGATTTACTATTCAAAAAATATTTTACCTATTCCAGGTCAAGTGCACTACATAGGTGCTAATTTAAAAAGAAAAATCCAAAACCAGCAACAGAAGAAACAAACAAAAAACCAAAACAACACCACCAAAAACAAACAAAGAGAAAAACCAAACCAAACCAAACCAAACAAAACCCAAACAAAAATAACCAATCCACCCCCCAACTTTTAAGAAAACCACAGAAAATCAGGGGTTTTTATGTTATACTAGCATATTTCCATCCACTACTTTTACATGAGTTCAAGTTGCACTAAATTTCACTTGGAAAGTTTGATTTTCTTCATATTGGTAATGATACACACAACATCACTAATGAGAAAATCAGCAGAAATTCAATCCCTGATCCAACTGCATACAAACTCCACTGTGATTTCTGTCCTGCCTAATTTTACCCCTGGCAACACAACTCCTTGAGAGTTCTCCTGAAGACACTTCTTTTCGAACTCTGGCTCAGTGCCCATATTCTTCTTTGCGGAACTGTATTATGTGTGTTAATGAAGTCCAGAGGGTTTATATTAATTGCTGGAAGGGAGACTCTTGAATGTTTGCTATCATGTCAAAGAAGTTTTTGGATTAATTCCACATAAATCTATGTGGCTTTAAAGCCAGTTTTCCTGTGGCCTTCATCTTTTCTTTCAAAATATGTTCTACTACCCAAAATACAACTTCAAATTAAATATAGATGTTTTAATTAATTTCTTTCCTAACCATTTGTTAAAGTGTCTATTAAGCACAGATACAGATATTTCTTATATTTGATGAGATCTTGAGAATCTGGTGATAGCATTCATACTTCTCATGAGTAAATTCTTACTGTAAAGACAAAGATTGTAGGGAATGATTGTACCACAGATAAAAGTAGTTTCATTTAAGTCCTGCAGAAAGTAATAGGAACCACTATAGCTGAGGAAGATTTCACTAGGTTTGAAGCAATAAATTTGAGATCATGTGAGCTTAAGAAAAGATCTCAACCAAACCTCATAAGACATATAATAAAATCACAACCGTTGGCAACAGTCTTGGACTATCTCATAAACTCTAGATAAATATGAACAGATGCTGATAGTTGAATTAATTTTTTTGAAAGTTAATTTCCCAATGAATAAATAATTCTGAGAATCAGAATTAGATGCATACCCCTCGAAATCAAATTTGAAACAACTCAAAAATACTTTAAAGGATTTTCCCCTCTGAGTTTTTTCTAATTATACTTTCATCTTCAGAAATACTTTATTTTTTACTATAGTCACCTTATGACTATATGAAATATTCATTTTGTCTATAATAAAGGAGAATAACTCTTCTAAAGAGCAAACTGTGAAGCTGAGTGTAAACAGACTAATATACAGTGGAAAATTCCCCAAAAATAAGGGAAATAAAATTCTGCTTTAATCACAGCAATTTTAAGTGTAATTCAGAGAGGTGGTTAAAAACCCAGAACTTTTTAAGAAAGAGAAACTAAAGACATAATAAATAATTAAAATAGAAGAGAACCTGAAGAAATCAGGAACACACTACTGAAGGCACTGGAGCCATTTTCTGAAGCTTGTTATGCTGTTACGGTTTTCTTCACTTGGGATCTGGAGGGCATTCATTTTTAGGAACAAGCAATAATCCAAAGACAAGCTATTGTAGCATTATAGCTGTCCCAGCAATTCAATCATCTTAAGTAAAATGTTATGACATAAAAAATGCTTTCACCATTTTCCATATGATTACCTCTTTCATATGTTTTCAATAGTTTTTTTCCATCATGGTGCTTCTACAAAAGTGAGGAGCTGCAACTAGAAACAATTGTCCTTTCAAATTTCATGAAAATAGGAATCAAAAACGTGGCTGAATGTCACCTTCTTATGGGGATAAAAGGCTCATATTGGGTCAATAAAGAAAATCAAAGAAGGGTGGAAAAATTATTAAGATTTCATTTCCTCCAGTATTTCTCTGATAGAGCAGACCAATATGGGATCTGTCCTCAGTTAGGCTGAATTTTATCAGACAAATGACTACCAAATAAAAGTAGAAAAGAAGGTGTCCATCCACTGGCGCACCTCTAAAACTTAAAAGAAACATTCACAGCAACTACATAAAATAACTCTTAACTGGCAAAGTTTCAGTCAGAATTATTTGAAACAAAAGAAATTTCGGAAAGGCTGTCTATTCAGTAGAGCACTTACATACTTGAGATATCCTGAACACCTATAGTTTCTAGCCGTACCTAGTTACCGTGTATTATCATCTTTCGCAATGATTTAAACTCTCCCTCCAACATGAATTTGCAGAACAGAGAATCATTAATGCAATTGTGTCCCTTGTGCTGTCTCACATGTAAGGTGTGTTCACAGCATTTTACTCTGAGATCAGCTGAAAAACCCAGGAAACATTTCCATCATTCAGGAGCGCTGATCTTTTTACAAGACTTATATTTTGTATCCGTGATTTATTTTGTCTGACCTGTTAACCAAGAGATTGTGCTGGAAAAGATTAACTGTCCATACCTCTTGTTGATGCTGGAGCCGTGGAGAGTCAAAACCACAGTGGCAATGGGTGCTTGACTTAATATTGTAATGACTCAGGAGCTTTGCTGGAAAGGTGGAGAATTGCAGTTCCAATCATTGTTTCAGTGCTTCTGGGTTTTATCCAGAGATGATCTGAAGTGAAGTGCACAAACAGTTCTGGGCACATGGCCCAGGAGTCAAGCTCTTCCAAAAGCAGAATTCTCTAAGCACTATGACACAAAGCCAGTCTTTTCTCCCTAAGTACTCCTGTCTGTAACATAGTCCAGCATCACCTGGAGCAAGGATTACTTGCTATGCAAAATGTTGGGTGATCAATGCATTTCCAGGCCTGGAAGACTGGTCTCCTGCTTTCTGAACAAGTACTTAATCAGACCAGTATCTAAAAATTCTTCATTAGATACTGGAATCTGATCACCTAAATTCTGTAAGTAGTTTCACACTATGAAGTATAGTTTGCTAGGCTGTCAAAGTTCATACAAAAAGTGAGTTTTGGGTACACCTATTTTGAGATTTGGCAGGGTTGTTGGCATCACACAGTAAAACAGAAGAGGCTAATTTCTTCATTTGTAGGAATTATGCCCCTCATTCATGGCAGGCAGCAGAAGAAAAAATACCACACCAAGGGGCACTGCATGTTTCAGGAATTTCTGCATATCACTATAACCACCCAGATTCATGCCTCAACAATATCCCCTTGCAAAACCACATGTGCCATTTACACTGACTTTCCCTCAAAAAAAGAAAAAAAAGGTTTGTTCAGAGACATAAGAATAAAATCGTACTCAAGAAAGCAGAATAACCACTGGAAACATAAAATGTAATGTTTTTGGAATCAATGTCAGCTATAAAAGGTGTTATATAACTAGGTTTTATTACACTTCAAATGCAAATTCATGTGTCATGGTGCATAAAGTTACTGCGTAAGTTCATGTCTCCTATGAACTATGTCATTATTCATTACTGTACATCTTTTATGACAAAAAATGATTAAACAGTTAAGTTACTTGATAATGTCAGCCAGACTTTTCCTTTAACCAGATTTTTAATCAGACTTTCACCATCTCTCCCATACTCCATTTTCCTCTCACACACAGCAAGTCTCTGACCCTAGGAGAATCTTTTGTGCCTGTGGTTATGTGAATGCCACACCTAAGCGAAAGAAACATAAAAAAAAATTTCCTGGATCCATAACAACAATTCTCTTTTGAGAATGCCTGGAAACGGCAATTAAGAATAGGCCAGAAAAGAATCTTTCATCGTAACGAGTTTGAATTTTACTGTTTCAAATAAAAATGTCTGCTGGAGACCACAATCATGTCCTTCCAGTAACACTAAAACAAAGAACGATTAAATGCTCCTTGTTGAGAAGAAAGAAAAACGATATAATGAAAGCCATGGCCCAAATTAAACTGAAGGAAAACACAGGGGCCAGGAATTAATTAGTGAGGCTATTTGTATTCATTTGTCAGAAGGAGCTGACAAGCAGCCAGCAGACAGGAAGAAACTGAGGAGGCTTCAAAACAATCAATGATTGTGTGAACTTGAAGGAAAATAAGACAAAACAGGACAAGGAGTTACCTTGGTAAAGCACTGGATAGAAAGTTAAGCTGAGAAGGCAAAGAAAAGAAATTGTCCTAGGTGTCTTATTGTGTTCTAGACAACAGAAGAAAATAGTGGTGCCACAACAGCCTTCTCATCTCCTCTGCTTCAGCTCCCAGGGAAAAGGCATGGAATAGAGCTTTGAATTGTGTAGCTGCACCAGCCTGAAGTGAAAGATGACAAAATGCAACTTGGACTAAGGAAATAGATAGTTACAGAAAGGGTTTCTCTGCACATCTTTTATTAAGAGGGGAAGGGAGTGGAAATTTTCTACTTCGTTTTCACTTCAAGAGACTGAAATGGAGTCCTTCATATGATCTTGAATAATATGAACTGTTAAAGCCCTCTTCCTGCTCCCAGGAAATCCACGAATCTCCCCTAGAACTCAGTTTTTGAAGATCAAGTTGCCAATGTCTGACAAGACCCTGAATTTGGAAAATTGCTATTTAAAAAGTAATAAAATGCAACTGATGATGATGATGACGATGATGATTATAAAAGACTGGATCTAGAGGACCAGCCCAACATCTGAAGTTTATTCTCTTGTACCTAGCACTTTGTCATGTCCATTAAAGAGCTTCAACACCTCCTAGGGAAGTGTTAACCCCACATAGATGCAGGCAGTTTGCAGTCATCACTATAAATATAGTTGGTGCTTTCCCTGTAAGAAAACACTGAAGAATCCCAGCCAGTTCAGATTTCACAGTTCACTGACAGTAACCCCTTTTACCTGCACCAGGCATCCAGTTCACAGTATTGTCATGCAGACCGTATTTCACCTATTTGTGTGTGAGACGTCATTGTTGTATGAGACTGTGGAAAAGTTTATTAAGGACCATCTTATTGTCCCTGTCCTCTTCCTTAGAGTCTATACAAATGAACTAGTCAAAAGATCATTTACTTGGGTGTGACTTGATAGCAATAGAGCTATGATAGTTGTTTCTTAATATCTTGTACTGTAAGATCATATCAGTCTTCACAAATGAGCTGCAGCAAACATGGTTGCATTTTCTGGACCATGACGTGTAGAAAAAACAAGCAGATTCTTCTTATCCTATTTCTAAAGTCTGTATTTACCCTCCTCAGCTCCCAGCCTGTGCTCTGTCATTCTCTAGTTCTTAAGGGATAGCTTCGGGTACTCCTTTAAGGATTATTTTGTCTTTAATTTACTGTGTTATATCTATAAAATAACTTGTCCAAAATGCACATGGACTAAATTGAAACACAGTAAATTATATGGCAAATGTTACAGAGGAGGATTTGGAAGAGAGGATGAGAGTGACTGTGTCAAGAACAGAATGCTCTGGATTCCAGTCATCACCACCATTAGCAGACTTATTATTTGACTCTGTCATACTGTACTTGTTTCCGTATTTGATTGAGTGATTCTTTCTGTAATAAAACTAAATAATAGATGTTGCAGAAGCATAAAACACTGCTCTTGCATATGCTATTGTAAAAAGCAGAATAATAAAAAAAATTAAGTTAATTTTGGGAAAGGTAAAACTTTGTTGTAAAATTCTACTCCAGTGTTGGTTCTGCTGAGTTGTGGCTCATCATACCAAATCTATATCTTAATGGCACTGTAACTATTATTAAATTGAAGAATTTAGGCTGTGGGCCTCTACAAGTAGGAATATCATAGTGCAATACAGTGATGGAAGACAGGAAGGTCTGTGGAAGAACGCAGACCTAGCAATTTCACTAGCAATTAGAAATTCCTGGTCAAAGACAAGTGCACACCAAAAAAAAAGTGTTTGTTTGCATCTCATATGAGATGATAGACAGTTGATTTTATTAAGCTGTTTGTGCTTTTCATCTAACAACAAATTAAAACAGAATTTGGTTTTAATAATTATAGGTTCCTGCAGATCACTCATCTTGGTATGCTGCAGAAATTATCCTTTGAAGGTAAGGTAATTAAATTCTCTGTTCAGCAAGCATTCAGGCATCATTTTCTTCCAACTTGTTCTCACTTGTGGTCAGGAGGAAACTCATCAAAATTAAATTTGAAGATTTATGTGCTGATTATACTTTCAGCCAAAGTGGACTTATTATGAATCCTCTTTCTCTATACAAAAGTAACCTTTCTCCATTCAAACTCAAGTACTTGTGATCAAATCTCAATTGATACAAATTCTTTTTTATATCATGAACTCCCCCCAAGTTTTGGCCACAAGTCAGAGCTTTTGTTGTTGAGCTGAGTTGCTGTTGAAGTCAGTTCATTCTATTATTTAATTAGATAAAGGTCATTAGTAATATCTGTGAACACTCAACACAAATTTTATGCTTCTTTTTTTTTATCTCTGCCTATCTGGCGAAATTCTAAATCATGGTACCAGCCAGACTTGAAAAACACCTTCCCTGGGGTACTACTGCTTTTCTTCAGACACCCTCCTATGTAACTGTCATTACCTCCAAGACAAATATGATAAATCACTCTCTGTGTATTGAAAGTAGGAATCCAGTTGAATTTGTTCTTTTCCTTATTATCTATGGCTCAATTTTCCTTGAGGCAGAGGCAAAGACGTGTATATCATTGAAAGGTTGAATATCTCTTGCTGGAACCTTCATCCTCAATGACAGACTACTCAAGCAGGACTCAGCGGTGCCATATCAGCATTGAATGCCATTTTAGACCTCCAGAAGTGTCACATCTAGCAACCAGCTCCACTGCAGGCTGGCAGAAGCCCGCCCTCTATCCCTCTGTTGTCGATTCTAGCTCCATCGGCCTTACAGCAGCACTAGCGGCAAGAAAGTTAAGGTGGTTACAACATACGGAGCGGTAACAGGGCATCCAGTCTGCCTAACCTGAGAACCTAATTTATGTCTTAATCTAGACAGTATATACCTGTATTTCCTGTTCAGGCAATCGAGGTAGATAGATAGATCTCTTGAGGGAGAGTACTGTATATCTCAGCATAAGCACCTAAGTTACAGAGGTTGCACTCTAACTGAGGTTTATAAAATAAGACTATTGTTTCACTTCAGGACACTGGGAAGCAGAGGGAGGCAGCAATATGTTTTAGAAAAAAAATGTCTGAAATTCAAAACATTTATGTGAAAGCCAGAAGTTGTTGGCTTTCTCTCACTTGGGGGAATATGTCCTCCAGTTGTGACCTTAGACTGCTAAAGATGTTATAAAGGATAGTATGCATCGAAGATGAGCTTCTGCTATAGACATTTGAGGAATAAATTCCAAAAAAAAATTCGCAAAGTGTGAGGGAGAAAAACATGTCCAATATTTATTTCATTCTCATTCTGGCCACCGGAGTATCAAATGAAGTATTTAAACAACACGGAGAAGTAAAATATCTTTATTTTAATACATAATACACATTTTTACTTCCATTTTATGGTTGCATGTGACCTTTAATTTTTGCTATTTATTCAGCAATTCAACTACGGCACTGAGTGACATGATAACACATCACAAAATTCCTGTACCCTAATTTTATAACTCTGTAGCAAGGCCTTTTTATCTTAATCTGTTCTATTTCCACAAATTGAGAGAGTAAGCACCCAAGGGAAAATAGCCTCATCTGATTAATATGTATTATTTCCACTCGCAAGTACTCAAAAATCAGTACTTAATTGAAAAAACAGTCACAGAAATTTTTAAATAACCTTACAAAAAATCCATAATGTGTGAAATTTGAATGCACTAGAACCTAAATACATGGCTCTGAAACCAGACATCAAGATTTAGAAAAGTACTTGTTTCTCTTTGCTGGCCAAATCTCTAATGTCTCTTTAGTGCAATCAATTTTTAAAATGTATTCTACATTTTTAAGTGGAAAAGCATAACACTTCTTCCCACTGTTCCCAAGTTATCCCATATCCAATGAACAGTTCATTTTTCTTAAAATTTTGCTTTAAATTTTAAAAAGTACAAATCGTAATTTTACAGTGAAAAAACCCCAAACTTTTTATATCAAAATAGTCTTCCTATTAACATTTCTAAGGTCTTTTCTACTGGATGGTCATGAATTTTTTGCAGTATGATACATTTTTTTTAAAAGATCAGTGATCCAAAATATGACATTGCCCCACACATATTGACTGTCAAAAGCTTGGTACTTGTTTCAAGCTTACAACACATAATTTATAAAACATCTTCATTCAGAGATACGAATGCATTTTACAGAGCCTGTTTGAAATTATATCACACAGTGCCTCAGATTTTTTTCTGATAAGACCCACAGGTGCTATCACTACCACTCAACCAGTGGGTAGTAGAGACAAACAAAATTTCACTGTGGTTTACCAAGGGTGCAACAAACAGCCCTTGGGCACAGCACAGCTCTGAATCATGCTCCAACAATGATATGTCAGAGATATTGCTGTTCTGTCCTCTGCCTGAACAAATGACAATGACATTGTAATTTTCAACTGGTAGAAATTTACATATAGACTTATTTTTGGACTTATTTTGTGAGGATATGCTTTGCTGCTTGGACTATTTCTCAGTGATCAGAGTCTCTTTACAGAGAGCAGATTCTGTATTTCACTTTCTGTTCCCAGCATTGAATTTTGAAGAAGGTTGCAGAGCTCATGCATACTAATAAATTTTCAAAGACAAAACACCACTATAAGAAATAAATAAGTCACAAAAAAAGGACAGATTTAAAAAAAGTCCAGAAATGCTGAGCTTATCCAGGGCTGGGTCATACGCTTCAGAGTACCCATTACTCCCTGGGACTGAGATTTTGTTCCATAAACTATTGCAGATCCATCCTTGATTTCTTATATCCTTGAAAGGGTGATGGAAAAGAAGTTACTAAATATAGTAGCTTTTCTGATTAAAAAATGTCTAAACAGATGTTGTAAGCTAAAGAGCTGACAGGGAAAATATCTAAGAGAAAGTAGAATGCATTTTACACCAATTGACTACTGTCACACACCCAGTTTTGTGAACTTAACAACAAATTAACTCTAATGAATAGGATTTTTTATAGGTGTTTTATTAAAGATGTGTAATTTCTCTCTATAGATTTCTTTTGCATTTGGAAAAATAGCTCTTAGGTGTTCAAAATTCACTTTTGACAAAATACTTCATCACAATCAGAAAAAACTGGTGTTATCATGTTATTTCCTCAAAGGATGCTTTATTTTTGTGGTTGCAATTATTCTACTCCTTATTTAGCTTAATTTCCAATGATGAACTCTTAGCAATGGTGTTTTTCACTGTAGGACTCCATTTTTGTGGTGGCTGTAATTGGTACAGCCACTTGACATCTTTTCAGATCAGTGTGGTTACAGAAGCAGCACTAAGAATACTGTAGACATCCAGAAAAGTTAAAAATAATTAATTGTATTTCCAGATAATAAATAAATCAAAGTGGGAAAAGGGGAAAAAAACCAAAATCACAGAGCCCAAGTTACAGAACAAACTGAGTAGATGTCTTGTTTGTTAGTAAGTCCTCTTCATCAGCTGGAAAGACAGAATTCTCAGTGAGTCTATCAGTGACTGTATCAGACTGTTGTGGGTGCTCCAAAACTGCTGTCATCATCCAATTAATTTATCTCCTTCACTCTGTCTGAGCTGCAAAGATCCCTCTAGGGCCTGTGGGACCCTTCATGTTCAGATATGTGAAGCCTCTCAGGCTTTCTGAGGTGTATGCTAGATACCTGCAATGCACTCATGAGTCATAAGACAGAGATTTATTGATATGAGACATCCCAAGACGTCTCACTCTGGCACAGGCATCGCCAAAGGTAGTAAGAGCCCTTCCATATCTAGATGCTGTCTACACATTTCCTGGGATTTTTAAATGCATTTTGGCATGACCCTCAACTGGGCAACTCTGAGTTCTTCAATTTGAAGAATGGACAAGTGTAGAAGAGTGACCTCTATAAATTATTCCCTGACTGATTCCCGCTGGAGTATAAGAAATGAGAGCTGAAATGCTGTGTCAAGACAGGAAACTGTCAGTCTAGGAAATGGTTGAGTTGGTAGCCCAAGACGAAGAGATCCAGAAAATTCCTAACATAGGAATAATTCAATCTTACTTTTCATATATATGAGAATCTTCAAAAGTGGGGATAACTACTGCTTTGAATAGAATGGCTTCTGCAGGGAACCAAAACGCACTAGGAACTAGTAGCAATGAGACCATGAAAGTTTTGATTTGCTGGTGAAAAGGCAAAGATGGGTCATTACTGATGTAGTTGACATTGATATTTGAGTGCAATAAATGGATGGACACTGGAAGCCTTATCATTAATATGTACTAGTCTCTGCCAGGAAAATAAAATACCATTTATCCCTAAATATCCCTGTACATTTCCAGTGCAAATGGCACAGGGCTTCCACCTTGGAGTCTCCCCAACCACTCTCTGCAAATCATGTCCCCACCTTTTTTTGCCTGCCTGTCCTTGCCTGCCTCCACTGAAAGGCAAGGCAGGATCCTGGTTGGAAAGGGGATGGGGTGTGGTGCCTTAGGTACCCCAGCCTGGCAGATCTGGGAGTTGTTTGAGTGTAGCTTCCCATGCCAAAAATCCTCATCTGTGGGCAGACACAGTCATGGATTATAGGGTGCCAATCACTTCCACAGCATCTCAATCATTCTGTTTCATTGAGCTTCCCTGCTATGTTTGGCACTGCATAACTGCAGAAAATTTGGCCAAAGCTTCTGGATGGCTCACTAGGACGTGGTGCTGCCTGTTCATAATCTTGTCTTCTAAATGCCTGGGCCCAGAAATAAAAGCAATGATGACTACTGTGTAGTTCTTTGGGTTTTTTCTGGCATTCCTCTTCTTCAAGAAATGTATCACAAGATCTTTTCTGCAGTCTTGTGTAACTTCAGCCTCTCTTCACAATTTATCAGAGAAAATAATTAATGCCTCCACAGCCATGGGTCTCACCTGACGAAGGAATGCAAATATGGAAACTCCTGAGGTGATAAGAAACATTCAGTGTAGATTTATCATTAAAAATGTCATTACAAATAATTCCTCAGAGTAAGAACACCATCTGCTTTTCTGTACCCCGCCAACTTTCATAGTTCTGATGGGAGAGGCTGCCAAAACAAATCTTGGCAGGTCTCACTGATACCTGGTAGGGTGCTAGCCAACAGAGTTTGTCAGCTCAATCAAATTTCTTTCTTTGACAGCATAAGTGGCTTATAGGCAGGAAGCAGTACATATGATATGTCTGGCTTTAATAAACTTGTGATAGTGCCTCACATGACATCCTCGTACACAAACAAAGGAAATACAGTCTAGAGTGCTCATGAACAACATTTAGGGTCATGACCGTCACTAGACTACAAGCTCAAGCAAAAAATGCAGTTGTTTATGCAAGTATTTGAGTTGTACAAAATTATCAGTCTGTAAGTAGTGTCTCACAATCAGAATAACTTTGCACATCACTAGAGGAAACGAAGTCAGTATAGATTGGGTGAATAAGTAGTTGAAAACCTCCATTGAAAGAGTAGTTACCAAGGGCTCACATTCAAACCAAAAGCAATAAGCATGTGTGGTTCAAAACAGGTTTTACCTATCTAGGCCAAATCTTATCATTATACAAAATATTATCATTTATTACATAAATATAATTAAAATTTAATGGGTGTTATTATTAATTATATAGTGTATAATATTATGTATTGTTATAAATAATATTCAGTATTTACATGAACAATTTGAATAACAAGACAGATAATTAATTTATGAACAAGGCAGTTGCAAATAAAGTACAAAAGGATCATTAATAAGTGCCATACATAAGAGAGATGAGGTAACTATAGCTCTCTAAGCTTTGAATTTTTGCATTCAAAATTTTCATTCAATTACTTATTGCATGCCTTGTAGTAATCTTCCAAAAAGTTGCAAATACTACACTAGTTTGAATCAGCAGTACCTTAGTCAAATTTATTTATATCTTAAAATTTAAATAAAGTTATGATACGGTAAAGAAAGGCAATTTAAAAAAAAGAAAGAAATAGAGGGACTGAATTGTCTTAACATTTTCTCTCGTTGTCTTCTTTTGAGAAGAATAAAATGGCATGTTGACAAGCAACCACAGTGCAGAATGTCTCTAATTGTAGTGTGTGTATTGGTTCCTTATTCATGTGTATATTTCACTAAATGACCTTAAAGCATTTGACTTTCTCAATGTAAGAAATCAGTACTCAAACAAGGATACGGAGATTAGCTCCAATTATTTAAAAAATCAGCTTTACTTTCCTAGAGATTATCAGTCTTTTCCATGCAATTCATAATTCAACTAAGGTATTCACCTGGCGGATGTTTACAAATCTTATTTCCTCTGGTCCCTTCTTTCAGTAGTCTTTGGATATCTGCCACAAAAGCTCTTTCATGGGAGCACAATCTGGCAGTGCTTTCTTATCTTCGTACCAATTCTCTTCAAGCACAGGTGCTTCCCCAAGTCACATTCATGCCATCATTCTCTCGTGAGCCATCAGCAAACAATGAGGCAATTCAGAAAGAGTAGGATTTGGACTCCTGACTCTGTTAAATATTTCACTTACCTACCAAGCAAGTCACAACAATTCACTGATGAATATACAGCTTGGGTTTTATTCAGTGATAAATGATGGCTACATTACTGGTATTCTTGCATTTCTTATATCACTAAAATCAGAAGGTGAACAGGACACTGAGCAAATAAATAAGATAGTAGTGGAAATTAGGCCCTGGTTTTGAGAGATCTGTAGAATAGATACACCATTTGCCTATCCTGTGATGTCCTTAAAATGGTTCCAGAAAAATCTTTGCTCAAATAAACAGCTGATCAGGAAAAACTTATCAGGAAAGGATTGTATTCATCAAGTACCTACCAGAGAAACCAATTTACTGGAAAAGATAAAGAATAGATAGTGTGCTTCATTGTTATACTTTCTGCTTTCCGTCATACATTTCTCCACTGTATTATTTGACAGTCTGTTTGTATTACAAGACAAGGCCACAAATTATCCTAAATATCTCATAGAAAAACAGTTATTTTCTGGAAATAAAACACCCTCCACATGTCAAATCCAATTTAAGTAAATTTGTTAACAATAAGGAACAAATATGAGGACGTTTTGTATGAGTTCGGGCATCCTGCTTTGAAAAGCATATCCAGGAACGTAAATTTTTAAGCTCCCCTATTTATGGATACAGCTTTATAAACCATTGAAATGGTTGGCATGCCAGGAAAAGGTCAAAAGTTACAAGGCTAAGCAGAAAAACTAACAAGAGAGCTACAGAGTTCATTAAAAGTCAATCCTGTCCTTGTACACAGGATCAGACATTTGCTTTCTTTTTGGTTTATTGAATGAGAAAATGCATTTCTTATAATCATAACAATTATTTTTAACATGGTTTAACATACCAAGCACTTCCACATATGAGTTCATGCTAAATAAAGATGAGGCACAAAATAAAGCTGTTTCTGTTTTTCCTTCATATGTTTCCTGTCTCCCCAGGCCTGCCCCTGCTGTTTTAGCAGTACTGATGTTACCAGCCCCCAGGCAGAGGGAAGCAATCATTGGCAGACAGTATCTAGATCAAATTTTTCCCTTGATTTCATATTCTGCGGCTGTCAGCCCAAGAGTCTGGACTGACTTCTTATAGAAAAACAAGGTTTCTCAGGACCCTCTGTAGCACATGTTCTAATGTCAACAACGTTACCATCTCAAGAAATAAGATTCACTCAGGTCACAGAATTTGTTCTACCTGTTTTTTTCATTGTGGTGCAAGTGACAAAAGAGCATAGATAAGTCAATTTAAGCAAAACTGCTGTTATACACTGAGTGTGAGCTCTGACAAATAATATAGACAACACATCATTAAAGAGAGCTTCTGGGGGAAGAAAACAAAAAGGCGGAAAAATTACCGAAGTCAACAAATCTGGGTTCTGAAAATAGAGAGAGTAAAGCAAACATACTTTAAAGGCTTAGCATGGTAAGAACAACCCTTTGATGAAGAAAGGACCCAGATGCAGAAGATAAAAGAATATGTAGAATATTTATCTGATAGGTTTGTTGTTCGTTTGTTTGCTTGCTTGTTTTTATAGATAAATTACCAGGGACTTTAGCTGTGGAAGACAGTGCTATTCTAAACATTTTCCCAGGAATGTTTCCACCATTTTGACTGATGTTCATTCAACAAATGTACATAGATAACTTGGCATATACCCATCAACATGCCTGGGAATTGATACAAAGCTGTCTGGTTTAGGTAGAACTTCATGAGTTTGAAGGATCTGCAGAGTTTGAAGGATCTGCAGAGATTATGCTGCTCCTGTTTCTTCTTGTCCATACAAAATTTTAGACTGCTCCGAAAGCTCTGAAACACCTCTTAAGTGTTGCCAAACTCAGCTGTTATTTACTGGACGCTCTGCATTCAGATAGGCTTTCTAAAAATCCCAGAGTTAGTGACTGAAGTTGTCCCTGCTCATTGTGGTGGGGTGGATGAAATTAATTTTAAAGGTCCTTTTGAAGCCAAACTATTCCATGATTCTATGTTTCTCTAAGTTTACAAGAGTATTTGCCCAAGTGAGAGGAGATGACCAGAATGGAAAATTCCAGTCCAGAAAATGACAGCTTCCAGAACAACAAAGCATGTTTTAAGACAAAACCATTTTGACCATTCATTACCTTGCTCTTCCTGCTTTCCCAACATCAAAGTATTATTTATCTGAATAAGAGAAGAGGAGAGAGAGAGAGAGAGCTTTAAAATACATTTTTTATACGCGTGAGCATGCACATACCTTTATTTCTAGTGAGGGAATCCCTCATACAATCATACAATCATAGAATGTCCTGCATTGTAATGGACCCTAGAGATCATCCAGTTCCAATCCCCCTGCCATGGGCAGGGACACCTTCCACTAGACCATGTTGCTCAGAGTCCCATCCAACCTGCCTCAGAATTGGGCCATACACAACCTCCCTGGGAAACCTGTTCCAGTGCCTCACCATCTCACAATAAATATTTTCCTAACATCTGATCTAAACCTGCTCTCTTTCAGTTTGAAGCCATTCCCCGTTGTCCCATCACTGTATGCCCTTGTAAAAAGTCTCTCTCTCTCTCCATCTTTTTTTCTTCCAGTACTAGAAGGCTTCAGTTAGATTACCCTGAAACCTTTTCTTTTCCAGGCTGAACAAATCCACTCCTCCCAGCCTTTCATCATAGGAAGTGCTCCATACCTCTAATTTACTTGGTAGCCCTCCTCTGGACTCAGTCCAATAGGCCCATGTCCTTCCTGCCCTGGGGACTGCAGAGCTGGATGCAGCACTGCAGGTGGGATCTCACCAGAGCAGAGCAGTGGGGCAGGATCCCCTCCCTCACTGTGCTTGCCACACCCTGCTTTGGATGCAGCTCAGGATTCAATCGGCTTTCTGGGCTGCAAGCACACGTTGCTGGGTCAGGTCCATCCTGTCCTTCACCAGCACCTCCAAGTGCTTCTCTGCACATCTGCCCTAGATCTGTTCATCCCCCGCCGTCTTGATGTCAGGGATTGTCCTGGCACAGGTGCAGCACCTCACACTTGGTCTTGTTGAACCTCATGAGATTCCCACAAGCCCAATTCTCGATCTTGTCCAGGTCCCTCTGGAAGCCATCCCATCCTTCAGCCACACCACTCAGCTCGATCTCATCTGCAAATGTGCTAAGGGTGCGCTCGATATCTTTGTCTGTATTGTTAATGAAGATAGTAAATAACACTGGTCCCAGTATGGACTCCTGAGGTACATAGCTTGTCACTAAGGTCCATCAGGATCTGAGCCGCTGACCGAACCCTCTGGGTGCAACTGTCCAATCAAATTCCTCACCCACCTAACAGTCCATCCATTGAATCCTTCTGTCTCCAATTTAGAGGATGTGGTGGGGAACCGTGTCAAAGGCTTTACAGAAATCCAGGTAAATGGCATCTGTGGACCTTCCCTTGTCCACTGATGCAGTCACTCCATCACAGAAGGCCACTGAGTGGGTCAGGTAGAACTTGTCCTTGGTGAAGCTGTGCTAGCTGTCCAAAATCACCTCCCTGTCCTCCATGAGCCTTAGAAGGATCTATTCCATGAGCTTTCCAGGCACACAGGGGAGACTGACAAGTCAGTAGTTTCCAGGGTCTTTCATTTTACCCTTTTTTAAGATGGGTGCAATTTTCCCCTTTTTCTGGTCACCTGATTGCCATGACCTTTCAAATGTCATGGAGAGTGGCTTGGCAACTACATTAGAAAATTCCATCAGGATTCCGGGATGCATTTAGTCAGGTCCAATAGACTTATGTACATTCAGCTTCCTCAGGTGGTCACAAACCTGAACTTTACTTACAATGGGAGGAGCTTTGCTCTCCCAGTCCCCATCCTGCTGTCCATCCACTCAAGTGGTGTTATGACAGAAATCAGCCATTAACCTGTCCTTGTTTGGTTGGGGTTGCTCTGCTGATAAGAAGGAAATAGGAACCGCGCACCTGTTTGAACAAGAAATAAGCTCAGGATGTAGCATGGAGATCAGGGAACAGGGGGAAAAAAAAAAAAAAAGATAAATTATTCAAATACATTTCCAGAAAACTAAGTATGAGTTGTCAAGATGACTCATATACATAGGAATTGGATATGATTTCCTGCTTTTTGGTCTAAAAGTGTCCCCCTCCAAGTTTTCGAAAAGCAACGTGAGGGGATCCACAAATTCCATGAGCTGGTGCTGCCAGTCCCAGCCCCTTCAGTGGCCATGCCATGCTCATGAAACTAACCTGAGACTGGATACAAAATGTTCTTTCAGAAAAGGCTGTGCACTGCCAAATGCAAAAAGAAGAAAATTACATGGAAAAAAAAGTCAAATGAAAACAAGGACATAAATAAAGATATAAATATATAAATACAAGTATAGCTGTAAAGCAGAAGAGTGTGCTAAAGACTGAAAACAATGAAATACAAAAGGCCTGTGTTGTAGAAAGAGGACTTGAAGTTTTTCAGACATGTATATTCACAAAGATTTCCTGTACAAATATTAACATTCATATTTTCTTTTTTTTTTCTTCTTTCTGGTGGGTATTTTGCAGGTTTTTGAACCATCAAGCTACAGAAGCAAAGATAGTGAATGACTCACACAAGACATTTCTATCCTATTAGTCAGATACCTGTTACTGGAATAAGTATTGATTCTGTGCCTGCTTAAATGAAAGATGTGTTTGATGGCTCATGAGGGAAGGCATGTGACCTTCAAGGATTGTGGTTTTCTTCAGAAAACATATGGGTCTTCCAGACAGAGGTTCCCAGACTTTGTTGTATGTACTTCTAGTGACATTGGAATGTTTTCAGACCATTTCTGCACATAATGATCACCAAATCAATTAAACTTAGGAATCATGCTTTAGATGGACTCACTGCAGTTTGCTGGTGGTAGCCAGGGGAGCAGGTCTAGCTCTGTCTGTACCGATCCTTTCTGTCCATGTTAACACCAGAATTTAATAACTGATTTTACTGAGTTTCAATGGGCAAGCTTTGGTCTCAGAGGGGCTACAGGGGTGGCTTCTCTGAGTAGCTACTGGAACCTTCCTCCCTATCCAGCAAAGGTGGCTCCAAAGATGGACTTGCCACTGGTCAAAGCTGGGCCAATTAGAAAAGGTGGTAACGACTCTGTGATACCATATTAAAGAAAGGAAAAAAAGGTATTGTGTAGTTGTAATTGCAGCCAGAGAAGAGAGGAGTGAGAACACGTGAGAGGAACAGCTCTGCAGACCCATACGTCAGTGGAGGAGGGGTAGGAGGTGCCCCAGGCACTGGAGCTGAGATTTCTCTGCAGCCCATGGTGCAGCCCATGCTGAGGCAGCTGAGCCCCTGCAGCCCATGGAGGCCTACAGGGATCCAGAGATCCACCCCCAGCCTGTGGAGGAGACCAATGCTGGAGCAGGTGGATGCCTGAGGAGGCTGTGACCCAGGGGGAGGTTTGTGGAGCAGAAAGCACCCGCTGGAGCAGCCTGTCCTTGAAGGACTGCAGTTTGTGGAAGAGTGACCCACACTGCAGCAGTCTGGGGAAGATTGTTGCTCCTGAGATGGACTCACATTGCAGCGCTTCATGGAGAACTGTTGCTTGTGAGATGGACTCTCACTGGAGAGGTTCATGGAGAACTGTCTCCCACTGGAGGGACTCCATGCTGGAGCCTTCTCCCTGAGCAGTGAGAGAAACAATGGGTGATGAACTGACCATAACCCCATTCCCTGTCTCCCTGTGCTGCTGGGGGAGGAGATAGAGATGAGGAGGGAGGGGTGGGGGGAAGGTGTTTTTAAGGCCTTATTTTACTTCTCATTATCCTGCTCTGATCTTGTTAGTAATAAATTTGACTAATATCTTTAATTCTAGCCTGTTTTGCCTGTGAAGATATTTGTGAGTGATCTCTCCTGGTCGTTATCTCAACTCATGAACTGTTGTTATATTTTGTTTCCCCTATCCAGCATCAACCCACTACAGACTTTTTGGTGGAAATGTTGGGGAACCATGAGGATTTTGAGATAAGGTTAATAATTGGGAGAGGTAACAGGCAAAAAAAGTACTGAGCAATGCTAGAGAGTAGAATGATTGTAGGAAATTTTTGTTGTAGTTGTGGTGAAGGGATGACGGGTGGATTTTGCTTAAATTATCCATTTTTATACTGTGTTGTGATCATGTTATTTTGGTTTTTCTGTGAGGAAATTTTGTTTTGTTTGGTTTGGCTGGTTTTGTTGTTCTAACTGAAGGTTATGTGATGAATGTGGATTTTAATGATAATGCTTAAACATATGATTCACATACGTGAGGGGTGGAAACTGTAGTGGGTTGGCCTTGGCTGGATGCCAGGCACCCGCCAAGCTACTCTATCACTCTCTTCCCTGTGTGACAGGGAAGAGAAAAGTAAGATGGAAAACAACTAGTATGTTGAGATAAGGCAGTTTACTAAAGCAAGAAAAAAGCAAAAGTGAGCCTTCATATGCAATGAGAAAAAAAAAATTAAACTCTCCTTCCCATCAGCAAGAAATGTTCAGCCAGGAACTTCCCATGAAGCAGAGCCTCAGCACACATAGATGTTGCTCCAGAAGTCAAACACTGTAGCTTTTATATCTGAGCTGATGTCACATGGTATGGAATATCCCTTTGGTCAATTTGGGTCACCTGGCCTCCCAGAATCCCGTCCCAGGATCTTGCGCAGTCCCAGCCCCTTGATGGTAGGGGGAGGAATGTCAGAAAGCGCTGATGCTGTGCCAAGGACTGCTCAGCAGTAGCCAAAACACTGCTGGGTTATCAACACCTTCCAGCTACCAATGCACAGCACAGCGCTGTGAGGGCTGCTGTGGGAATATGAACTTCAACCAGACCCAATACTACTGATCATCAGTAATTTCCTGTGTGGAGACAGGTGTGAGAGTCACTGAGTAATTGGCTCTCCAGGCCACTGATGGGTAGTATTTGGTGGAGATACTCATATGATAATTCAGGGAAGAGGTGAGAGGAGATGAGGACAGTTGTTCTGGTTTAGGAAAGGGGAGAGACAAAGCAACGAAGATAAGCATGCTAATGGACAGGAGGGGAAGATCCCAAAAGAAAGGAAGAGACTGAAAACACCCCACTGCCTGTGTGCACACAGCTTGGCAGAGTGCCACAAGCTGTCTCTGTGTAGGAGGTAATGAAGTGAATAAATGGACAATCCCCATTTTGAGGCTCTGACCCCAATTATATCTTCCATTTACTTCAAAGGGACCAGGCACATGCTCAGAATTATGCAAAGGCTGAAATTTTTTCCTGCATCAGAATGCAAAGTGCTAAATGGTTAATTGGTGTTCATAGTTTGCCATAATGTGTTACTTAGTTATTGGCTTACTTACTGACTTGCAGAGTTATGTATATTTAGTCCTCTATCCTATTAACCTCCGTTTGTGACTTGGATTTGTTATTTCCACGGCTGACACTGGACTTCAGATTTGCTATATGGTTGTTATGTCTGCTTAACCATTTGGAATTGGAGGATTTACTGGACTAATTTAGTCTTCTTTTAGGACTTATAGAGAAGTGCTACTGGAACATAGGGGATTTATGCCATGAGAAGAGAAAGTGTTTGAGCTGCTATTCTTTTTCATTCTCCTGAATTTATGTCGTTGTTTCAATGTCCTCCATAAAATTAATTAAAATTAATTGCATTGACAGTGTCACTTTAACAAAACTGGAACCTATACCAGAAGTATGGGAATCAAGTCACACTAGATACTCTGAGTTTGGCAAGTCTGTATTCTTTCTTTGGAAAAAATAGGTTGCTCTATTTGCAGCTATATTAAGAACAAAATATATGCTTGCTAAGGAAGAAAATCAACAGAAATGTCTATGCACAAGATTACACAATGGCCTTCTTTGTCTGGTTCCTTCAAATATTTAAGAAAGAAATGGCAGATGCAGTTAATAACCCTGGAAAGGTAAAGCTGAAGCCATACTAAAGCTTAAAAAAAAGTATTTCCTTCACTAAGTTGAAGATTTAATTTGTTTCTTTCACCTTTTGTCTCCCTCAAGTACCTTTGATCTGCCATTATTTCTTGCTCCATTTTCTTATAGGATCCTCTGCACATATGTTAAGAAAACTGTGATCTGACATGTCAGGCAATTTTATTGCAGGGAACATGAACACTTGCACCCCACCAGTCCCAAGAGGCAGACCACTATTTAGCACAAACAAGACATTCATGATGGTTTGAAAGCCATCTCTAAGCACATTCTGCACAGCAAGCAAGGCCAGGCTTGCATCCCCCAGTGAGTTCACATGGCTGAATTGTCTCATGGACGGCAGTTATTCACGCTGCTAAACAAAATGAGAAAGCATTCTGCAGCTGACCCAGGAGATGCAATCTTGCACCCTTCTTTCCTTGGAAGACAAAGAAGAGCAGACACCCTCCTAGGGAGGAAAAAAAGGACTAGAAGAGATTACGTGAATCATTGAGTCCGTTCCCTGTCCATGACCAGGTAACATATTGCTGGATCAAAGAACTCTACTCTTTCCCACACTGCAAAACCCTCAGAGTATTTTGCAACATCTTATAATAATTCCCAGACCTTTACTATGAAAAGAACTGTAGAAAATATTCTTGGCATCTTCCCACAAGGGAAATTTTGTATTTTCAATAAAAATGCAAAGATCCTTCCTAATCTAAGCTGTGGAACAATTCTTTCCTGAACCCATCATGATGATCAGTCTAACTCTGGTTACAAGAACAAGAGAGAGCAGACAGGTATGAGAGAAATGTCTTCAGCCCTAGCTGTCCCAGATCAGTGTCAGGGAATGAGAGACAAGGGAGAGGAAAAAAAATTGTCCTACCCACCACGTGCTGGTGGGAGGTGAGTGATAGACATGCTTTTGCCTCTTTTTTCTACATTTTGGAGGGGGAAAAGAACCTCATATGGCCTATTAAGGACATTTCCTACAGTTCCCAGGAGTATTTCTCAGCTGTTTCTCAGTCTCATGCAGTTCTCAGTAAGTTCCAATCTTCCTGATATCTTGTATGTTGCCTTACATTTATTTCTGCAGCAATGCTTCACAGTGCCATTGAGAGAATCAATGTACCAAATATTTCAGCTACAGAGCCATCAGTGCCAGATTCAGTCAGCCGACTTCAGAGCTGCTCTGGGAACCCCAAAAATGGTTAAAAGCAGCCCCAGACCCACTAGATGGCACTGTGGATGGCTGTACCAGCCCTTACGAACCCAGCTGGAGTTTAGCTGAGTCTGGCAGCTTCAATTTCGGTTGTGTGACTCTGATTTCCAGCACAAGTCCCTCTGCCTGGGACCTGACCTGGCAGTTCTGCCTATTCAGCAACTTTTCAGTACCCTCAATCACTCCAAATTTAGGCTCTTTCAGATAATTATCAGTATTTTCTTTTTTCTCAAGAAGCTCTATGATTATATTTTTCCAGTTCCTGGATCTTCTCTGAAACATTCCAGAGGTTTCAAGAAATATTTAGAAAGTCAGTAAGTCTGAGTGTCCTGTCTGGCTGGTGTGCAGTGTATGTGTCAATGGAAGGGTGAAAACCTGAACCAAGCTTTCCCAAAAAGCTGCAAATTACAGGAATTTTGATGTAATCCTACTTTCCATCTTGATCACACCAATTTTGCTCTACAGAGTCAATTTGGATCCCAATAAATCAGTTGGGAAGGAGGATTTCCACTGGAATCATGGAAAGTTGGATAGGGGCCTCCGTCAGATTTCCAAACACTTAAAATGAGTGTGCTGACATTTGGTAAATCCTTCCCTCTTTTTTGATCAAGTTTTCTACCCTTACTGTGAGCAGTGTTTGATGGTTTATGCTCACAATGAAAATTGATGGGATTGTTGGGAAAACCAATGGGACTGCTATTTTCAGTCTGGGGAGAAACACCATTGCCAAGTGCATTTTTCTAACTGAAATACGAGTTAAAATCCCCTTCTTTCTGTCTCTGCTTCTGTATATTATTTCATCACTGTCTTTGGCTTTTAAAAGTTACTCTTGTGTTGCAGCTTTAGCATCATCCTGAGTAGGGCTTCGAACCTTTCTTTTCGGTCTTTGAAACCACCTTTTGTGCCTCCCTAAGTAAAGCACAATTTGAAACAACTCCTCTCCATGCTCTCACATTGCTGTTTTACTCTTATAAAGTGTATTAGGCATTTTCCAATGGTACCATGCAGGATTCAACCACAAACTAATCTATAAACCACACATCAAGCACGCAAGTTGAATGAACAGCAATAATTCCTAGGGCTTGTGCATTTATCATGAATCATAGAATAGTTTGGGTTGGAGGGGACCTTTAAAGGCCACCCAGTCTAAACCCTCTGCAGTGATCAGGGACAACTTAAAATAGATCAGATTGATTGTTTCCAGGGACAGGGCATCTGTCACCTCTATGGGCTATCTGTCCCAGTGTTTCATCACCCTCATCATAAAAAACATCTTCCTTGAATGTAAGTCTAAATATTCCCTCTTTAAGTTTAAAACCATAGCAACAGGCCCTGCTAAAAAATCTGTCCACATCTTTCTTATAACCCCCCTTTAGGTACTTAAAAGCCACAATAAGGTGTCCCTAGAATCTGCTCTTCTCCAGGCCAAACCCAAATTCTCTCAGCATTTGAAGCAATCTCTCAGAGAAAGCCTCCATGACCAGGCAGTGCAGGTCAGCAAATCACTGTAAGAAAGGGCAAATCTCCTCATCAAGCCCTAGGTTGTTAATTACCCTCATATGAAGGCTACAGCTTCCAGACATGGCAGGCACAGTAAGGGACTGTGTGAGGATTCTTCATTCTCTCTGCTAAGAATGCCATGGCCCACAGGAGCAGGAGATAAGTTAGATATCCGTCCTCCCTTCTTAACAAGAACTTCTCTGGAGATATCCCTACAGATAAACCATGGATATAAGATGCAAGTTGCAGAGCAAGAAGTGAGAAGCAACTATATGAGATTGGGAACAGAGTTCTGTACCCACGTCAAAGGGTGACTGTAAAACCCCTAAACAGGAAAAAAAAATTCGAAAGCTCCTCTTCTATTCTTTTTCCTGTTCTTTTTTTGTTTCATAGCCAATAATACCCAGTTTTGCCTGGAGACTGCACAAAATTCAAATGACATGAGAAACTCCAGAAATTTGGGGGTGTATCTGAACACAAATTTAGGTGTTATGACTAGTTCAGTACAATACTGTGTCACAGCTTTAGAGATTATTAACATTGGCGTTTATATTTGCTGGAAAGAAAAGAAAAGAAAAGAAAAGAAAAGAAAAGAAAAGAAAAGAAAAGAAAAGAAAAGAAAAGAAAAGAAAAGAAAAGAAAAGAAAAGAAAAGAAAAGAAAAGAAAAGAAAAGAAAAGAAAAGAAAAGAAAAGAAAAGAACAAGTAAACACTAAAAAAGCCTGCATCTAGTCAAGGCTCCAAATGAAAATGGTTTGTTGTAGATGGCTTTGTCAAGTAGACCTCAGACTTGGGCATGATGAGGTTTCATATTGTACTCACTCATCATCCACGATGAGGTTTTGAGCTGTATTTGCTGTGGGAATTTCAGAAACAATCCTCAAGACAGTTTGATTGCCAAAGGTACTTCAAAATAGTTTTAACTTGCACAAACTTGTAATAAAGTCGAGAGAACACTAAACAGTAATACATTCTGGATTTTACCTGTCTCATAAGGCAGGATTTACTGTAGTGGTGCAAAAGACAAAACTTAATCTCCATATCTTCCATTTACATCCATTAACAATTTGTTTTCCAATTTTAAACCTATTCACTTCAAAGATGATGGGCACATCTTACATCTGTATTTTTCCCTACACCAGAAGTAAATAATTTTCATGGCAATTTGTTTATCAGCCTTTGCAACTGACGGATAATTTCTGGCATCTCTGGCTGTAATTTTTGAGAACTCTGGGTCAGAAAAACGGCCAAAAGAGTTTTCCTCAGCAGTCCTTTAGATCATGAACTCATGTCTTCCTGCAGGATTTTATGGTGTGGTTCATAAGCTTGTTTTGTAATTTGTTTGCTTCTTATAAGAAAAAAGTATTTTGGAAAAAAAAAAATAACTAAAAATATAAAAAATATTGCCATAATACTCACTAGAACTTTAAAACAAACTTTTCACAGATGCTGACAGCTGTGTGAAAATAATTTGTCCTCAAAAACAGAAAAGTGAAACAAATATTATGAAAATAGAAGCTGTGAAATGTCAGTGGTAGTTTTTCATAAGATAGCTAATTGCATGCCTGAGTGTTCACATTTTGTTCTGTGTCTTTTGCCACTATCAATGACTCATATTTAAATAGCACACAGAATAATATGTATTCACTTCTCTTGTAAGTTCTTGTTTGGTCCTCTAATTAGGTAATTACAGTGAGCATGTTATATTACCAGGAATGTTGGCAAATAGAAATCAAACAGGATTTTAATGGTGAGCCTGAAGGAATCCTCCCTGAGCTCAATGTATGCATGGAGGTTTTACAAGCAATTAAACTCCATCCCTGAAAATCCTACGTTCAAAGCTTTTGGATCACCTGTAGAGTTTCATGATTGGCTGCAAATAAAGAGAGCATAGAAGCTTGTAGAAAAAGCTCAAACAAATAAAAGAAACATGAAACAAATAAGTTCAAGTGCACTTGACCTCTTTCCTTGTACAGTGTTACTTCTTATCCTGTACTGATACTACTTTAAACAGATGCTGCATTTGAAACCTCCTGGCAGGACTATGAAGCATCACAGAAGGTGCTTTGTCACTTACTGTGCTGCAGCCAAAGAGCTAAACTTTTAGAAATATGATTAGTGGCACAAAATATTTAACAATAGAAGATTTCCATGGGATGGAACCATTGGATTTTTTTTTTTAACACTACAATATTTAGGCAGTGCCTTTAAATAGTGTAAGATATCAATCATGCTTCTGTGTGTGCTTCAACCTGACATGAAATGCATTGCTGTCCTCATCCAGCTTTGGCTCACAGCAGTACAGACATCCCCAAGCTCTTTATTATGGGACCCTTTAACAACAGATTTTTGCCCTCCGTGCTCTCTCCCCTAGAAAGGTTCAGTGACTTTGCTTGCTGGCAGTAAGAACAAACGAGATGCAGACTCCTGTTACCATTTCCTGGTAGAGTGCGTGTTTTGTGAAGTATGACAGGGACTGTCTGTTCCACATTAACATCATGACTTGTATCCAGTCCCGATGGCCTTTGAACTGAGAGAGGCAGGACACTGGTAAACTCTCTTTGCCCATTAGCCATTGCATGCCTGGACATGAAGTCAGAGACAAAGCACATGGACAGGCCAGTGTGCAGGCAGGGAGTGTTTTGCATCCTCATTTGCCCCTGTGCAGGCACAGAGCCCAAAGCATGGGCTGACCTGTTCCCTTTAAATACAGACTGTCCTCAATTAAACCTGTCAAGACATTACAGGTCCTTCCTTTACAGCAGCCTAATACTGCTAATTCAACAGATCAAGTGAGAAAAATCAGATCCAGCTTGTCTGCACTATTTGTCCGTGGCTAGAAACCACAAGTGGCTGCAGGTTGCATCTGTCAGCATGTAAATATGCCTTCAGCTGGTGTTCATCACAGCAATGTGGCTTGTTTAAAGAGGTATGTGTATCATAATTACCATGGAACATTCTCCACCACAAAGATGCTGCTGGCGGCACAGGCTCGACAGCTACAATTTTGTTCCTTGCCTCTGGAGAGACCCCAGGGCCATCACTCTCTTCTGAGCTGCTGCTGGTTGCAGTTTCTCTTCAGATGGACCAGGAGAAGGTGCTGCAGAGGAAATTTTTGGAGCCATGCTTTGTGCATCCTGCCCTGACCACAAGCAAAGCAAGCACATGTTTTTCATAGCACTGCTATCCTGTTACTCCCTTCATTCCTGTGGAGCACAGCACTCCAAGAGCACTGAAAGTGACTGCTGCTTAACCAGTAGGAGACTGCATCACTGCTAAGCCAGCTTCCTGAAAATGTTAATGCTGCTCTGTGGTTTCTTCAGGACTCTGGGCCAGCATTTACCTCATCAGATGTCTTTCCTTTGCTGCCCTATCTCAGCCTGTGCTTTATTCTCAGTGCAATCTATTTTCCATGAGTGACAAGCCTGGGGGTTCCCAAAGGTACTTGAAGGAAATCAGGATGTAAAATGAAATACACAGAGTATAGGGGAAGAAAGGAGGGGAAAAAATAAAAAAAAATACACCCACTGCTGACATGAGAAATCCTGGCCCCAGTGAAAGAGAGCAAGCAGAGAGTCTGGGAGAGAAGCACAGCAGAACCAAGGAGGAGGCATGGGGAGGTGGGGGGCTGAAGAGGTGAAGATTGCGATTCCAGATGAAGCTGATGGGACTGCAGAGGAATGGAAGCTGAATATATTTACAGAATCTACAGAGGCAAAAATTAAGTCCTGTAGCCATTTTTTTTCCACAGAGACACTATTATCATCATCCCTGTTTCACAAGTGGAAAAACAAAACATTTAAGCGATTTACTTTTGGCTGGTTTGGAGCCCAGGTTCCTCCAGCCCTCAGGCATGGACATAACCAAGAGGTTTAAGTCATGTGTATTACTTTCGGGTCACTTGGAGAAAATTGATTAGAGTGACTTTAACTGGGCAACATTTAACATTCCGATACCAGACTGGGGTGTGGGGGAGGTCAATCTTTGGCTCTGACCTCCACTTTCCTTTTTTACTTAAAAAAAAAACAAACCAAAACTAAACCAGGCTTACAAATGTATGAAAGGAAGAAGGAGAAGAGTCCTAGCTATTTCCCTTTTTGTATGTAGCTTTTGGTGTTATTAGGCCCATCCTATGAAACAGTTGAAGGGTCAATAAATCTAGACCTCACTGGATTACACACACATTACCTCCACTCTGTGGTTTCAGATTGATGCACCCCCTAGTTATCGTGTCTGTCAGCGTGCACTTTGCCTTCAGCAAGGAAAAATACTGGGGCTACCTCTTAACCTGTCAGACTGATTCTCCTGTTTGGTCAGATGGTCTGCAATGCTTACACATGACAGCTTGCCCCTGCATGGGGCACAGCCCACTTCCTGTTCCCTTGCAACAAAACATGTGTTGGTAATAAATTTCCTATTCATAATGCAACACAACCAGTTAATGTGGGTCATTAGCCGTCTTAACCTTTTCCATTTCTGATTCTCCAGAGTCTGTGGTGGAGTACCCACCACAGTGCACAGGCTCCTGTCTCCCTTTCCCCCTCTTCACAAACAGCAGAGAACAATCTGACATAATTAGACAGGTAGTGTAAGAAACGTGACAAAGAAGAAAAGAGAGATTGCAGCAGGCAGTCTGAAGCAAACGCCATCTCACTGCCTTCCAGTGTACCCTTGTGCTTTTGTGCTACTGTAATGGCGCCTTGAAAATGGACCTTACTTTCATAATGACACGTGGCAATAGTCCTTCCCCAACAAGCAGCCATGACTGCGGCTGG
The DNA here is from genome assembly GCA_013397935.1 of Dasyornis broadbenti. Classification (NCBI taxonomy): domain Eukaryota; kingdom Metazoa; phylum Chordata; class Aves; order Passeriformes; family Dasyornithidae; genus Dasyornis; species Dasyornis broadbenti. The sequence goes on from VZRN01006449.1 coordinate 497,833, forward strand.
TAAGCATCTATTTCAAAATGGAAAAGGTAGATAGTCCTTACAGTAATTAAGTCTCAAAGGGTTTTCTCCTCCTATTGCAACTCAAAAAGAGAACTGGGTTCAAAACACATCTTAAATGTTCCAACTGTGTAGTTCTCAGTAAGGGCTGAGGATTCAGAATGTGGGGATATCGATTACATCCTTTTTTAGCTTTCCACAGTAGGTTTCCAAGGAGGTAGCTAACTACAGCTGAACAGAGAACCACATTTGTGCTGAATAGCTAGAAAGCAAAGGAAATATGTTTCGTGGTTTTAAAAAAGTTTTGTGAATTGTGGAAAAGATATGTAATGTTTCTGCTGAAAATACCATTTTAATTATCTATATATTTTCTATTTCACTCCAAGAATTTTCAACAATAAATTGTTTTCTTGGTACTTTCATAAGAAATGGAATAACTGGCAGCATCATTGCCATAAAATGCATTTATAAATGACCTTACTACTACACAGTTGCTCTGAACATTGCATATATTACACGTAAATAATTCCATCTCTGACAGTTTGGTTTATAAAAATGATTAAAGTAAATAGTGTTGATTTGAGGGGTTTTTTGGTTTTTGTCTCTTTTTTATTGGAGTCAATCACAGTAAACCTTTCCTCAGACATATTTGGTCTTGCACAATATACAGCACCATATGTGTGCACACTTCAGAACCACTTCCAGACACAGAAAGTATCAGATCTGGACTGGCCATTGCCTTGGGAGCTTGATCTGCAGCAGAGCCACTTTGCTTTTATTACCCTTCACTTTCTACTGATCATGCATCGGTTCCCTTTACTTCTCTTTTCTCACACTTGCCTACTCATGTCAGAACTGATTCTCTTTGGCAATTACACTCTTCCTCAGATTCCCTTCAAGATCAGAAAAACATTTGTTTTACTTTTACCTTTCAGTTCACTGCCTGCCCTGGATAAAGCTGAGTATAGAAGTATTAAAATACCAGGGGAAAGCCTGCTGTCACAATGAGTTTGATCCAAAGTCCTTTGAAGTCATTAATGAACACTGGTTCCCAATTATTGCTTTTGGTCTTTGGATCTGCGCATGGCTTTCTTCTTCAACAAGTATAAGTATTAAAAAGTTTTCAAAAGGTTTATCTGATGGGATTACCAGTTTTATTTTCTGAATAACGTTCTCTGAAGATTCATATAAACATGTCAACACTTGAAAGCTCTCCCTAACACCTCAGGCTGAGATTAAAGGTCCTCTGCTATCACGGTGCTCAAAGTTTCACAAACAGTGGATAACTTCAGCCTTACGATTGAGCTGCTCTTCGGTCTCTCACAGCTGACAAAGGATACACTTTCTTGATTCTACCACCAGAATAATCTGCTGCTGATGGAAACATAGTCTTCACTATTGGAATGGCTTGAATTTTGGTGCAATATTACTGGAAAAATCTTGGCAATGTTTTCTCGTGCGAAGAGGAGTCTTGAACAGTTGCTTTCTTGTTATTGCGATGACTCTTTTTAACCAATGTGTTTCTACCCGCTAGCCACATAGTTTGAAAGGTATTATATTAAGGGAGGTCTAAACTTTGTATGCACAGTTATGGATAGCAGTGACAGTTCATGTCATAGAAAGATCACCTTTAGAAGGTAGACACAGACACATTTATAACATATGCAATTAATTGTCTACATACCTGGTTTCTTTTCCCATAGAGTTTAGGCTCCCTAAGATATTTGACTCTAAAAACATGGGGTTTGGAGTACTGTTTAGAGAACCACAGGATTCCATAAATGAGCCTATAATATTTGGGTTTGGTTCTGATTCTGAAATGCTACTACCATTTGAGGAATGTTTTGAGGTTTTTGTTGAAAATCTTCACTATTTCACAGGCATTGCATTATTTTTGCCTATGGTAGAATCATTTTTTCCTATGAAATATTATTCTTAGCATTTATTTCTTTCTTTGGACACAGTAAAAGACATTGTATAATCAGCAGCACTAATCAAGATACTATAAGCAAGCAGGACTTCTTCCCTTCAGTGGTATTGCAAATTTTCTTGAGTCATTCCTTTCCTTGAAATTACTTTATAAAATTTTTATTTGTCCTTTTTACCAATAGCACAGAAAATAAATGTCATCCAACCCAATCAGTTGCCTCAACAAAACAGAGCAATCAAATTGTTAGCTAATAACACTGGAGAGTGATACATCAAAGGAGAAGAATTTACACCCATGCCTTGTCTTGATTAGAGCGTTCAAGTTTAATTCAGCGTGCCACTATTTCCTGCTGTCTGTTCCTCTTCATCAGTAACAAACAGTACTTAGAAGTTGTTGATACTGAACACATGGACCCAATTAAATCTGTAATGACATTTACTTATTTGAAGTTTCAGCCCTGATGTGGTCTCCAATTCATTCACCAAATGGCTTCCATTTACTGAAGGACTTTCTTTGCTTGCAGTGGAACCCTGAAGTGCAGAACTGAATGACCATAAAGCGGACAAACTAGGCACTGAACTCTCTTTTGATAGAGAGCCCCATTTGGCATTTCAGGTACTTAAACAAACTACGATCACACGATTTATGGAACTGTGGCCTATTCTGGTCAGTCTTGAACATTTGTTAAATACTACTATATGTATAATATTTTATATTAAATATGCATCTACAGAGAGAATGTGTAATACATATAATATTGACTAAAGATACACCAACCAAAGCGCCTCAGAAGATAAACCAATAAAATAGAAAACAACTAAATAATCTGGTCACCTTATTCCTCTGTAGTTCAAGGTGAGGATAAAGAAATAAAGGTGATCTGTTCACATCTCATATTTTGCGGTGTATATTAAACATAAATGTTATAAATGTTTAATACTATCACTATCACATTCAATTTGGTTATTCTTTTACCTTTGAGGCAGGATGCAATTTCAGTGTAGTTGGCTGAGATAGAGTCAATTTTTTTTCATAGTAGCTTTTGTGAAGCTGGTTTGGATTTGTAATGAAAAAAGTGTTGATAACAAAGAGATGTTTTAATTCTTGCTGAGCAGGGCTTGCACAGAGTCAAGGCCTTTCTGCCCATCACACCACCACACCAGTGAGTAGTCTGGTGGTGCACGAGAAGCTGGGAGGTGGCAAGCCAGGATGGCTGACCCCAGCTGATCAAAGGGATATTCCATATCATATGGCATCATGCTCAGCAATAAAAATTGAAGGGAAAGTTTTCAAGTGCTGCAATTGTAAGGTTTTGCATCACTTGTTTTATTTTGGGTTTTTAGGGGTGGGAGTTTTTGGGTGTTTTTTGTTTTTTGTTTTTTTTTTAACTTATTAAACTGTCTTTTTCTCAACCCTTCAGTTTTCTTACTTTTGTCCTTCCAATTCTGCCCCCCTTCCCATTGCAGGGATTGCCTGCTGCTGTCAAATGGGGTTAAACCACAGCAACTGCTCACACAGCAAATAACTGGTTTTTGTTACTGCGGTTGCTGTAGCATCTTGTCATGAACTAAAAATGTATTAAAAACACTCATAAACACCTAAAACCCAAGAAGCCAACATTCATATTTCTCTTTAAGGAGAGGAGCAACAGTGGAAATAGATGAAGGATCACAGAGGGATAAAACCATTTGAGATTAATTTTGTTGAAAGTGGTGTTGGCAAATATACTCTGCTTGTGGAGGGAGACATTTCACTGAGGCAGCAAAAGCCCAGCAGTGAGACAGTGCCATGGAGATGGCAGTAGTCATTCTGACACGTCCTGGAGTCAGCCCACACAGTGCTTACATGAGGGTCTATTCTCCAAGCCCCCTTACAGATTACAAACACCCTGTTCCCTCTCAGGAATCACCAACTCTCGCCAAAAAAAAAAAAAAAANATTTGGCCTGTCTCATTGTAGTGTTATCCTACTGTAAAAAAAAAAAAAAAAAAAAAAAGGTAATAAAAGTCAGGACACACAGAGAAAGCTTATGAGGATAAAAAAATAATTGTTGAGGCTCTGATTAAATTTTGTATGTGATTAAAAAACAATTGTACGTAGTTCATCCAAATAATGGCAGGAGATAGATGGCACATACAGATTTTTCAACAGTTTAACTTCAGGTTTTAGAAGAAAAGAAATGTCTAGATTCTCACATTTGTCCAGAGCCTTGAGGAAAGAACATTATGGATCAGGGCAAAAGTCATAAATATTCTGTTCCAGGGAAGCCTTTACCAAAATGAAATCTGAACAAAAGGAAAACCACGTTACTGGAAAAATTAACAATAGCAGTGTATTTCAGGTTACAGAGACCCTTCTTTCCTCCTGAAAACGTCATGATGGAACTCCTGCTGTGTCAGCTTCTGGTGGCTGTGACATCTACACTGGAGCAAAAAAGGCAGCACAATGAGTTGCATCAGAACACAGCATGCGAGGAGGTGGTGAGAAATCAAAATGCCAGTAGCAAGCTCCAGCAGAACACTTTATTACTAATAGTGCCTTGCCATTAATTGCAAAAAGTTGATCCCAACGGTTTTTTGGGATGTAGCTGAAATGTAAATGGCCTGCATTGCACATCATTGAAAAGGGAAAGCTCTCCTGTACAGTTCATAATTATTTTCATCCAAGAGGGTGCACCCCAGATGGTGATAATTACCAATAACCTTGAGGATACCCAAGACTTTTAAAAGGTTTGATTTAGAAGGAAGTTGCTTAATGAATGAATGGCTGAAGGCTGAAAAATAATTTGATTATTTCTTTTTTACCCTTTAGATGTTTGATGCTGCAGACGTCTATTAGGATGCAAGAGCTTTTATAGCTTGATCTGCCCGGGCACCAAGTCACACTCTTTAACTTGGAGCCAAAAAAAAGAGCATCTACCCACTAAAAACTTAATTGAGCAATAATAAAACACCACACAATACAAAAAATTTTACTAAGAACATCTAAGGAACCCTTTCATTTGGATTTTTCACTCTGCTTCTTCACATATTCATATATTTTTGTCTCTCAACTCCTGAGTGCAAGTTCCTTCGTTCCTGTGCTTCTGTATTTTGTAGAACATCCAGCTGATGGTAAATAAATACAGATAAGAAAGGAGCCTTCCAATTCAGGTTGGAAGCTGCTATGAGAGAACTGGTGGATTTAATTATTTTACACTATTTATGTAGCCTCTCAGCCTCTGAAGAAGCATCCTTTACCAAGGATGCCTTTACAAAGCCTTTACAAAGTGCAAACTAGTTGTAAGTTGTTTTTCACATTAGCATCACTCCTTTGCTTTCCTAAATAGGGTGTTGCATTCTGGGTCCAGAGAGGTTTTTTCCCAGCTGTTTTAACTCTGGGTGGAAAAAAAAAAAATCTCTTTGTTTTCTCACTTTTGTGACTGTTATTTTATATGGCTGTACTGAATGCTTTTGCCAGTGATTCTGGATTGCAGTCTGTAGGGCATCTGTAATGGATAGTCCTTACTGCTCTGTGCCCTTATGCCAAGTGTATAACACAAGAAGAGTAAGCAGGAAGTCCTGGTGGTCTCCAGCACAGGAATGTCTGCCCTTGCTGTAGAAAGCTTGCAAACCCACATTTGTTTATATATTTATACTTACTCTGTTCTTTTTCTTTCCCCTTTTCTTCCATATTCCTCAAAAAAAAAGGAAGTTACAATACCCATCCAACCCACGCATGCTCCCTGGTCAAGGCTCTCAGTTTTCATGTCTCCTACCCCTGGCACCAAAGGCAGGATTTCAGCAGTTCTTCTGGCCTCACAGATGCCTTAGAGAGTCCTTGCTATGTGATATACTCCAGAACCACATCAGAAAGTATCCGTCTTCAACTCCTGTGTTGTATGTGTCAGTCCCATGCAGATGTGCCTCAGACACTGCAGAGCACTTTAAATGATTCTGCTTAAGAACCTGAATCTTTTTCCAAAAATAAAACTTTCTAATATGACACTAGAGGGTAAAAAAGGGAAAAATAAAACAGAACAGAAAGAAAAAATAGAAGGAAAGAACAGCATGGAAAGAAGAGTGCACAAGTGTTGAAACCCAAAGTAAATTGAGCTGACTCATCTGCCTTGGAAATATAATGCATCCTGAACAGGAGGTTTTCAACCAAACTTACTGCAAATAGCTTTCATAAAATCCTGCTGTGAGATCCTAGAAAATTCTTTTCAATGCAAAAATAGGTGTCTTGCCTTCACAAGCACTATTTGGGGATCTCTGAGAAGCAGAAGATATTTAATAAAGTTGATTTTGCAAAGAGGTGTCCCCATACAATTTTTTTTTAGCCAAGGAAGGGGAGAGAGCCAAGGGGCTGGAGTTTGCAACACCTCAAAGTCATGGCATCCTGCCAGCTTCTCTTTGCAGGCTTATCCATGTCAGAAGTGCTTAAGTGCAAATGGCATGTAAACCAGAAACACTTGTCATTATTGTGCTGGAGGTGTATGTGGATAATTATGTGAAACTGAGAAAAAAGTGTGCTTTCCTGCCCAGAGAACGTAATGAAGTTTTACTGTGTTGAGCATAATGGCTGGAAAGATTGTGTTGGCTTTATCAGCTGGCCTTAGAGCATGCAGCGGGGCTCTGCCCAGCCCTCCCTGGAAGCACCTGCACACCTGGAGCTCCCTGCCTCCTCTGGATGTCTTTTCACACCCACCTCACCCTGCTCACCCCTGTGCATCAGTCAGAGCAGATGGCTACACTGCAGTAAGGCTCATCTGAGACCTTTTCCTTTCATTTCAACAGAAGTAAATTTGTCATTTAGATTATAAATATGGATTTTTCAGCTGTCCCTTGCCACCTTATCATCTTCCTTTGTCAGCAAGCAGTAAAGCTCTGACAAGACCCTGAGAGCAGTTTTGCAAAGGGTACTCAGGCTCCGATTGTGCGCCAGCATGGCATGAGGCCAATCCAGAAGATACATGCTGCTCCACAAGCAAGCAACAATTCAGATCTTTGTTCCACATTATATTACAGGAACTCTGCACATGTGTCAAGGAACTGCACTTGTGATTTGGGGGTACATACCTCTGGAAGAGGCAGTTTTTGAGTTCAGAATAGCAAGAGAAGATTTTCTTATGGATCTCCTTGCAGCTGTGAGTATGGAGTGAACAACTGTGGCACAGGAGAAGCCCTCATTTCCCCTGCCCTTCTCCCCAGTCAGGTGTGATGGCACAGTGTTGTTTTCACTGCCAGCTGGTACAGGAACAGTGTCTGGGATCAGCATTTGGGATCAGCTTCTGAGATAATTAGGATCAACTTCTGTTCCAGAATCCCAAATGTAGCTGGAACTTAGGACTGAAAAATCCCCCTCTGCAGAACTGTGAGGTAAAAGTTCTAGTGGTAGCACTTAAAATACAGAGAACACAGTATGTCAGAAGGCGAACAACAGCAATGTAGAAGAAGGAGAGGAGCAAATTTTTATACTAGAGAAAACTGTTTAGCTGTGGGACCTGTCAAGTCAGACATAGTTGTTCACTGTAAAAGGAGGATCATGATTCATATGAAAGTGCATGAACTGAACAAGAAAGATATTTTATAACACAAAAGATGCTGATTTGGGACCTAAGAATACCTTACAGTGATGAATAAGACTCAGAGAAGTTTATGCTTCATCTAGATCAGTTACTGAAGGACAGCCAGACTTCCCTTGCTGTCCTGAAAATTTGACTTATAGAGGTTGTATACTCTACTTATTATGTCTCTGCAGAAGAAACCAGTGAGACTAGGTTCCCATTTGGCTGGGATTCAGGATGTGTGTGGGCCTGAGCTATAAAAAGGATTTCAGGACTGGAGCAGTTTCATCATCCGTCAAAGGAGCCTAGAAAAGTTCTACACACCACAGCTGTCACTTGGAGATCTTAGCCCATGGCAAAGCCTAGTCAGTGGGATTTAGAGATTACCTTTGTGCCAGACTGCCAAGCACTGCATGGAGCTGCAGTATCTGGGACTATCCTTCCTACTTGCTGTCTGGCCACATTTCAGACAGTGGGCAAAGGACAGACATTCCCTGGCCTGAAATGCCCCATGCCCCATTGGGTCCATATTGCCCAGGCTGTACTTAGGCCTCATTTATTTCAGGCTGTACTTCGAGGCCTCATGGGTGGTAGGGCTGGTAAAAGAGGTCTTGAAAAGTGATTTCAGGGCTGTGCTTACCAGACCAAATATATCTCTCTGAACTATTTCAGATTTCTCCAAGTCCAATGCCCACTACTCACTAGAGTGGTACAGTTTGGGTTGTGATTTGTCTTCTTGGCAACCTGGAAACCAATCAGTTGAATTTTCCATATTTGAAAAGTAACCTAGGAATTCAGATGAAAAAGCAGTGACCAGGGGCTACCACTTAGAGTCAAGTGTTAGGACATAACAGAATTTGTGCCAGGGTTTGGCTTCTGGTAAATTTTGAAATTTAAGTAATTTCACATGCTGTGTGAAATTTTCATTAATAAGGATGTTTACTGCAATCTTCCCATAATTTTTCAGAGTGAACCAAAATATACAGCAGCAGGGGTTCATTTGTTGCCTTAATTTATTTTAAAGTTGGTTCAAGAGAAACACCCACTTTTTAGAGCCAACATTTCATGTCCCTGAAGTAAAGGTTGTGCTTGTCTGTAATGAATTTAATATAATAGCAGGGGGGTTTTTTTGTTAGTCTTGAAAACATTTTGTTAGTCTTAAAAGTCTGCCTAACTTTCTAGTTCCCTGATTAAGTAAATGTGGTCTGCTGTACTTCATGCCAGCGCATAAAGTGCTCCTGAGTCCAGGCCCACAACAAATGCCAATAAAAGGGGCTGCTAACTCTCTACAAAGGCCCTGTGCATACATCTCATTTACAGAGTTGTTCTTAGCTCCATGAATTGAGATAGCTGTACAGGAGTATATGGACTGTTATAGATATTTTGTACATTAAACCAGTCTCTGTTTTATTCCAGAAGTTCAAAGTTATCCAGAGAATGAACCAATTTGAGATGCTGACATTTCTGCTTTCATTCCTGTTGTTGCAGAATGCTTTTACAAGTGATAAGAAATTGAATGCTACTTTAGAAATATCCTGCAAGTTATTTAATCTTACATAATAGCTTCTTAGTTTTGATCAGAGTCTCAAGTAGAAGTAGCTCATCCTGAAACATCTTAGGCCTGCATCTCAGTCTTCATCTGGAGACAAGGGGCCATGTACTGATCTAGGTGCTTGTACATAGGCCAGTTCTGCAGGCTTTCTTTAAAGTCAGTTTTCTCCAAGTTAAACAAATCAAACCCCTCAGCCTCTCCTCACTCCTTGTATGCACCAGCCCCCTGTATCTCTGCACTGGGTACCATCCCTTGCTAATGTGTCTCTGGGATGTAACACTGGGGAGCTGAAAACTGGACACAGCAGATATGGACTCACAAGGGCTGAATGGAGTGGGCTGATTATTGTTCTGGACCAATTAGCTACTGCAGTCCAGGATGTGATGAGCCTTTTTCTCTGCAAGAGCATCCGATGGACTCTTGTTCAGCTTCACGTGTAGCGGGACCACAGACGTTTTACAGATTTTCTCCCTACTAGTCTGTTCCCAGTCTGGGTTCATTCTGTCCAAAATGCAGACCTTTGCATTTCTCTTTGTTAAATTTCTTGAGATACTTATCAGCCTGCATATCAAGGTTCCTCAAGGCAGTCCTACCCTTATGTGAGTCAACAACTGCAGATAAGAATTCACTGATATTACCATATGAAATCCACTTTAATAATTACCACTCATTCCTAAATATAACTCACACAATTCATGATTTTTATTCTGTAAAATAACCCAGTATTCTGTGCATGTCTCCAGGATTTAAGCTATTTGAAATTTCTTATGTTTCTCTCATTGTTCAAATAAATTAATAAAAATCAATAACTTTTTTCTGCTCTGGTCTCTTAGCTGGGAATGACAATAGAGTCAAGTGAAGTCTTCCCACTCATTAGGATCTTTCATTGACAGATATTTGCCAAGGGTTCAATCACAGTTTCTTGGCTTGTGTTTATAGCACCAGAAGCTCTCAAGTGGTCTCTCTACCCAATTACTCACCAGGCTGGTATCTTCTGCGACAAGTTGGAGGTATCACATTTCAGTCTGGCACAGCCAAAGGCAAAATGCTGCATCAAAAGCAGCATGGCCAGCAGGTCAAGACATGTGATTATCCTCATCTCCTTGGCCCTCATGAGACCCCCCCTGGAGTGCTGCATGCAGGTCTGGGATCCTCAGCACTGGAAAGACATGGATTTATAGAAGCAGCTACAGAAGAGGGCCACAAAAATGATCAGAGGGATGGTACACCTCTCCAGTGAGGAAAGGCTGAAAGGGTTGGGATTTTTCATCTTGGAAAGAGAAGAGGAGATTCCAGGGACACCTTTTGGTGGCCTTTCAGTACTTAAAGGGGACTTTTAAGAAGTATGAGGACAGATTTTTAGCTGCATCCATTGCCATGGGATGAGAGGCAGTGGTTTTAAACCAAGAGAGGGTCTAGCCAGACGTAGATATAAGGAAGAAATTTTTTACGATGACTTTGGTAAAACAATAGTACAGGTTACCCAGAGAAGTTGTTGATGCCCCAACACTGGAAGCATTCAGGGTCAGGTTGGATGGGGCCCAGAGCAACNACAGATTTTTAGCTGCATCCATTGCCATGGGATGAGAGGCAGTGGTTTTAAACCAAGAGAGGGTCTAGCCAGACGTAGATATAAGGAAGAAATTTTTTAGCGATGACTTTGGTAAAACAATAGTACAGGTTACCCAGAGAAGTTGTTGATGCCCCAACACTGGAAGCATTCAGGGTCAGGTTGGATGGGGCCCAGAGCAAACTGATCTAGTTGATGTCCCTGCTCATGGCAGGAAGGCTGGTCTAGATGGCCTGCAAAGGTCCCTTCCAATCGAAATTGTTCTGTAAGTCTATGGGCTTTTCTGATTTGGGATCAAGAAATGAGCTGGTCTTTTGTGACTTATCTGATGAGAGACAGTTAAGTACTGGTACAAAAGATCTTACTTCAAGCTGTACATACAAGAGTGGAAGAGGAAAGTCTAAAACATGAAGACTTAGCAGAAAACTAGGAGATAGGGCTTTATAATACAGCAGGAAACTGGTATATTCAAACATATGGCAATAAAAAGGATAAAGTTCTGCTGCAGAAATACATTTGTTTCTTTTTCTCACCTGCTTCAAAACATTCTTCAAATTCATGTGAAGCACTTGTCAAAATTTCTAGTGACCATACTCTGTCTACCTAAAAAGCAACTTCTCATTGGTTGAGAGAACATTCTCAACTTGCAAAATAAAACAAAAGAGAACTTTTACAACTGCACTAGTGCTGTTTATCCCATTAAGGGACAAAGAGTTTTACCTTCTAATTTCCACAAAGCAAGAGGTTGTGCAGTCTTGGGCTAAAAGTTGCAACTAGAACCTCAGTGTATTTATCACAGTTCCTTAATTGAGACAGAGGTCAGATTATGCTCTGCACCATTTGTCTTTATTAGAAGTTCTGCAGAAGTCAGGTAATCAGACATTTCTGGATTGTTTTCTGCATACATTGGATGTTGTAGACTGCCAATTACATCTGTCCACGTAGGGATGCTATAAAAGGACCATTATGGCCCTGTTCCCAATTTGAACTCTCTCGGCAGCTTCTTCCTTTCTTAGCCTTTAGATAAGGGAATTTTTTTTCCAAGAGACTTATAAGAGCCTGCATTTGACTTCACCTCAATCCTTGAAACAGGACTACTTTCTGAACTAGATTTCCTTGAAAAACATCTCATGGTTTTCCCACAGCAGGGCTCTAACATAATATAGAGAAAAGAAAGCAAACACACTGCTCAAGCCTTGATCTCCCACTTACATGCATAATTATTTTCACATGCAAAAATATTTCCATTGATTTAAGACTCTTCATAAGCAGAGTATGCAGTTCATATGTATTTGTAGAACTGGGGGTCATACACTGTATGCAACCAAACATTTGGTATTGTTATTGGGGAAATATTGAAGTAAAGGCCTGGAGATTTTAGTATTAAAAAAAAACTTTTATGATTTATAGTGTGGAAACCTTTTCTAGGCTCAAGAAGAATCACAAAGTAATGATTTTCTGGCTATTGACACACAGGCTTTATGCTTTGCCAGGTCACCTCTTCAACAATATTTGCTATTCCAAAACATTTTGAAATTTCCCATTCTCTAAATTACTCCAATCTAAACAGATCAGTGATTAACTTTAAATCTGCATTCCAAATGGCATAGTCCTCCAGCTCTTTAGTTAAGCTTTCTCCTTGCGAAGGAATTCTTATTTGCTTTTATTGCAATGTTACATTATTTCTGGTCTAGAAGTGAATGCTATTTAAGCATTTAAAAATTAACCTGCTGTTTAGAACAAGAGGAATAAAAGCTTTGGAAACCCTCAGTTCCTTTGTCTGACTCCAATATACCTCATAGACGATAATATTTTTAAAAATTCCAACTACTTGATCAGCTTGAAACAGCTATTGATATCCTGGCAACAACTTCACTTAAATATGTGCACTTAATAAAACTTTCATAATGAGAACAATTAAAATTCTATTATGTCAAAGTTGTGAGCAGGCAGCCATGCATTATTTTTGCCTCTGTAGCAATAACACAATTCATAACTTCAATGCCCACTTTTCACTGCAGAGAGTAAGCTGTGTAACGCTGTCAACAACACCAGGTTCCCCTCCAGCATCTGCATTATTGGCCAACACATATAAACAGAGCAGCTCAGGCCAAGCTTCCTGCTCATTCAAAACAAGGAATACCAGGCATGAACTCATTTGCCCTACTTGTACGGAGCTCCATAATGTAAAAAACCAATCCTTTTTTCCAATATTTCTTGCCATTCTTATGCCAGGAGAATGCATTCATATATATATGTGACACATACAGGAATACTCCCTTGATAAGTAACATTTGAAGTGAATGAATATGAATCTACTGAACATAGGTTAACATATAATTATAATTAACATATAATATAACATATAAGTATATTAACAACATTATCAATGGAAACTAAGATATAGGCTTCTTTCTCTAGTGCTACTTCCATCTATACTAGCAGCTGTATGAGGAATAAATTGAGGAATTTTGTTGCTTTGCTTGAAATGTTTGGATACTTTCACAGACAGTTTTTGCACTTGTCTAAATTGCTAATGAGGTTCATTGTGAAATACAGTTGCCATTATACCAACAGTCCTTACTACCAACTTCTAAATATTCACCAGAATTTCCAAGCAAATATACCCTTCTAACCATCTTTCATTTTAGAGGACTAACTTCTGTGAAAGAAATAAGAAATAGTAACAAAAGGCTTTTCAGCCTTCTTTGAGAAAAATAGTCACTAATCCTCTATCATTTCTAGCTACTCTAAGGTAAATGCTTTAGTTTCTAGCAAAAGAGAACTACAGAGATTAAACAGGAAGGTAAAAATCAACATGTGAATCACTGCAGAAAAGTTCAAATTTAAAAAATAATTCCATTCTTCTTGGCACTTATCACTGGAAAGTTGATAGGCTGTGCCACCTTGAGTACTGAAAAGTATCTGTGATTTCTGGTGAGCAGCACAGTCTATTTATATGAGGTTTTCCTGCCTAACATCATCAGATCACAGCAACAGAAATGTTTCTGAAACAAACTTCTGCAAGTCTCAAAATCCCACTCAGAGAGAAAAAATTGCCAGTACTAGATCAGGCCTGACATAGTTTTGTCTAGCCAAGGCTTGAAAACCCCCAAGAATGCAAACTCCATCAGCTCTCTGGGTGATCTAGTCCTGTTTCTCTCCCTTCCCAGTGAAGCTTTTTCTAATACCCAACCTCTCAAAGTGAACTCTGTGCTGTTGTCTGATATTATATCATCTGCCACTACTGTAAAGACTTAAGCTCCACAACCTTTACAACTGCCAGTCAGGTGTTTGTAGGCTGCTGCCAGACTGTCCCTTAGCTTCCCCATTTCCATGCTGAATGAGCCAGCTGTCCTAACCCCTTTGCAAAGGCCATCCATTCAAAATCCCTGACCTCTGAAGAAGGCCTCCTTCAGACTCTTGCTATTTCTCAACATCCATTTGAAAGGGGAACTTCAAACAGGTTGCAGCATTCCAGATGTAGTCTCACCAGATCTGTGCAGAGGGTTATAATAAATTCCTCCAACTGTTCGACCACTCCTTCCTAATGTATGCCATAGCCCATTATCCAATTCTCCTTGTTTGTAACGGCAGTACACTTTTGGATCTTATTCCAGTAGGTTTTCAGAAGAGCCTCTGGTGTCCCTGTGGAAAAGAAATTGGTAATGAGTCAGTAGTGTGCACATGCAGCAAAGAAAAACAGCCAGGTTCTGAGCTGTATTTAAAGGGTTTAGCCAACAGTCAAGGGAAGTGAGTATTCCCTCTTTTCAGCTCTGTGAGACCACATGTTCTGTATCCCGTTTTGGGCTTACTCCAGTACAACAAAGATATGTGGATTTGGGATCACTCCAGTAGGAGAGTCACCAAGGTAGTCAGGAGGCTGAAGCACAGGATGTTCAAAGAGAAACTGAGGGAGTTGGATTTGGTCAGTATGGAGAAAGAAGGCTGTGGGAGATACTGTTGTACTGGGAGAGTGCAGAGAGAATAGAGCCACTCTTCTCTGAGGTGCAGGAAGGACAACACAGAAAATTCCAACACAATATAAGGGAAAATTCCCAGCATGAGGGTAGATAAACACTATATCACGTTGAGGTGAGGAGATATTCAAAATACAATAAGAAGGCTCTGAGCAACATGATCTAAGGGCAGAAGGTTCAAACTCCATAGACTTCTCCAGCCTACTTGAGTCAGTAACTATTTGTCCTTCACTGTATTCCCAAGGTCTCCTGCAGCAAGGCTGTTACTCAGCCAGTCTGTTCTCAGTCTTCCGGGTTCAGATATTTGTTCTTTTTGTTGAAATTCATGCTGGCCTCAATCCTCTAGTTTCTCAAGGTCAATCTGAATAGAAACTGTGTCCTTTGCTGATTCAGCAGCTCCTTCCTATCTTAATGATGCCTCCAAAATTGTTGAACAGTGCTTTCTGATTTATTATACAGGCCACTGATAAAAGTGCTGAGGAACATCAGCTCCATTATCAACCCTGGAATGCTTTGCTTGTTACTGACCATCATCTGAACATGGTGCCATTTCAACTCACCCAATGGTCTGATCATCCAGCCCATACTCTCCTGATTTCCAAATGAAAGGTCTGGGGTCAGAAACTTTACTAAAGGCATATCTACCCCTCTCCCTACATTCTCATAACCAGTCATTTCACTACAGAAAGCTTTCAGGATGTCTGTTTCTGATTACCTCCTTGTCCTGTTTGAATTTAGAAATGGGTTCCAAGAGAAGATCGTGCACCACAATCTTTGCAAGGACTGAGGTGAGCCAGCAGCTCATAGCATTCCAGATCCCATTTTTTGCCATTCTTGAACATGACTGTATTGTTTTCTTTCTCCATTCATCACAATTTTTCACAGACAATACACAGGAGCCTTGGAATCACAGCAGCCAGGAAGGCAACTACAGCAGCCAACTTTTCCAGCACCTTTAAGTCAGTCCCAGGAATATGAATATGTCCAGATGAAGCAGTTTCTAGCTTGTTCACACAGCACTGGCTCCTTCCCAAAGTGTTCTGATGCTTCCAGGAATCAGGGAGAAGGTTCTGCCTGTGATAAGAAAGGTAAAACAGGCCCTGAGTACTTCTGGTTTTTCCATAAAACCCACACTGTGTCATCCCTTATTCACCAGCAGTCCCAAATCTTTCCTTCACAATTTGTCCTTATTGCTTAATATAACGAAGATATTTTTAGGTTTATCTGGGTTTTGACTTTCCTGATTTTGTCCCTAAGTACCTTAGTGATCCTTTTATATTCTTCCTTTGTTGCCTGTTTTTGTTTCCATTTCAAACATCTTCACTCTTTGTGGTTTTGTTCATCAGGAAGCACCCTTTGAGGCAAGTTGGCCTTGTGCCGAAATTTCTTGTTTTCCCATGCAAAAAGGATGGTTTGCTCCTGATCCATCAGTGAGTTCACTTTGAAGGAGTCATCCAGCTCTGTTGGGTACCCTGCTGCTGCATGGCTTCTTCACATAGGACTTTGCTTAGCAATTCCATAAATAACCAGGTCTGTTCTCTGGAAGTCTAGAGCCTTAGCTCTGCAGTTTTATTTCCAGCCTTCCTCCAAATCCTGAGCTTCATTGTCTTGTGCTCCCTGCAGCTTAAGATGCCACCAGTGACTGTGTTTTTCAGTCCTTCTCAGTCTGTGACCAATAAGTCCTACCGAGCAACACCTCTGGACAGCCTCTCTACCGTTTGTATTGGAAATGTGTCACCCACGCAGAACAGCCTTGGGCTGTCTGCATGAAGCCACAATGCCCTCAGAGCAGTTGTCTGGACAGCTGAGACCACCCATAAAAACAGGTGCCTGCAGGTGGGAGGTTTCCACTGGTTGTTTGGAGAAGGCTTCTTCCCCTGTTTCCTATCAATCAGGAGGTCTGTGGCAGACTTCCAAGATGCCGTCAATGTTGCTTTCCTCTCTGAAGCTGATGCAGAAGCTTCCAACTAGCATGTCTTTAGTTTTGCCCTACAGAGCCCTATGAATATAAAAAAATCACCTGCTCCTTATTTTATCTGGATATCACTCCTCAATGGCCTGTTTGCTCCATGGATTCCCTTCCTAGCATATTCCCTGTCTGATGTGAACAGACCTGATTGAGATAGGCCCCACCTTTTGCCTCTGCAAACCTTGGTCTCCTGGTTCATCAGGAGAGGTCATAAAGGCACCAAGAGCAGTGAAACATTCTAAACATTTCAGTGAAGGCATACATAAAAATAGCAATCAGTGAATAGCTGATGAACAATTATTCTCAGGAGCAAATGGGATTTTTAAAGTGTACTAAAACTTCTGATATTTGAGTATAGTTGCATGCTGGCATACGCTGCAGAGGTACGTTAAGGCATTCAGCTTGGGATCTCAAGCTCAAATTTGCACTCTTCACCCTTGGATCCATAATATGACTCCAGGACTTGTGTTCTTTGTGCTAAGCTTTTAGATTCATGTAAGCAACAGCCAAGATCTTAAACCCTTTTTCTGTTAAGTTCCACTAGTTGAGGCTGGAGAACAATCCACTTTATTTATATCTTTATTTTAGCTGCTGTGGCTCTTTCAGCTGTAGAATCTGCCAGATTCTCTGCATTTCCATTAAACATTATTCACAATAATACTAAGCATTTGTACTAGTAGCCATGTATGGAGTATCTTGCAGTCAATAGCCAGCTATATTTGCAGCAACGTAATTTTACTTAGAGTTCAAAATATTGCTCTTTTCCTCTAACAATTATATTGTTCACTACAACAAACTCTACAGTAAAAAGCTGCCAGCTGTATTAAAATGCACTGGTTTCCTAAATGCAATGTAAAACATTTGGACTTCATTTTTTTCCAGACACATTAAGTTTTTATGACTTCTTTTTTGAAAGATTATCCTGAGCTCCATAATTCATATTTGTTTTTGCTCTGGCACATTATCCATTTACCAATAAATTTATTTTAAGATGGATTTTGGAATTCTTGTATTTTGGGATTTTTTTTAATTCTTTTCTGAGTTCATCTAAAAATTCAAATTAATGCCTCAGACAAATATAAGCAATTATCTGGAAGTCAATCCAAAGATAAATGCTCAAGTGTAAGCAGAGTACACTATTTCATTCTTCTATGGTGTTCGAAAAGAGTATATAAGAGCAAAGTTGTATTGAGATTTTTCTATTATTTCATTCCATGTTTGAAAAATAAAATTCTTACTTCAATAAAGAATTTAATATTTTCTTCAGCCATTCTTTTTAGTAACAAAAATTAGATGCCATCCAATCCTATAGAAAATATTTTTGGACTTATATTAAGTCACTATTTTAGGCACAAAAAATACTTGTAGAAAACTAAATTAAAGTTTCCATCACCAAAAAAAAAACCCAAAAAAACAAAAAAAAAAACCCACCTTTCAGTTTCTCATAAAGTCTAAGGTTTTTAAGAGGTGGCTGAAGGCAGCTTCTATTAGAAGCATTGGCACTTACCACCCTATGAACCTCATCACACATGTGTAGCACTCAGTTTGCTTTGAAACTCTTGACCACATGTGGTTTACAGTCAGCCTCCAGCTTCTGGAGTTAAGGTTGTTGTTAAAACAAATAGTGTTAGAAAGCTTTGTTCTTAAAGGCCAAAAATGGTTTTTGCGTGATCTGTTTCTAAACAGAATTCTGCACCTGCATCTGCCACCGGCACTCCTTGTGACTGCATTTTCTGGAAAATGAATCTCTTTTTCCTGCCTCCTTCCAGTGCATCCTCTTTATGGTAGCAATCATCACTTCTGTGGAGTAAGATCTGTACCCAGTGCATAAAACAGAGCTCACTGGTCCTCAGTCAGGCAGAAATTTGACAGAATAGATACAACTTTCTTTCAGAGCCATGTTGAATACAAGGCCCAAATTGTAAAACTCAAAAAAATTGTATCAATGGATAAATTTAAGCCATATCAAATTAGATATTTTCCAGCTCCTGACCTTGAACCTTTCGTTAAATCTTGAAGTCTGCAAGCCAAATTATTTTTAGTTTCAAAACACTTGGCTAATTTATTTTCATTTTGCATGTCTTTATGCTTCCAGTGTCTGGCAACTTCTACAAGTAAGAATGCCAAAGTCCTCTATTCAAGTTGTATCCTTAGCCAAGTGAAAAGGGGAAAACACTCAAAATCATGCAAGACACTCTTTTCTCATGAGTTTTCTGTTCTCATGAACTTTGTAGGCCAGTTTTTGAAATACAAAGTTCATAATGCAAGAGACACCAGATAAGGAACGAAACTTCTGGGATTCACCCTTTTGTCACTAATTCCTCTTCCTTCTGGGAAAAAAAAAAAAAAAAAAAAAAGCAAGACCGCTGAACAGAAGAAAAAACAATAAGGAAGAGAGAAAAGGCCAGAAATTTAAAAAGAAAATATTAAGAGAAGATCCATGAACAGACTTAAAAGAAAGTCCTGAAAAAAAAATTACAATAGGATGGATGGAGCTGCATTCAGGAGGTGAACTATGGAGAGGAAAACTGGGATGAATAAGACGGGCATCTAATTGGATATAGTCTTTGCCTTAGGAGCTAAAACAACTACCTTAACCTGAACACCTCAGTTCAGACAGCCAAATCTGAGGTCCATATTACCTAAATATTTACTTTCTTATCACCATCTTTATTCTTTTGTGCACATCAGTAACTCTTTTGTTCTACAACATTGGTGGTATTTTAGGATCCTAATTTTTATACACAGGTGTGCTGGCTTGGGTTCAGGTGCAGTTAACTTCCTTCACAGTGGCTGGTATGAGGCTCTGTTTTGGATTTGTGCTGAACACAGGGTTGATAATACAGAGACGTTTTGCTGTTGTTGAGTAGGTCTTACACTGAGTCAAGGTCTTTCCTGCTTTTTGTACAGCCACACCGGGGAGGAGTCTGGTGGTGCTTGGGAGGAGACGCAGCCGGGACAGGTAACGTAAACTGACCAAAGAGAAATTCCACACCATGTGACATCATGCTCAGTACATAAAGTGGGGCACAAAAGGAAGAAGCAGGGACATTTGTACTGATGGCATTTGTCTTCCCCTGTCACCATTACCCATGACAGGGTCCTGCTCTCCTGGAGATGGCTGAGCACATGCCTGCCCATGGGAAGAAGGGAATTAACACCTTGTTTTGCTTTGTGTGCACAGTTTTTTCTTTTCCTATTAAACTGTATCTTTAACTCAACTCATGAGTTTTCTCACTTTTACTCTTCCAATTTTCTGTGATCCCGCTGCTGGGATTGAGCTGCTGTGTGGAGCTTGGCTGGTGGCTGGGATGAAATCAGGACAACAGGCCATCAATGGACTATTTATAATAAGCCTTTATAACTGACAGATGCATCAAAACTCTTGATCATAAAAGAAGCTTCTATCTCAACTTTATGGATAAAACCTGTATATTTGAGTACTGTACTACAATATATGGGAACATAATGTGGGGAAAAGGAGAAAAATCTATTCACATTGTCTTACTTCCCTTATGTTTGCACACCTCAAGATCCATGTACCCAAGCATTGCAGTGTTCTGTGAACTCACACCATGCCTGCTGCACTCCTCCAGCTATTTACTGTCTCTTGACATAAAGAGCCTTAAAAAATGCCATTATCTTGGAACTTGGAATTAGAGACACTTTAATCTTATGATTCTCATATCATCTGATCAAATGATCCTAAATGATCCTAATATTCTGAATTTTTACAGCATTGCATGACCTTTAGCCATATGACTTTCATCACAGGTGAAAACCTCACACATGACTCTGAAAATGTACACCTTAAAAATGCCATTGTTATTAGTATCCATGGATATCTGCTGGAATCTCCTGCAGTGCTTTCATGGGGTACAAGCTGGTTTTGATTACTGTGAATGATTTAAAGCTCTGTTCTTCTTGTTCACAAGACACTAACCTTTCTTTGCTGCAGTGGCAAGTCAGCAAAATCTATATTTTTTCACTAAAAAACACTTTTTAGAAATAAACTGGTACTATATTGGTTAATGTTTGGCAGAAATCCATTTCATTTATTCTTCAGTTCTGAAAACAACAGACCAATAGTGATTAGTGGAAGAAACCTCTTAACAGCAATCTAATGTGTACACTAAATATGCAACTGCCAAGGAGAAATATATAGATATTGCATATGTAGAGACATACTTGTAAATGTTATATATGGAAATAAGTGTAAGTAAGCAGAGATTAGAGTATTTTCCTTAAAAGACTGACCTGTCTTCCAAAAAAATGACAAGCTGCAGCCTACATTGCACAGTGGCCACCATCTTAACATTAGCTAGCAAGTTCTCCTATTAGTGAAAGCAAGCATTTTTCCAAGAGACTCAGTTATGGGGCTCTCTGACAACAGTCTATTTTCTTTCCTTTAGGCAGTATATAGGAAATTCAGCTTTCCAAAAGGGCTGGGAGGAGCCCAGGAGTCCTGCCATCACACGTAGAGCTCCATACTTCAGCTCGTTTCTCATTTTCCTTAACAATAACTTACAAAGGAAGAGGAGACACTACAAGCAGTTAATAACTGAAATGTTTCTCCTGCATTTTAAACAGCCTTGGGTCTGCTGTAAAAGAGAACACTGCACTGTCTGCTGGCATTCATAGAAATGTTCTTTATTAGAGATACCTGATCTATATTGCAGAAATACAGAATGCTGGATGAGAGCCAGCATCCTGGATCCAGTATTCCTAACAGTGGGTTTATCTTGTTGCACCAATGTAATACAATTCACAATAAGAAAATCCTTATCACCAACCACCTTCTTTCTCAGCCTGACACAACCTTGTGCAGTTTCAGGAAGGCATTTTAATTTCTGCCATCGTGAAGATAAATTCCTGGCATCTGAGGGAGTGAATCTGTGGCTCACAAAGTGCTGGGGTGATCAGCAGGAGCAACAGGTCTGCCCTTTTCTGGCCCTTCAGCCAGCTTCTCGTGAGCCTAGTAATGCATTCCTAGGGAAAAAGTTCCCACTAAAATGTACACTTCCTCAGTAAAATGCAGTTAGGAAAGGTTACTCCTTCCCTTAATTACTTCAGCTTTATGCCTAATGCTCAGTGGGATGTATCCAGGCCTTGCTGACTCTGAAAGGCTCGTGAGCCAGCTGCTACTCTGAGGTGCATCTGTCTGCACTTACAGGGAGGGTGCCAAAAATAGCAAAGGTTTAGATCTCTACAGCCAAGATTTCTAAAAACACAGACCAAAAAGCAGTAATTTTTGACATCAAAACAAATCAAATCCAACAGATGAAACAGATTAAAATACAAGGTTAGAAAACAAAGCTGCCCTTTGGCATGCAGATCATTTTCACCAGCCTTCCCTCAGGCCAACAGCTTTCTCCTGATGCTCTAGGTTGCAACAAACACTGGGCAGCCTGCATGGACTCCACTGGGAAGGTCTCCCCATCACCTCTAAGATGTGTGTTTCTTCCCTAAGCCTCTCAGAAAACTTCCAACATCTAAACACCACAGGCTCCCACCAGCTGCCTCCCTCATGCTCCATATTGACAATTCCATCTTCTGCTCCAGATGTACATGCCTAGATAGTCCAAGAGAAATCTCCCAGGAGCTACATCTGTCCCAGAGAGCAGCATTCAGGACAAGGCAGGCAAGGGTCTTCTCCTTCTGCCCGGCCACTCTGTATCAAACACCATCCAGGATCTCAACAGACAGTAGGCACAAGAGAATGTTCCTGTGTTTCCTCCATCAGTTTCTCTTATCTTCAGAGATTACAACACTGTTGATACATCCTGACATACATCAAAGTTTTTATCTCTACTGTTTCTGATAACCAGATGTTGTTTTCCTTGCAATTACCTCTTTCAATTTACTCTACATTTCTAATGCTGGCTCTGGTCATAAATCTAAAGTCAGTGTGGGCTTATAAAATGGACCTGTTCATGTCTGGGGAGTCCAAAGACTATTTCTTTAAAACTTCATGACCAGTGCAAAATTCCATCCTCCTCTATGTCTCAGCTCTATGCATGGGAGCTGTGTAGGCCATGGTACTCTGCACTAGCAAGCTCTAGAGAGATATTTTATAATTCCCTCCAAAGCCTACAGTGGAGCACAGCTTATTACCACAACAAATCTATATTTGGACTTGACCAATTACACAGTCTATTCTGAACCCTTTCAGTCCCCAGGAGCAATGGTCACCCTTGCTATTAAAAATTGACCAATATGTCGGTGGCAGTTAAGGGCTCTTCAATTCATACTGTGATAGTCTCATTCATCTTTAATGTCTGTGGGGCCATTTTTCCTTTGCATAGAAGGTCATGTTACATCTCTATGAGACCTTGAGCATGTTCCTTGCTTTTTTGGCCAGGGATTTGTAAACTTAGGACATAGTTCATGTAAAATGTGTTTATCTATAATTAGAGGAATGGTCCACATTGCCCAGTCTGGCAACTCCCAAATCTAGAAATGTCTAAATTATTTCTGATGCCCTTCTGGTTATCATGAATGTCCTGTAAGCAGCTGAAACACATACTTGAGAAATGCTAGATTCAGCAGCAGCTCTTCTGGAAAGAGCTGGAAGTTTTTGTGGTTCCTAAACTGAAAGGATCATCTATGCTCTGTTGTTGAAGAAAATAGAAAAATCCCATTCTGATGGAGAAATAGGGATCTGCAAAGGACATGGAGAAAAAAATCCATTTCATATTGGTTCAGGTGACAGGAATTTAGCTGAAATATTTAGCCCAGTTAAAGGTGCTGCAGTTTGATAAAACTGTGGATCAATTAGGGAGAGTCCAAGTGAGAACAAAGGGAAAGTCTAGAAAAGGATAACCTGAGGGGGAGCCAGGAATTGAAAGACACTGAAAAAATTATTCAAGTGCAAAGGAGAAAAAAGGCCATTTCTTTGGGATAATTTCTGTTCATCTGCTCTATCTTACTAATAAAATCTTAAGGTTACTCAGTGCAGACTGCATATTTTGAAGTCTTTCCACAACTGATGGAGCTTCTAAACACTTTAGAACAAATAATAGGATGTAGGAATTTAACTTCCTTCCTTACTTTATGCTATCCCTAGGAATGGATCTAGTAATAGCTAGTAATCCCGCTATCAGCTGACTTCAAAAAGGGCACTGTTCTTCAGATTCTGTTCTGGATGCAAGAAGAATTACCTCAATAATTAATCTTTCACTGCCGTTCTTTGCTTTGTAAGTAAAATTCCGCCAACTGCTACATTTACAGTCCTTGACAAGTGAAGATGTCACTCTTCAAATATTTTGTTGGTTATTGCTTGGTTTTTTTACAGTTTTGTCACTAGCCTGTTATTATATGAGGTTTTTTCCAGTTATGGTGCTTGTATCAAACCAGTAATAAATAGCCGTGGTGCCAGGATGCTGAGCTTACCTAAACAGCAATAATGTAATTTTAACCCATGGAATTCTGTTTATGGAGGATTCTGGACATTTCTTCAAGGTCAGTAGATCTGGGTCAATGAACATCACTGATATCCAGAGGGTAGAAAGAATCATTTTTAAACATGCTGTTTTCCTACTTGCTTTTGAGCTAGCAGGTCATCCAAGATTTCCAGACTTTTAAAAACATGGAGGCTTTCAGTGTAAGCTTTAAATACATTCTATCACCTTGACCCCACACAACATATGGGCAATAAATAGGAAGATTTCAAAAGAGGGGAACCGATGAAGTACGTTAACCATCTCTCATATACTGTCCTCCAACACCGTGCCCATGCTGACCCATCACATGTTTTTTCTTGCATTTCCTAATGCTACCTGTGTAAGAGCATGAGCTATGGATATAATCTGTATAAAGGGTTTCTGTTAGGCCCTGAATAACTATGAAGAAAAATCCTTCCCTGAGATCAGTGACTACTCAGAGCATATAACAAATTTGAGTATCAGCCTAAAAATCTGTTAAGGTCAATTATTCAATTGACATGTCAGTGACAATTTAGGGGTCTATGAAACGAAGGGAAGGTTCAATGCTACGAAATATCACAAGCTGATCACAGTTAAAAAGAAAAAACCTGCAACATTTCCTCCTTCTAGGATATTTCACTTCTCTTGTAACCTAAGCAAATGTGTCTAAGGAAAATGTCTTTTAATAACTTAGTTGCTAGAAACAGTACAGTGTTTTACATGTCCATAAGCCAAAAAATTCACAGTAGGGTTTACCCTAACCAGTATTAATGTATCTCTGCCTTTGCGGAATTTTTGTTTATCTGTAGGAAGTAATATTATAGTGGATAGTACTAATGTTGGCAGGGTAAATGGTCATTAGGAAAATGATTAAAAAATATTCCAAAAGCTAAATATTTTTAGAAATGCTTCAGTTGCCCTGTTGATTTCATTATCTTTTTTCCCTGAAGTTTTTATTCATCTTTTCCAGTCTCCGCCAATCACCAGCCATCTTTCTTGTTTTACACTGAGACAAGGATACCTCCAAAATTCTCATACTAAGACTGTCCTTATTAAAAAAAAATGGTTGTCATCTGCCCTTGTGCTCAGGCACAAATGTACATGAAATGGGGCTGTGGCAGGAAAAACCAGATGTATATTATTACCTTGGTTAGCACTGAGCAGGCTGCTAGTGTCAGGAGCTTGATTCAGCTTTCCACACATAATCATGTGATGACGTTTCAGGAGTACTCTACACATCCTCCAGCAGCAGGTCTCAAAGATCAAGTTTCACATCAGTATCATATCTCCTGGCCAACTGACAACGTCTCAGATTCATAAACATAAATATCTAGGATAATTTTAGACAGCCAAAAGTAACTGAAACACCGCCAACAGCATGTTTACATTAGGGTGAAGTTGTTCTCCAGGCTCACAGCAGTGACGAGAGGCTCGGTTAGTTTGGCACACCTGAGATACCTGAAAAAGGCAAGAGAAAAATAAAAAGCATAAGCAATAAAGAAAAGAGGTAGGTTGTTGTATTGAGCAACAGATCAAAAGCAAGGCCTGAAATAATTTCTGCTCCAGTGATGGATACCTAGAAATTAGGACAGAAGAAGCAAATGAGTGGTCACCCTGATAGAGCAGCACATCAGAGGCCTCCTGAAAGGACAGCCATCAGAGCAAGCACTGTTTGTAGCTTACCAGCTTTAGAGGGACAGGATATATAGGTGAGGGAGTAGTGCACCTGAAATACTACACTTCCAGTATCACAAGAGAAAATAAACACCCTGAAGTTTCTAAGGGGAGAAATCCCATGTTCTAAAAGGAAAAACATAATACTAGAGCTGTTCTACTGAGCTAATTTTGGAATCAAGATAATGATCAGGAAAAGCTCAACAGGAATAGAAAAGCTGCAGATTTAGTTATAATGAGAGATTGCAGCTTCCGATTAAAGAACTACTCCCTCATCCATCCAGCTGAGGGACCTGTGAGATATGACACTATTCCAGATTTGGCATTGAGTGTTCCCAGAGATTGGTTCAAAAGATATATATGGGAAGGCTCTTCTGTAGTAATATTCACAATACAATTGGTTAAAAAGTTGTAATAACAGCCAGTAAAGTAAATCAATGCATCACAAGTAATTTCATGAAAGAGGACTCTCTAAAGTCAGAAAATTAGGGAAGAGAGGGGAAAAAAAAGGCAACAAAATAAACAAACAAACCTCAAAGCACCAACACAAAGAAATCACACAGCAAATTCACAAAAAATGCAATTACAAAAGCAAACCCCTGCAATCAGACAAAAGACCATTTGAAAAACACTAGCATGCTCAGGTAATCTCAATGCTAAATGCAGCAATTCAGAAAAAAAGTTAAAAAGTATTAAAAAATAGACAGGGCTAGCTGGCACTAACTGAAGAGCCCTGAAGTAACTCTAACATAAAATTGCAGAGCTGCTGGCCAAGGTCTGCTGGCCAAGGTCTGCAAAGTGTCATGCAAATAGCTATGATGCCAGAGGACTAATGATACAACTCCCATCCACAAAAGTGGCTCTGCAGGAAAACCTGGGCACCACAGACTAAAGAGACAGTTTTTTTAAGCCTGGTGAGATGATAGAGTCTATAATGATGAATAAGACCACAGAACACCTAGATAAATCAAGTCCATTGCAAAAGAATCTGTGCGGCTTCTGCAAAGGGAAAATCCTACCTCACTAACCTGATGCCCACAAATGTAATATATACAGATTTTTTAAAAGCCTATACAAAGCTCCAAATTGAATTGATTCCTGCCAGAAAGCAGCAGTAAAAGAGCTGTTCCGTGAGGGGGTAAGCCAGGAGCCAAGTGTAAGCTCAGCACAGGCAGGGCCCTCACCCTTGTCCTCTGAACCACAGCACTCCAAGGCCAGGTGGGTGAACATAAGGGGTGACATCCATTACCCAGTGATGACCAGGCAGGGTGAAGTCAGGTGCTGAATTAGGCTCAGGGTTGATTCAGGATGTCCTGCCAGGAGAAACAGGAGATAAAGCAGAAGATTACAGCTCAGGTCCAACACAGATCTAGGGACAAGGTTAAACCAGCAGCACAATACAATCTCAGCCAGAAAGCCAGGGCAGGAGGACAAAAGGCCAAGAAAAAGATTTACCTGCAATATGGCTCAGACTCAGGACTAGAACTAAACTACAGCCCCTGGGCTCTCAGTTATAGGTGCGGATGTGGCCCCAGGAAAAGACGGTCAGGGTAATTAAGGCTGATTGCTGCCCTCAGGCCCTGACAATAACAGAAGTTAAGTCACCACAGAACTGTAGTAAAGGTCCTATCATGGAATTAAAATTGGTTAGACAAGAGGAAGCAATGTTTCAGTAGTAATGTCCCTTGGGATGTGCTCTTTGTACTGGTTTAACTGACATCTTTATCAGTGGTCTGGTGAGCGGAACATGGTTATACAATAACGTAATGAAATGTCCAAATCTGGCAATAGTACTAAAACCTTTCACCTACTAAAATGCTCAGTGGGTGAGCAAAATGTGAGTGAGTTTCAGTTTAGAAAGACAAAAGCAAGAAATGTAAGTACAGGGCTTCAAAGATGAATTGGTGGCTGTATTGCCTCAATTATGAGGAAAGGCTGAGAGACCTGTGCTTTTTTAGCCTGCAGAAGAGAAAACTGAGACGGGGTCTTATCAATGCAACAGGGTGTCAAGAGGATGGAACCAGGCTTTGCTCAGTGGTACTGAGCAATAGGACAAGAGGCAACAGGGCAAAAATGAAACACAGGAAGTTTCACCTGAATATGAGGAAGAACTTCTTTGCTATGTAGGTGACTGAGCACTGGAAAAGGTTGCCCAGAGAAGTTGTGAAATCTCCTTCTCTGGAGATATTCAAAAGCCATCTGGACACAATTCTGAGGAAGGTGCTCTGGGGGACCCTGCTTGAGCAGAGACATTGGATCAGATGACTTTCAGTGGTCTTTCCAACCTTACCCATTCTGCAATTCTGTAATCCATTGAAGTAGAAATTATGTATATCATGTGTGCAGATGCAGATCTCAGGTCTAAATTCAACAACTCAGTGTGCAACTCAAATATTTGGGGTCAGCTCTCTGAAATTGTCTTGGTGTGCAGAAGCAGCCTAAAGAGAAGCACTGGAGTGCACTGTGTCACCAGAAAGGGCATGGAGAACAACTTCATGAGCATTATTTTGCCAATGCTCATAATTTTGTTGCACCTGCATTTGATATAAGGTGTATAGTTGTGGTCTTCACATCTGCAGGGAGCAGGAGACAAATATAGTGCAGAGGAAGGCCCTTAAAATGATCAGGAGGATGCAGCAGTTGCCATACAGTAAGGAACTAAAAACCCTGGGACATTTAAATTTGGAAAGTAGGAGGCTAAATGATATATTCACGAAGTTTACAAAGTGGTTAAAAAGAACACAAAACTATTTTTCAGCATAATCCACAAGACTATAAGAGCAGGCACTCACTGAATTAGCAGAAGATTAGTAGGAAACAGCTAACATTAAATACATTTTTTATACAAGCGGTAGTGAACTTTTGGAACTTTTTGTCACAGGAGTTTGTGGAAGCAGGAAACATCAGCAGGCTTAAAAGGGGATTAAACAAATTTAAGGGCAGCAGATCCACAAGCAGATACTTTGGGACTACAAATTGTTCTGAGTAGGAAGTGGTTGATTCTTTAGTGTTCAGTATAGTATTCTGATTGTTTATCCCTCAGGCGTTGTTGTTGGACAGGCTTTTAGAACTGGCAGTCGAACAGTTATACACAGTTTATGTACATTTACTCAAACTACTCCCTTTGTTAATGCCAGTGTGATTTAGGAGCAGAAAACACAACCCGCTTTATAAAGCAATAGAGGATGGAGGGTTTAGAAGCCATTATTTCATAACAGACTCTTCAAATTAGTATGGTTCAGTATGATATTTGTCTCAGGAAATTCCCTGAACTGAAATAGTCAGAGGTCAGAAGAGTATTTGGGAGAAATACCTCCCATGGCGGCCCTCTAGGATTCTCCTTGCTCTTGTAAAAAGATATTGGTCTGAGTCAGCATGGCTGTTCCTACCCTAACTACACAAATAGAATGTGTTAATATTAAATTTGAAATGAAATCTACTTCTCTGGTGAAGCCAGAAAAGAGCTGGTTTAATTCCTTTGCGCCAGCCAGCTCAACCAGTTGGAGGCCTTAAGAATTTAACATTTGAAAACAACATGTGGAAGACCATGTTCATGTACAAACCTCATTGACTGTCACCAAATAAAATTTGAACACTTTTTGGAGGTGTTATGAGGTAGTGTAAAATTTCAATGGTTATTCTGTTCATTGTTATTTTGACCCTCTAAGGGTCACATTCTATGATGTGCTTATGTATTGTTAATTTTAGTATATTTTAAATTGGCTCATTTATCATCTGAATGTTGTTGTTCTTAGATAACATGCTGGATATGCCATTTTGTAGCTGATTAAAATACATTCAAATAACACTTTCCTTTAAATTACAAAGTGAAATAACTTGGAGACTGTGTGATTACTATACACTCTCTATAATTTTAATGTGAGTTCACTTTAGTCTTACATAAAGCCCCACTGTTTCAGAAACCAGGTCTTGACCAAGTTCAAGAAAGCAGAAGTGCTAACTCAACATATTAATGGAGAGCCAAAGCCTGGAGATACTACGTGACTTCCTTGAAGTTACTCAGGAAGCAGCAGAGGAGCTAAATCAGTGCTGGATCTCTTGGGTTCTGAACCACAACCACAGCATTGCCCTCCCTCTTCTCACTACTTCTACTCAAGCCACAGCTTCCTCTACTGATTTTCTGTAACTACGCTCCTAGGGAAACCCAAGGGAATCTATCTTTTTGGACCTTCCTTCTGTGTGTAAGTGTGCTGGCAGATGGGTGGCCGAGTCACAGATGCCAAACGTCTGACTGGGTGAGGCTGAGCAGTAGCCAGAGACCAAGGCTGCCAAGCTGCTCCCTGCAGACAAGGATCAGAGCCTGCACGTAGCCAACAAACATCCAAATGAGGATGTTAACAGAGAAACATCGCTAGCAAGAGTCATGTGTTTTGGCTCTTCCTCTGCCTTACACCACCAGGATGACCCATCGTGGTAAACCAAACTTGGAACAAGACAAAAACTCTGGATACGTAAAAATGCAGTTTATCCAAAAGAGTATTTTCCAGACTTCCTCTGAGCCTTCCTTCCTCAATGCAATGTTTGCTTACTCTGAGCAATATTGCTTCCAACAATACAGACATTGTTTGAACGATACAGACCCAGGCTGAACAATTGCTCGTAATAACACAAGTGCTTAAACTTGTCAGCCAGAGAGCCTAGCAGAGTTAATGAAACTGGGAAACTCTACCATCTTGGACCAGTTGCTTGCAAGTGAAATAAAGTGCCAAAAGAAGCATTCCCAAGAGCTACATTTCATCCAGGACCCCAGAACTGTTCTGTTCAGGAGAGAAGGGGCTGAAAGCACTAACCTGAAATGCAGCTTATAGGTTGCTGGAGAAGAACGTCTCCCTTTGCTTAAAAAGATCGCCGTTTGGGAAAAGCAACTTCCCATATGTAACTCAGGCCTTTGGACATAATCCCACGGCATTTGGCATTTGTGAAGGAATTACACAAACTTCAGAGGGATTCCTGAGACCTTGTCAGCCATGTCTCTCTGACTTGAACTTTTTTCCCACTCACCTGGTGCTCTCAAGTCCATTCTCCTTCCACATCAGGACACATCCTGTAGGATACATTAGGTATTAACTAACTAATATTAACATATTCTTCTTTGCGTCCAATCTAGATCACAGGTGATTTCAAGTCCAGATAATGTGTCATTAGGTATAAAACCAATACTCATAGCAAATGTTTTGCCAAGAAGCCTTGAAAATCTGAGCCAAGATAGCAAAAACCATTTACCCTTTCTGTCTCTCTGTTCTGCTCACAGATCTTCTTTATTCTTCCACAACCAGATCATATGTTTCCAAAGTGTACATAGCTTTTACTTAAAGATTTAAATTGTGAGAAATAAAATATCCTTAGTTACAACATTTTAATAGTTATCTTCATAATCAATAGTGTCACCTGGTTTACTTGGGTTTGCTTTCTAGCTGCTGGACTTTCTGTTTTCTATCTTAAGCTGCTTTATATTTTAAGCAAGTTAAATTGATCTCTCCATGGAGAAGTGTGGGAAACCATTTTAATAAATGATGGGACATGAACATAATGTTAGTTACTGGGAAATGTCCTTTAGCTTGTAGGAGGTTACCTGAACGATAATACTGTGAGCTGCCTCTAGTTTTTGATATACATAATTATGCAAAACAGTAGTGCTACACAGTGATGACATGGCAGTTTGTGCAGTTTTGTAGTGCTTTTGAGGTGAATGTTAGATCAGAAAATCAGGGAAACAAGGTTTCTTTTTAAAAGTTGAATGTAAAGTACCATGCAAATGGTGCACCATAACTCAGGATAGTCAAACCTCATCCCTGACTGCTTTTTGAATACTACATCCTGTGATAATTTTGTGTTTGAACAATAACAATGTTTTTACAAACATTCCTTAGCTCAGTGAATCAAAGTTTCTGTTAATTGTCTGTTGTTAGTCATAAAATAGGACATTCTAGTGAGCATGTGTATGTACATAAAGATTTGTGTAAAAAAACCAGTATGTGTGTCTGTGTCACTTCAGTCTCATCTTTTTCAAAGAACTTGTGACCTATCTGCCACAGCCTGATTAAATAGATGTTAGAAACAGATGTTAGATTCCTCTGCCTTTCCTACAGACATAATTTTTCATTCTTGTCCTGCACGGGGCCCAGGATGGGACCTGATCCCCTGACACTTGGAGGACTGTCCTGTGACTATTATTACTACAGATCTTTACTGATTATTTGCTTTGCAGTGATGCCTCTCTGTGTCAGTCATAGTTCAGAGCCCTTGTGCACTATTCAGAAAGTTTGTATAAAGGAAGAGACAATAGTTAGATCTATGTAGATGGACAGTACTTAGCCTGAGAGGCAACTCTCTCAGCATGTCACCAACTAATTCTGAGCCTCTCAGCTGCTATGGAAAAGGCATATGCTAAAACATCTCTCTGATTATTGACTATATTAAAACATATGAACAGGCTTCTCATCAGAAAAGGGTGGAATTTGGGAAAACGTGTGAAGATTCTTCTCGTAAATATGTGATAGGAGGATGGTACTGTATTGATTAGAGCTGTCAGTGGCAATAAATGGATGGTACAACAGCTTCTCAGTGCATTTGGAGAGGACAAGGAAAATAACACTTGCAGAAGCATTTGAAATTAGGAGCCAGAATATTTAGCATGCCGTTTTTAGGTCAGGTGCTAAAATATTGTGCTAGGCTAATATGAAGCCAAACTAAAATCACAAAGGAAAAAAATCTAACCTTTTTATTTATTCCACTAGATATTCTGAATAATGGTTCTATATGGCTAAAATTTCTGTTAAGAAGGTTTAATCAATGGATCCTTTATTCCAGCTTACATGACTTCCAGCTACACATCCCCCCCTCCAGGAGCTGACAGGCTGGTGGGCAGACTAGAGACAAAGCATAGCAAGAACTGAGGAGGGATGTCTGCTGTTCCCTCCTACTCCGAAGGACCTCTGCATTACTTAGTTGCACCGGAGGTAGCAATTCCCCAGAAATGTTTACCCCAGCTGGAGAGTCAGAGGACTTCTGCAGCAGACTGGGCTGCCAAAGAATGCAGTGGAGAAAACAGAGAAGTGAGTGGGTCTCAGGGTGAGGGCTAATTCCTGGCTCATCTACCTACAGAGACACCATCTTTTTTCCAAGCTAAAGAACATCTGATGGGGTCCTACAAACCAGTGCAAGAAGCTTCAAAGCACCCTCATAGAAGTCATACCCTGCAGCTGTCAGCAGATAACCATGACTTGAAAAGAATTAATGTACTAAGTAGAGCAGAATTTTGAATACATAAAAACTACAGCTCAGGGTCCTTGTCTATTTGCTGTGATTTATGTTAAAAATGAGGAGTAAAAAACCCAAAACTCTTCACAATGCTTTGTCTTGAGTCTTACAAGCTGAAAGTAGCTGTAGAGCTGTGTTGGATATGTCCCAGATTTGCCAGGAATAGCAAACCTATTTAATTCTTTGGGTTTAGGTAGCAAAAAGGAACGTGCAAGGAGCTACCAAACAGTAAACACCTGCTCTGCATGCATTACAGTTCATGTGCACAGAAATTACCCCAAAACCCTGACTCGAAAACAGAGTCATCCAAACCTTAGAATAGCTGGGTTTGGTATACACATCCTAAGGCTTTATGGCTGTGTGGTCCTGCTTATTCTTCTAGCTGCTGGCAGGAGAAAAGGGCAGTGGAAATCCTTAAATTGCCTACATGACAGATTAAACAGTCTGGTCTCACAGTAGCACTAAGAAACTTGCTTGCAGACAGGGCTGAGCAGGAAAGCAGGACTTTGCTTGCATCATATCGTCATTAATATCTACAGTGGTATAGACAAAAGCCAGACATCCAAAGATTGCCTACATTTCCTTCAGGCAATCCACTCCAGATGCTGTCAAGTGACTTCTAGCAGTGCCCTGGTTGGAAAGAGGGATTAGCTGGATGATCCCTGCAAGGGCACTAACTCATTCCAACATAAAAAATGTCAGAAGGAAAATATATAATAATTATTTCTATTTCTAACACATCTTCTATTACACAGTTTCAGAAATTGAAAAATATAGATGAAAAACCCCAGCAGTGATGATGTGATTTGATCAGAACACTAATATGTTGTACAGCAGGAAGGAATTACTGAAAATGCTGCCCTGCATACAAATTTTTCCTGCTATTGACCTACAATCTCTTTCTTGAGGGTGTATCTCCTGAGAGCTTCCAAAAATAAATTCAATTAGCTTAAAAAATATACATCTTGGATTATACTTCTGTAACTTGTAGATCATGGAAATGATATGTCTAGAATAGGAAATTCAAAATCTGACTATTAAACAGGACAGATTTTGCAAAGGAATTTATAGTCTGAATTGACTTAGATGTAGATTTAGAAGCCGAGTAATGAAATTTCCAAGAGTCATTGTGATTTTTGGCAACCCCAGTTGTAAAAAGATGAAGAATTTCATGCCTGGTCATAGTAAGCGAAAAACCTTCCCAAGGTTTGGAAGTGGTCGAAGATAATGCTCCAGATCTCCTTGCCTTCCTTCTGTACTGATTTTCCACAATTAGTGTCTCAGGGTCATGAATGTATCAAAGATAGAACAATGCTGCATATAAAAGGATTTTTTTTTTCCTCCCCTGAAATGGACATTTGTTTGTCTGCTGCTTCTGTTCATGAAGAAATGGAAGTGCAGGTCATATGGCAAGAGGAGGTGCTGGTAATTATAAAGAACCCCAAGAGAAGGAGATAACTAGTGGAAGGAATTAATCAGTGTATGTTTTTTCTCTGTCCCACAGCCAGTGTCTCATTCTTTAGCTGCACTGTTTTCTTCTATTCTGCCACCACATTCAACTCTTGCTACACCAAATGCTTCTTTCACAAAATCTAGACAACAGGAGGGCAGGGATCAGAAACTTCCTCATGTCCTTGAAGCTCTGGAGAAATTTAGATTGGATCTACAGAGAAAAAGGAAATTTCAGATAGGTAGGGCAGGCAGAAGAGAGGAGAAATAGTCCCAAGAATATCTGTGGTAGGGAATAGGATCAAGTCTGCAGGCATAACTTGACCATGTGTGACAGCCTTTCTGATTAGGAGGAGACAGCAGTTGTTCTGCTTCCATTCTCCCAGGATTTGTGTGGTCCTAAATGGACTCTGAAAAGGGCATAAGCTCTGTTTCCTGCTCTAGAGTGCAGTCCAGTGCAAGTTGGCTTTTTTTTTTTTTTTAACTGTGGCTTTATGGCTACTTAAGATTAATGTGGTTAGGGTTTATATGTGGGAAAAAGCTGTTCCTCACCCCCACATTCATTCTATGCTCACATATACTCCAAATCATCCATAAAAGGTCCACAACATAATCATTATACTCAAATATGAAAGGCAGTCTTTCAAAATTTTACTTACTCACACTGCCTGTGTGAGTCACCTTTCATTTTAAGCAGTAAGTAAAGCATTTTTGGGCTGTTTTTGTCACTACTGATGAAAATAGGGATGAATAGATGTTCTGTGACTCTAAGGCAAATTCTTCTTCAGTGCTACTTTTCTCATGGCATTTTTGAAAGTCTGAAGTCAAAGTATTTCATTCTGTTCCAATTTTATTGTGTTTTCTCAAAATCCATGTGCTTCCTAGACATGAAGAGCACCCAGTGCAAATACAAAATCTCATATTTTAACTTATCTGCAATTTTACTTCTCCAGATTTAATCAAATGATAATGATAGCCAGCTACACTTCTGGAGAATTTTCCATGACTTCCCAGAACAATGAATAACTGTCTAACAAGATATTGACCTCTGTTGTGTGTTCAGCTGTTGTCTAACACTCCCCTCAATGGACACACTGGTAGCGAACCAAACTTAAATATCTGTCGTATTTGGGAAGGTGCAACAAAGCTGAAGATTTTTGCTGTGTTCCTGAGACTGATTGATAAACCAAGCCAGATTATAGGACTCCTGAAGAAAGCAATGTTTAATCATTTTTAAAACACTTATAAGCAAGAAGCAACAGCTTTCCAGTCTTCTTGCTCCTGTACATTATACACACTAGACCTCTTGGAAATATCTGTAACATTGCCAGAAGTTTCTGTTTTCTTAGCTAACATGAGTAAAAAGTTACAGACACTGAATGCAGTTTAGGTTCTACTTAACTGTGCCATCAGTCGTGGTCCCCTGGAGTTGCAAATGGGTCCTCCTCAGGACTACTTACAGAGAACTAGCTGCCAGAAGAGCAGACAGTTGTCTTTTAGACCACCATTTCTCAAGAAAAGATCAACAAATTCTTAATTCTTTTGGCTATTGTTTATGCAATTATTCCTGTAGGGTTTTCCATCTGTGTATGTAAAAGTTCCCTGAAAATAACTTACCAACGGTCTAATTTGTTTCAGCGAACAGAATTATTCAGGGCATTGGTTTCTAGTAATTTTTTAATGTCATGATGGGCCTAGTCACAATGGTGGAGTCTCTAGCATGTAATCCCTTCCTAGGACACTCTCTGGCTACCAACTTTGCCAGAACCACATTGCTCCCATAAGATTCCCCTCCTTAGACTTACCAATCTTCATCTCAAAACTCAGTGTATTTGTGGGTTTACTTATATCAGAGGTCTGGATTTGAAAGTCACTGTATTCCTACTTTCCAGCCCAGCTACACTTACAACCACTTTCAGAATTACCCTCCACCTTTCCTGAGTTTTACCAGTTCCTGTCCAATATGCATCTAGCTAGGAAAGTTTCTGTTATTTTTTTAATAGCTGAGGACTTGAATCACAAGAAAACTCAGCACCCTGGAGGACTGGAACAGGTTGGATAAAGGCATCTTTCTTTTTGTAAGTGTGACTTGGATTTGAAAAAGCTGAATCTTTGAACTCTGGCCCATTGCCTGCATTTCCTGGTAACTATAACAGACATGGACCATTTGTGAACAGCTCAGATATCTGGACATCACTTACATACACAAGACTTGATCCAAAACCCACTACAGTCAATGGAAAGACTTTTGGTTGACTTCCATTCTCTCTGGACTAGGAATACTTCATAGAGCTAGAACATACATACTGTCTTTTTCTGCCTTTCTCCACGTAGTAGCACATCCATATTGCCTTTGCAAATATTTTCCAAATAATGGTCCAAAACAAAGACCCAAATGCCTTAGCACAAAGTTCCCTTCTTCACAGAAAAATTCCAAAGGGCATAAACAGCAACTGTGATTCATCACACCCACAACAAATCAGTATGTAGCAAATGGTCAGTAGAGATTATACATCATCTATGATGTGCAGAAAAACAAACAAAAGCTTTGAAACAGGATTCCCACTATGAATATATGAGTTTGTACAAATGCTTATCCACTTATGAAATCCTGCAGCAATCAGAAATTAACAGGAGAATGATGTGGGACTTTACCCCAGAAGCCACAGGTACGGTAATTTTGTTGGTATACAAAAAATAAATTATTTCTGCCAATTTCTAGTAGGTATCATTGATTGTTTTCACTGACAGAAATTATTATTGGATTGTCAAAATTGTAAAACAATCATTAGATCTTTCATTAAATGTGACAATTGAACTGATATCCTGAAAGAATGGGAAAACTTGGCACTGCAAATCTGGGCTCTTGCCAGTCAGCAAAAGGAGATTTTCCCTGCAAACTGTTATGAAAGGATCTTAATGTGTTTGAGAGAGAGAGCACAGGAACTTCTGTGCCTGAGGCTGTTGGACTTGTATTTTTTGGAGACTGGAAGTCCTGGAGCTTCTTGGACACTGATGGGCTATTTGCACTTGCTCAGCTGGTCCTGTGAAAAGCAGCAGTGGCCCTGCTGAGTCTGATTCCATGGAATCACAGCAGTCTTGCTGAGGTGGCACGAGTGTCAGTGTGTACATCCAGACCCACCTCAGCAGCACAAGATAAAATTAGGGGTTTAAGAGTAATAGAACAGCTTGCCCAGATGCAGCCTTCAAGGAGCACGAGGATCAGAGGAGGTGAATCTGCTGCCCTGCCAGCATAGACATGTGGACACGTGGGGGCCCTGGGATCCAGGAACTGGACATGCAGCCACTTGGTACCACGTTGCCCCATCACTGCTTGCCACTGAGGAAGACCAGGTCTCACTGCCATGAGACCATCAGAACAGTCTAAATCCTTCTTGAGTCCAAAGTGCTGCCATGAAAACAGTCTATTTATTGTGTCCTTGTTCTTATGAGGCTGCTTCTGGGTAGGGCAAAATCTTCCAATTAATGAATTTCCAAATGTTCTGGAGTAGCATTATAGTTTTAAATCACCCAAATTTGATTGTAAGGTTGAAGTAATTTAAATGTTCATCATAAATCTGAACATACCCAAACCTAAGTTTCTATTTGGGGATGTGAAAACAAGAGCAGGATAGGAAAATACAGAAATAGACCTGGTTTTCCTGTTGCAGGTAAACACTAAGCAATCTAGGCCACTGACCAATCCAATCAATACTGGATTGGTGCCAAGGAGAAGTAGGATAACCCATCAGAAAAGTTAATATGATAAATAAAAGATCAAAAGAGAAGCTGTCTATAGATATAAAAGATAATGTTTGTTTTTCTTTCCAAAAGCATGTCTTGAGAATCCAGCACTCTGCAAGAACAGACTGTACTGGCATGGGCAGGCAAAAAGCAGTGGGAAAGACCAGTAAATCCCCTTTCAACCACATAAACAAACTTATCTCTAGGCATGACATCACAATCCATAAAATCCTTCAGTGTGAGGGTTTCATTCTACTTTAAGAGAATCATGAGCATTAGTTTAAGTCTTGACTTCTTGAATAACCCCAGGGGGAAAATAAAAACAAGCAATCAAGACTTTCCTCTATTAATCAAAGGTCTGAATGCAGTGTTTCCCACCAGCTGACACAATGTACTTCAACCTTTTTCTTGAAGAGCAACATAGCTAGAAAGAGCTATGGGGCATGGATTGTCCACCTGGCAGGGATTAGAACTGCTGGGTTATCTTCTGAAAGATCAGATGCTTTTGTTTGCTCACAATATATTGACTGTAACAGAACCAAGAGGGTCCACTTAGACATATATAGACATATAATTCATCCCTTCCTAGAAATGTTTGTGTCTGTGATAATGCCTGGCAATAAACCAAGCTTCCACTGAAAGGCCTGTATCTACTTCTCCAGAAAGAACAGTTTAGAGATAATGTCAAAATAATATATTATATCCAAACAGTAATGTGCCACAAAGTGACAAACCAATGACAGACAGATGTCAGTGATCTGACAACTCAACAAACAACTCTTTCAATGGATAAGAAGGTTCCCCCTTGGGTAAGTCACGGTGTTCCAGTTAGTGCCGGGGTCCATGCTCCAAAGTTTTCACTGAGTGGCAGCTAATGATTAATTTAAAAGCAGGGCATTTGAGTGAGGGGGAAGAAGATTGGTCTTCTACTTCTTTTATTTCCATTGCTTTCAGACCCTTATGAGGAAAGACAACAAAATGGGACAAAAAGAGCTAAATCCATTATTGCCTAATCTATTGCCTAGTCTAAAAATAAAATAGGGTCTTGTAAAAATCTCACTTCCCATGCTGACTACAATTATTTATTTTGTAAGGTGCTGGCGAAAAGTTAAGAGCAGGAATTGGATGAGCACAGGCAGAAATCAGCTATTTTATAACCTACCAACTCCATCATCCTTCATCAGTCCCAGGATGGCTCTTTCTCTAAAAGCTTTTCCATTGAATAAATGACCTCAATTTTCAATTCTACACAAAGTAGCTCAGAACTGCCGTTTTCCCAACCATGGTAGGAGCTGGTCTCTGAGACAAAGCACGCAGTTCTGTTGTGTGTGGGATCAGAGCTGTGACATGCCGGATGACGTGGGGTGGGAAATTAGGCAGTCCCTGGAACACTGCTAGGTCATGGAAGACCCAGCAGAAATGCTTAGAAGCCAAGCCTGCACACGTCCTCTACCAAAATTGCAGTGACTGTTTAGTGTTTTGTCATCTGTTTACATAAAAAATTTGTCCTCTCTAAGGGTTCACTTCTGAAAATAAGCCTCTGTTTTAAATGCTTTGACGGTGACTGCATAAATTTACATGACGCATTTCACAGTCCTTGGAAAATTGCTTTGCTTATGATGGATACTCAACATTTCTTTGAGATAAGTTTGCAGTGGGAGCTGCGGGGGAAGACTACACTGGCAAGACATCAAAATCTGAGGAAATCATGGAACACTGCTAACAACATCCTCGTGCTTTACCTCAACACTTATTTTTACAGCATGAGGAATTGTGCCAGAAATTCAAATTACATTCATTTTATTATATTTCCCGATTGTTTTGTAGGCAGGTATAATCCACTTTGCATGGCAGGAATTAAGTAGGAGCCAATTACTGAATCATAGAATTAGAGAACTGTTGAGCCTGGAAGCAGCCTCTGGAAGTCATCTTGTCCAATCTACCTATGGCCAGTGGCCCAAGACTATGTCCAGAGAGTTTTTGGATGTCTATGCAAGGATGAAGACTCCACATTGTCTCTGGACAACCTGTGGCACTGCTTAGCCACTCATTTAGTGAAAAAGGTTTTCCTGATTCTTGCCTGTGTTTCAGATTGTGCCCACTGCCTCTGGTCCTGTCACTGGATACCATTGGAAAGAACCTGGCTCTGTCTTCTTTTCTCCCTCCATCAGGTATTTTTACGCATTGATGAGTATCCATGAGATCCACCCTGAGCTTTCTCTTCCCCAGGATGAACAGTCCACCCAGGTTATTCCACCCCCTGCTTTTATATTTTCTCAAGTGTAACTATTGAGCCAGTAAATCTGACCTTTTGCTCCTTTATACTCTGCCCAGTGCCCTTTGAAATGTGTTTAAGTGATTACAACATAGGGCTTTACTACATAAACTTTTTCCCCAGTTAAGAATAACAACACTAAAATTGACCTTATTTTTCAATACACATGAAGTCAAAATTGGATAGGAAGAAACCTCTGAAAATTTTGTAGATGTTAAAGTGCAAGAGAAGGAAGAGAGATAAATTGTTGTAGGTTTTGGTGTTTTTTAAATTGTTCTTGTTCAACTACCTACATTTTATTTAAATGTATATGATGACAGAGAGACTTATAGGAATTATACATCTGATTTCGTTTTTATTCATCTTTTGCTAAAATAATTAGGCTTTTATATAAGCTAGCTCATATGTTTCTGTTCAGTGGCAGATACTTCGAGCAGATGTGCCCCTTGTGTCTTGCCTCTTAGGAAAGATGGATGGATATTTTTAATACGAAAGAGACAATTCTTTTCTGTATTTTATTTCTCTTTGGAGCATTTTCTAGTTTCTACAAATTATTCTTCATTTTACTTTTGTACAATGTAAGTAACGTTCTTAGATAAGAGATCCAAATTCACCCACCTAAAGATGATATTTTCCCAGTCTTGGGCTTCATGAAATTCAACAGAGACTGAGGTTCTATATCCCAAAACAAGCTAGGCATGGAATCCCCACCACATAGCACTTGCTATGCAGTTTTCTTCTGAATGGCCTGGTTGGCAAACCAGGGAGGAAAAGATTTTAGCAAAAGACTTTGTACTTTACTCTTGACTGTCCACCTTCAAGAAGGCTCCTCCTGCTTCCTCATGGAAAACACTGGGTGACTTCAAAGCACAGTGTCATGATGTAAAGGGAACGAGTTTTCTGTAGCTATGAATGGCAAAGTTAAACTGCCAGGTCCTCTAAATGTGTGTCCATAGAAGCCACACAATGAGCTCCTACATGGAAGGAATTCTTGACAATATGACCATTTCATTTGAATTAAGGCTACATAGAGGCACATGTAAACCTGACCTGCATTTGAAGATGGGTGGTTTCAAGTGACCCATTCAGAAGTTACTTAGATGTATTAATGTGGTACCTGACCTCAGCAAAAACTTCCATCATACTCTGCCATCATCAGATCTTGCTAGCTAGGGCTCAGCACCATGACAGCTCAGCTAAACAAGCTCTTTTTAAAAGCTGGTTCATGTCTGAAGCCAGAGTATAACCAGTCCCAGTGCCAAACAGAAGCTGAACTTTCTGGGGGAAAAAAAGCCTAACTTAACTCAGGGTAGTGAGACCTATTGAAAATCTGGCCATAATTCATGAAATTCCATGCTGATCCATTTCCAATGAGTTTATTAAAGGCAAAACTCAATTGGTTTGGAAGGAACTAGTTCTTCCTCCAGTGGAATTTCCTCCACACTGAGATGTGGCTTTTCCCACAGTACAATGCACAATGCTACTAATGTTACAGGACAACCATAGTCCAAGGTAACGTGCCAAAAGACTACATACTAAGAAAGTGAGAAATGCTGGTTGTAAATTTTGCTGCCAAAGCTGAATTGATTCATTCAGCTTTAGAAATATGTATCCTTTTGCAGCATTTTGTGTAGGTGTGGAACCTGGGGAAAGACTAGAGAGAATACAATCAGATACAGCATATAAAGGAAGGTGAATTTTAAACTGAAGCAAAATGTCATACAATATTGGTATTAAAGTCTTCCCTGCTCTTGTTGCTGGTCATTCTTAAAACTGCAAAAGTAAAATCAGTTGGATATGAGAAATATGTATAACACCAAGACATGGCAGTGAATTTACAACTTATGAATCACAGTACACATTTTATCATAGTGATCATAATTTGTCATAATGATCATAATTTACCATACTATTCACTCTGCTTACACAGAATGCAAAACCCAGGGAAAACAAAGAAGTCATTCTACATATGAAATATAAGCTATTTGGATCTTCTGAGGTTCTAAAAGCACAGTTGACTAAACTTTCTTAATTTACCATGTAGGGGGAGTGTCTAGGTATCACAGAAGCATTCTTCCAAAATGAAAAATATTTTAATGAAACTTATGGAGTTGCAAGGTACCATAAAACCAATGTGTTATATTCTGACCTACATACATTTTTGAAGCCTTGCATTACATACAGAAAGTCTGACAAAGACAGTTGACAGATAATAAAAATAAGGGAGATCTGCCTTTTCCGAGCACTTCTAGGTAAGACCTATACCTTGATCTGAAACGAAACTGTTCTTGCACATTCCCATCCAGAGGTCTTCTTACCTCTCTAACGTCTCTAAGTTCAGTTTGAACACCACCGCATCTTATGAGACCATCTTAGAAGTATTTTAAGAAGGAATGAATAATACATTTTGGCTTCAAAACCTCAAGAACTGTTTATTTACTGTAATGTGCAGATGGATCTATTAAAATACATGATATTACTATGCAGAAAATAGGAAAAATTCTTCTTTTGAAACCTAATCATATATATATA